>JAKZAP010000002.1:4712327-5262327 GCA_023053575.1 Branchinecta lynchi | reverse complement strand
TCGATCTTGGGGTAAGGAGACATGTTTCCATAGCTGAAACTTATTTTCTCTCCACACGATTAGTTCATTTTCTACCAGGAGAATCCGGAATCCGGCCAAAATAGGAAACATTTTCAAAAGTAAAAGTTTTATTTTAAGTTAATTAAATGTTCGATTCAGGGGTAAGAGGACATGCTGAATCCGCATATGAAAATCATTTTCTACCCGGAAACATAGTTCGTCCGCAGTCTGGCAGAAAGCGGAAAATTTGTTATGACTAAAAGTTTTATACGAAGTTGATTAGAGGTCCGATACAGTTGTAAGGAGGCATGCTGAATGCTGAAAGGTAAGGGGATGCTGAATTCGTTTTGAGCTTTCGAGTTTTGCATGACAAGTAGTTCATCCGGAATCCCGCCAAAGACTTGAAGTATAGACGTAAATAGTATATATAACGAAGTACAAGGGATAATTAAGATGAAATGAGGAAATTAGTTAATAGAAATTTGTCAGTTAATAAAAATAAGTTTGGTCAGAAGTGTTTCTTGGGACACTCCAGTATTGCGAGCCCTGTAACAGCCTTCGGTTTTCGGTTTCCGGTTTTCACCGTTTTTTTGTGGAGCTCAGAACTCGTGAACCAGTGCAATATCAACTTCAAACTTGGCACACTTGTGGATATTGTCGTCTAGTTGCGTCTTTTGGGGTCCCAACTCCCCCATCCACTCGGTTCAGAATGTGAAATGTTACGGGAAGGGAGCAATCTAAGTCTATTCAATTCATTCTTTAACACTCCACGTCTGAGCAGCTTGCGCACTTGTTTTGAGTAGGAATACTGAAAAAAAGTCTATTACTCACCGAAAAGTAACAGCGTCAGGTCCGACACAGCTAGTGAAAACAGGTAGAAATTCGTCGCTGTGTGCATCGTATTATTCCTCACAATCACAACACAAATAGAAATATTCCCCAGAAGTCCACATATAAATATGATGGTGTAAATCACAGTTATGGGAATTAATTTGTCCATTTCTATCCGCGATTTTCCCATCGAGCACTCTAGGAATACGTATACATCATCAGAAGCGTTTCCTTGAAGTGTGCAGTTCCTAAGAACGTCAGTAACGTTCGTGTAATTAAATCGTGGATCGTCCACGTAATCCATGGTTAGTATCTATCTCTTCTTTCAATATTCCTTATTAGTTCTTCTGATGAGCGCATTCACTGGTGCTGAATAACAGAATCAGCCAAAGTAGCTACTTTAGGGACTTAATCATCTCTTTGCTGAAGCTCGCTGGCGAAAAGTCTGTTCTGTAGGATTAATCTCTGGTCTTCCCAACGTACCGGCACTGATGCGACTGAAGCACTCAACATAAGCGTTTGCTGGACGTATTATCCCACCTAAGTCTTGTGTGAGGTAACCTTGCATGAGAAGCTCACAGGTTAGATGAAACTGCACGTACGATCAATTTTCAGTCTCAAATGAGCCGTAAAACTCCGATTAGATTCTCTTTTTGCGATCAATCAGTTTCTTGCTTTAGTCTCTTCAAAGCTGCCAAACCTGACTGCACAGTTCTAATTTATTGTGCGATGAATGCAACCAATATTTTAGAAACCATATTTCAGAGATCTGATTGAATACTTCAGACGATCAGTCTTTTCTTCAGATTGTAAGTTGGTTGCAGAAAAAAGCTTAGAATAATTTGGTATGGAAATCCAAATGTTAGCTGCATTAGGTGTCACCAGTGTGATATATTCCAATGTGTCCTCGGTTCACTGATGAAATCAAAACACTAAGCCCGACAGCTCCCAGGCCACGAATACGTCACTGACCACAGACAGCATGGCAAATTCACTGGTCGCACAGTGATACAAAACGTGACTTATCTCAAACTTAGGTGCAGAGTGACCCCCGTTTAGGCGCCCACAAATCACTTTACTCAGGTATCACGCTCTGCATTTATCGTCACAAAACGTACAAGCTGTATTTCTTTATGTCACACTAAAAAATCACTAGTCAAAATTTGCCTTTCGGGGAGTTCAAACATCTTGTCAATCAAACATCAACAAGAACCTGCGCTTGACTGAATTTATCAAATGAATTTATCGCTTATCACAACGCGAAACGACGCCGGCTTCCGCAGCTAGATGGAGGCTGTTCTCTTTCTGCCAATTTCCTTTCTTATTTTTACTGTCTGTTAACCAGGGGCGTCGCTAGCCAAAACTCGAGGGGGTGTGGTAGGGCGTCTGCCGGAGCCCTGTCGCCCATTTAAGCTTTTCGTCGCAAATGTAGTGATATAACCTGCGATACCTTGCAATCGTTGAAGCCTGAAGAAGCCTAGTGGTATCTACGGGCTCAGGGGCGGTTTGAAAGGCTTGGGCACGGGAGGTGACTGCCTCAAAATATACGACAGATTTCCAGCAAAGCTCGAGAGTTATACTAGTTGGAAACAAAAGCCAAGAAACACATTAATCGCATGCTGGAAACTGTGCGAAATTACAAAAACTTAAGGTGATTGTCATTTGTAAGAACAGGAATTCACTAACGCAGTAGCCCGCCGCACAGCAGTTCCCAATGATTGTATATCAGACAAAATGAAAATTAGTGCCGCAGACGAAATTTTGTAAGTAGGCAATGACTTTTTTCGGGCAAAACATTATTCCGCCAGTAAAATCTAGATTTTAAGGTGACCAAGACCCGTAATTCCAAGCCTAAAACACGAATGAAATGACACGAGCTTCCAGTAAATACAGCCAATTTATTTTGTGAAATCCTGTACGATCTGGAAGTTGGTACCCCTTGGTTTTTACCCTTTTCGAAAAAGAAGTACTGATCATCTGGGGAAAAAAACATGAGAGAGAGCAGACTTTCTGAGTTTCCAGTTAAAAGACAAAATTAAAATCAAATGACATGTTGCAACAATCATTACACTGTCTCTCATTGCTCACGAAGCTGATTTATTTTTAAACGTTGCACTTACTAACTAGAAACTAACAAATTCTTCTGATAGTACGCCACAAGAAAAATCGGCCTAATTTTTACATGAGTTAAGAGATACTGGTACAGAATAGATCGTATTAAAATTGTCAATCTGGCAAGCCCAAATCATGCGTCTAAGAATCCTATTCCTGAAGCCTCAAACGCTCGAGAACCCAGAAGGGCCTAGGTCCGAGGTGGATGTCACCTTACTTTCTTGGTGACCCTGAACTAGCCTTACTGATTTTTACGGCCGCACTGCCAGCCCCCCGTCCCGTATGGAAATAATTCAAGTCATAGTATTATGGAACGTTTTTCCAGTCGTATACAATTCGAAATGATCGTAAACAGTTGTTTTTTGGGATCGAAAACGTCAGCGGAGGGATACCGATGACATTGCAAAAGTTGACCTTCTGTCCGTCCATCCGCCCGTCTGTTCGTTCGTCTGTCACCACGATAACTCTTGAAGGGAGTAATATATTTTGATGAAACTAGGTGTGAGGATTCTTTGGGTCAAGGGTAAGGTCAAGTTCGTAGATGGGCTTTGTAGCCCTACATTTAGGGATAGGGGAGGGGGTTGAAATTAAGGGGCAAACAAAATATTTTTAAAGAGCTAATGTCAGAGTCGATTATGGGCTAAGAAGACATGTTGAACATGACTGGGAAAAATATTTTCTCGCCGAACAAGTAGATCGTCCGGAATCTGTCAAAAACCGGAAAGTTGGTTAGAATTAAAAGTTTTATTTGAAGTTGATTAGATGTTCAATTATGGGGTAAGAAGACATGCTGAATACGATATTGAAAACCACTTTCTCGTCGGACAACTATTGGAATCTGGCCAAATTGGAAAATTTGTTAAAAGCGAAAGTTTTATTTGATGTTAATTCGATGACAGATTTAGGGCTAAGAAAAGACGCTGAGTCTGTATATGATAATCATTTTACTCCCGGACATATAATTCGTCTTGAATCGGTTTGAAACCGAAAATTTTATAAGTTAAAGTTTTATTTGAAATTATTAGATGTTCTTTACAGAGATAAGGAGATACGCTGAATTATTTTCTTAATTGTTCTTTTTTTTACTGGACAAGTAGTTTGCTCGGAATGCGGCCGAAACCGGAAATTTGGCTGAAGTAAAGCAGGAAGTTTCGGTCAGTCTCGTCAAAATAGATATGGCTTATAGAGGTATATCTGAACTTGGTTTTCCGAGATGATTAGCGTGGCGAAGGCTGGATCTGGCGAAGACAAGACCCGATTATCTGGATCAAATATTAGATTTTTGTGATCCCATCGAAACCTTACGTCTTGCTACAATTGAAAATGATTGTTTCCAATCGTAATTTCTTACGATTGGAAACTTGTGAAAATACAATCGTTAACAGCTTGCAATCGTAAACAATTGGAAAAAACTGTTTACAATCGGAAACAACTGTTCCCAGTAGTAAACAAATTTTTGTTACGAACTATCCAATTGTTTTCAATTGTTCACGTTTGGAAAAATGTCTCATAATACAATGACTTGGGTTATATCCATACGGGATTGAACTTTCCTGGATGAGCGCCTGTTTAGTTGAAATTTTGTATTGGGCGCTCTGCGGGCATCCAGTTTAGATATTTTTTAGGGGGTTGGGCGTTCTGCGAGCGTGCAGATTATCTTGATTTATCTTGTCGGGTGCTCTGCGAGCGCTCAGACTAGTTGTATTTTCTTTCTTCGAGTGTGGGGGGGGGGGGTACCGCCCCCACACCCTGTCATAGCGACGCTCCTGCTGTTAACATGTTGAAACTGCAAGCTTGGAATCAAAAGTAATTTTTCTAACATCCCGAAATAAGACTTCAAGTACACATAAAATACCTGTCTAAGACTGCTCACTTTGATCTCTACCGCTCAAAGACCCTTTTGTCAAATGCCAATTCCTCTTGAAATAATTAAAGGTTTTTTTTCCTTCTCAGTGTCAAGAAGCTTTACTTCTTATTTTGGCACAATTTGGTATCTATCACACAACAGGTCCAGACAAATGGAACAGATGGTTAATGCCTTTCTAAGAAATCTGCAGATATTCTGCATCTCCAAATTACGTCTTTCAGCTCATTTACAAAATCAGGCAACTTTTGTTCGTCTTCTTATTTCCTTGATAGCCTACTGAGGTAATTTTCCAAACGAGCCGCACACCGATCCACACGTAATCAAGCACTGAGGGGTCCACAATGCCCTTAAAACACAGCCCTCGATTGGTCAATTACTTTACAAATGGCATTAGCTAAACTTGTTTCAACAATTTTTTTAACACACCAGACAAACCAGCTACCGCTATCCCTGTTTTGCACTCTTACACACAAATCCTAGCACTCTGCAAGTCAGGCTAGCGAGTGTTCGGGCACTTGTTTCCTCTAGGAATGAGCTGGAACATGAAAAGGAATGTTTCCGGGAGCACTGAGCCTACCGGCTTGCGCCAAATTTTCGTAGGATTCCCAGCTAGACGATTAAGTGGATTCACTTCATGGACAGTTTACATTTAACACATCACAGCTCTAAACTGAGCGTCTGTTGAATTGGAAAGCATGACAGTATAAAACCTACAACCCGCCTCATCTTGTCTTTCAGTAAAGTCCTATTTAACCATTCGGTTCCAAGCATTTTCGCCGAGCTATTTTTGTGTCTTTAACTGCATTAGCCTCCCCCACTCTTTAGGACTACCTCTTCGTATCGATGAAGAACCACCGTGAATCCAGCGAAGAGCCAGAAACGTCACAATAGCAAATTTTTTTGATGAGTAGACTACATATGATTTCATTGATTTCTGTAAATTTTGAGTATTAGCTTGGGTTACATTTTTTGTTCTTCGCTAGGATCACTTGGGTGCTGCCATTTTGAGTAATGAGAGGTTATTGGTCGGTCTGCACACTGTTGACTGGTACGCGATGTGTACGTTTTGTTAACTGAAAGTATGAAAGTCCACGCGAAGTTCATTGTTGCCACACGAGCAAAAAAGTGTTCTCAGTACTACTGAAGTACATACTAAATTAACCTGGGACAGCAGTGTTTCTTTAACTAACAATAAGCAGTCGTAAGTGTGGTAAAAGAAGAAAATATGTTCGAAGAAAAAGTTGTTACTTAAACTTCCAAGAAAGTAGAACTACTATGCTCCCGACCCCCATTAGGAATCCTGGCGAAGCTCCTTTTTCTTCGACCCGCTGGTGGAGCCCAATCAAACGATCCGATTGGTTCCTGGTATTACAAAGTAGAACCAGGGTCCGTATTACAGTGTGCCCCGGCGAAAAGACGAACTTCTATACCCCGTATTAAACAAAGTCCGTCCAACGTGACGTGTCAAAACACTGAAAGGCCAAAAATTGTACAAAGTCCTCCCAACGTGATCGCTCGAACGTGATGGTAGTGAACGTGACAGGTTGAACGTGATGAGGGGTCGAACATGACGGGGGTCAAACGTAATGGATTCAAAAGTGATAGGTCATACGTGACGACGTGAACGCGATTGGTTGGCTCGGATTACATGCAGGCTCCTCCTAACCTGTTAGTTCCCCTTCTATTACTTCCAACTTACTCATTCTTGACCAAACTGTCGACACAAGACAAGAGTCTCCACTTTCCAAAGCATCGTAAAACAACTATTCTAAAGAAATTGATGTAGAATGGATGTGAAGGTACACGCCACATGGGGCGATCCTCGAGTTATGCTTGTTTGGCTTTTGCTTTTGTTGTGCTTTCTTTGCTTTAGTTTGCTTGCATTTTTGCAATAAACTTTAGCCCCCTGGAAAGGAGCGTGAATTCTCCAGTGACCCAGGGGTCACTGGAGCAATGAGGCTCTGTCGGCTGAAAATGACTTAAAAGCCTGTAAGAACTCCCAGATCCAAGGCAATTTGAGTCCAGCAACAAAGTCAATTTATTGCAAGATTGAGCCGGAACCCAGCAAAATGGCCAAGAAATTTGTCAAAAGATGCAGAAGATCCTGCAAATCAAGAAACAAAGAATTTTTAGGGATCATCCCCAATAAAAGAGTGGTGTTTTCATCAATTGTGTTTAAAGTCATGGTCATCATAAAGTCAATTGTTACATCAATTGTATTCAGAGTGATGGTTTACCATCAATTGTATATTGGGGGATTGAGACAACGGGCCCATTTGTGGCCTGAGTTTCTGACTTTCTGCCAGAGTTTTTGGCCTACTCCAGACTAATAATATGTGTACAACGCGTGGGCAACCAACCAACGACTCAAATCGGATATGGTTCAACCGGAGGAATCGAGATGGAACTTGCTTAGAAGGACAAGCTCAGATCCATTATGTGCTCCTTTGACTCACATTTTTAATGTCATAACAAAAACTGGGGAGTATCCGTCTGGATGGAAAAACAGTTTTGTTACCCCTATCCCCCCAAAAGATACCCCCAATGATTTCTCAGGTGTCCGACCTATTACGATGACGCCTATTTTCGGTAGGGTATATGAAACCTTTGTAGCTAACTGGCTAAAAGGCTATATACTGGAGCTGATTGACCCTAAACAATCTGGGAACATGCCGAGGATGTCAACCACACATTACCTGGTCAGTTTAATTGACACTATGCTCAGGCATTTGGACGACCCTGAACGTTGGCTCAACTTGATTGCGATTGACCTGAGGAAAGCGTTGGCCTGGTTTGCCATAATGTGCTTTTAAAGAAGTTAGTTTTAGATTTTAATGTTCACCCCTTCGGCCGTTCCTTGTGAAAATAATTGCGAATTTTCTGTCGCATAGAGCCCAAGAGACAAAATATAAATCAGCGTTTTCTGACTCCCTCCCAGTTTTTGGGATCCCAAAACGTAAGTGGAGGGATACCTATGACATCGCAAAAGTTGTCCGTCTGTCCGTCCGTCCGTCTGTCCGTCCGTCTTTCCGTCCGTCCGTCCGTCCGTCTGTCAGCACGATAACTCTCGAAGGGGATGAGATATTTTGATGAAACTTGGTCTGAGGATTCGTTGGGTCGTCGGACCAGTCGAGTTCGTAGATTGTAGCCCTACATTTAGGGGTGGGGGAGGGGGTTAAAATTAAGGGGCAAACAAAATATTTTTAAACAGCTAATGTGACAGTTAATTATGGGGTAAGAAGACATGCTGAACACGATGGTGAAAACCATTTTTTCGTCGGATAAGTAGTTCGCCCGGAATCCGGCCAAAACCGGAAAGTTTGTTCAAAGTAAAAGTTTTATTTGAAGTTGATTGTCAGGAATCTCTCTCTCTAAACTCTTCCTTGTAACAAAACTTAACAAAACAATGGCTTCTTTATTGGTAAAACGCTACAACATCTTACTCGTTTAAACTCCCGCAACCAACTGAACTATTTTCCAATCTATTCCGCACTGAAATGGGTCCGGCAAATTACACGTCACAGATTGAATGGAGAGGGGTCTGCCACTTCTCGACATCCCTCCCCCCTTAAAAGAAAAGAAAAATGACAATCTTCCAAATCATCATTGTCTACAAACACTTAGCGTCTAGGCGGGCCAAGCCTTTGGAACACTGGCCGTTTAACTTCCACAATGTGCCCCGCAAATGCTGCTGTCGTCTGCCTGCAGGAACACTCGTCCATAAACTGCTTTATGTCATTGTAGATCTCCGGCCAGTAGAAATTGGTAAGAACTAACTTGCTTGTAAGATTTCTCCCTCGATGAGGTGACCTTCCATGTTCGTCTGGCATACGATGGGCAGCCTCCATGACCCTTTTTCTAAAATTTGTAGGAAGGACTAGTTGAAAGTGGACGGTGCCTCCGGTGATCCTTTTGGCACGGCGGTATAGGGCACCGTCCCGGAGGACATAGGACGCTCCTTTCGCGTCTTCTTGCTCCACGACCTGGAGGTTGAAGAGGGGCGTCAGCTCAGAGTCTCCTTTCTGGCTGTCCTTGAGCTCCCAAGACGGCTTCCCACGCTGGTCCCGACTTTCCAAGATGCCTCTCATGCAGGCCGGTACATTCTTCAACGACATCTGTGGGAAGAATTAATTAAATAACCAGTCTATTCGTCACTATATACAACTATATACACAACAGTAGGCTAACACAGGCGCGAAAGGGCGTCCGCGTTGCCATTCTTGTTCCCCGCTCGCGGTTTGACGGTGAAACGATACTCTTGCAGGGAAAGTGTCCATCTTGTCAGCCTGGCATTGGTCATCCTTGAGACATTGAGCCACTGTAGGGGGTGGTGATCAGTCTCTACCACGAACTCTCTTCCGGCCAGGTAATAGTGGAAAGCTTCTATTCCCCACTTCAGGGCCAAGGCTTCCTTCTCGATTGTGGAATACCGAGTTTCAGCAGGATTGAGCTTCCTGCTCTTGTATGCTACGGGATGTTCACCGTCTTCCCATATTTGTGTCAGCACTGCTCCTACTCCCACATTGGAAGCATCCGTTTGGAGTACAAATGGTCTTTGAAAATCCGGATTGTGTAGGATAGGGGTCCTTTTCAAACCTTCTTTGAGCGCCGAAAAAGCCAATTTGCACTCTGGAGTCCACTCAAATTCTCTTGACTGTTTTTTCTTCAGAAGATCTGTAAGAGGCGCTGCAACGGTGGCAAAATCCCGGATAAATTTTTGATAGTATCCGACCATCCCTAAGAACGTTCGTACCTCGTTCTTGCTTCTTGGGGTTGTAAAACCTTCAATGCCTTGAACTTTGCTATCCACTGGGCAAATTTTCCCGCTACCCACTCGGAAACCAAGATACGTTGCTTCTGGCTGGGCGAACTTGCATTTCTTCGGATTGATCGTCAATCCTGCTATACCAATCTCTCGTAGAACGGCTTCAAGATGTTGTAGATGCTCCTCGAAGGTGCCACAGCTGAAAATGACGACTTCGTCCAGATAAGCTCTTGCATACTTTCGATGTTTCCTTAGGATGGTGTCCATTAGGCGTTGAAAGGTGGCCGGCGCCCCATGCAAGCCAAAAGGCATTACCACAAATTCATATAGTCCCGACTGAGTCTGAAAGGCTGTTTTGGGACAGCTCTCCGGGGCCAACGAAATTTGCCAGTAGCCTTTCGTCATGTCCAAAATCGTGATATATTTTGCTTTTCCCACAGTCTCAACCATTTCATCTATTCTCGGTAGCGGATAGGAATCGAATTCCGACACGCTGTTCAACTTCCGTAGATCCAGGCAAAAGCGCACAGAACCATCTGGCTTCGGGACTGTGACCACTGGATTTGACCACGGGCTATTTGAAGGTCTGATCACTCCCATCTTCAGCATGTCGTTGACCTCCTTCTCTATGGCTTCTTGCCGTGCCTGTGGTATTCGGTAGGGTCTCTGATGGACAGGTCGACAGTTTCCCGTATTGATCACGTGTTCGACTACTTGTGTTCTACCTGGTTTGGATGACAGCGTACCCTTGAACTTCGCTATCAGACTGCACAGTTGACCTTTCTGCTCAGCTGAGAGATGAGCTACCGACTCTGCCAACAACTGATGTGCATCAACCTCTTCGTCTGCATTAAGAAACTCAGGTTGGCGAGAAAACAAAGCGTAATCTGGCTCCCTCCTTTCGAACTTCCTCAGCAGGTTGATGTGAAGAATCCTTTTTGGCTTACGACTATCAGGGATTTCTATCTCATAGTCCACGACATTGATACGTCTCAAGACCTTGAAGGGACCCTTCCAGCGAGTCTCCAGCTTATGTTGGCCTGTTGGAAGAAGCACTAATACTTCATCTCCCGGTTCCAGATGTCTAGGCTTCGTCTTCTTATCGTAGTATTTCTTCTGTCCAACTTGAGCCCTTGCCAAATTTTCATAAGCTGCTTCCGTGATCGATTTCAAGCGTTCCCTGATCTCTAGAATATGGTGAACCGGCGTTGTCTGATGATCACTCTTGCCTTCATCTGCTTGGTTGCGTTCCCACTGTTCCTTCAGAAGGTCAAGTGGTCCACGGGGTCTTCGGCCGTATAGCATCTCAAAAGGGCTGAAGCCAGTAGATGCCTGGGGTGTCTCCCGGTACGCAAACAAGACGTACGGCAACAGTCGGTCCCAATCCTTCGTGTTTTCCAAGGTGAACTTCTTCAGCATTGTGATGAGAGTACCGTTCAGATTCTCGACTAATCCGTCAGTTTGTGGATGGTACGGACTGGTTTTGATGGCTTTTATTCCGAGCATCTGATAAAGGTTCTTCAATCCTTTGCTAAGAAAGTTGCTGCCCTGGTCTGTGAGAATCTCGTCGGGTATTCCCAAACGGCAGAAACACTGCTCCAGTGCTTCCGCAATTTTTGGTGCTCCCGTGGTCCTCAATGGGAATGCCTCTGCATACCGTGTACCATAGTCTGACATCACAAGAAGAAACTTGTAGCCGGACTTCGACGGGGCCAATGGACCAACAATGTCCATTGCGATCCTACGAAAGGGCTCGGAGATGATTGGCGTTTTCACCATGGGCACTCTCTCCTTCGGTTTTGCCCTGGCAGTTAACTGGCACTCATTACACGTCTGAATGTAACGGGCCACGTCCCTTCTCAGTCCGGGCCAGAAAAACTGTTGGAGAAGACGATCCGCCGTTCGTCTCCTCCCCATGTGGCCACTCATTGGGTTGTCATGGGCTAGATGTAACGTGCTCGACCGACATTTTTGTGGTAGCACTAGCTGCAACTCCTCCTCCCCATTCAATCTCGAAACAGCTTTTCGATACAGGAGGTTGTTTGAGACTATGAAGCCTCGCTGTTGCTTCGCCAAATCCCAACACTTCTTTAGGCTGGCATCTCCCTTCTGGAGTTCTTCCAGATTGTTGGTTGAAACTGTCTTCAGCTGATACTCTTGGTCATCAGTTTTCTCCCTCGCGGTACGTCGGTTGCCTCTCTCGAAACGTTTCTCTCTACGAGACTTCTTAGTCTTGGGGTCTCTTAGCTCAGTCTCGAGTTCTATGCGGAAAATGTCATTTTCTCGCATCTCCGTCTCGGCTGGGTACTTCGCCGCTGACTGCGCCTCCTTATGATCCCCTGTTTCGTTACAAAGGTTTTGAGCTGGTTCATCATAGCTTTTCGACCTTGTTGAAAGGAGGATAGAGACCTTGGGTTCTTTGCCCTTGATGCGGGGCTGACAAAGTTCCAAAAACTTCGGGAAGTTCCGTCCTATGACAGCATCCACAGGTAATTCATCGCTGATAGCAGCCTCCACTTCCTCATCGAAGATCATGTCATCTGATCTCACGTTGACCCTTACTTTCCTCAGAGGGTAGCGCCTCTGGTCCCCATGGACACAGCAAATTTCCGCCTGACCGAAATCTTCTCCTTCTGTGTCCTGAACAAATTTCCGGTGGATAATCGTCAAGGTAGCCCCTGAGTCTACCACGATTCTCGCCGGGACTTCTTCAATGTCACCCTTACAGTTGAATTGGCGCTCAGTCTCCATCTCGCGGCTAGGGCTATGAGCTAGCAGCGTGTCCTCTCGCTTCATTGGCACTCGGCAGTTCATAGCTCTATGACCGGGCCTCCCACACCTGTAGCAATCGAATGGAGTTTTACCTTTCTGGGAATCGGCCGCTGCCCTTCTTGTGGATGACGTTGAAGGTAATTCCAGCTTCTCCTTTTTGATAGCTTCTCGCCCTGAGTGACTGCTGCTGGGTTTGTTTGACTCAACCTGCCTGGGTTTTACGCCTTCCCTCTCGTCCTTCCGTGCTAAGGAATGGCTTTCGGCAAGTGTAGTGACTTCTCGAATCGAAGGCTCCTCCAGCTCTCTCAACCGTATCCTTAGCTGCTCGCTCTGGACGCTATTTACGAACTGCTCTACCACCAGTTTCCGAATGATCTCGTCGATGTAGCCCTTCAAGGTGTCGGCGTTGGTGATTGACTTGTAATCACAGCAGCTCAGCTATTTCATTAGCATCATCTCCAACCCATTTCCAAAGTCGATGAAGGACTGCTGATGATTTTTCTTAGCTGCTCGGAAACGCTGTCTGTATGTTTCCGCTGTGATCTGGAATCTACGCAAAACGACCTCTTTCAGCTGGGCGTAGTCGGCGCTGCTCGTTGGTGTCATAAGTGAAGCCGCTTCTGAAGCCCTCCCCGTCAGCAATGGCTGAAGTCGCAAACCCCATGAATCTTGCGTCCAGTTGTTCTGGGTTGCTACCCGCTCGAACATTGTCAGGTAGGCATCGATATCCCCATCTTCTGTGTATTTTGGGATGTGAATGGTCGGATTAGCCGTAGCCGGAACATTTTGCATAGCAACCTGGTTGTTTTGGACCGTCTGAACCAGTGGCGTAATCTGCGAGGTTAGTACCTCGAGTTGCACTCTAGTTGCTTCCCTCTCAGCCGCCATTTCTTGTTTCATCGCTGCCAGGTTGATTTGTATGCTGCTTTTCAGCAGTTCGATGAGCTCTTGTTGATTCATCTCGGTTTCGTTTCGTTCTTTTGCTGCACGAGCTCTTGTGACGACACCTGTTGGTTCTTCACGTGGTTGCGATGGCTTCTTGTTGCTCATTCACTTTGGCAACTTCCGTGCAATTCTTTTGGGTCGCTTTTGTAGTGCGTTCTGAAACACGTCTACAGTGCTGTAAAGCGAGACCCAAAATTGTGCTGTAAAGCACAAACAAAAAGTGCTGTAAAGCACGATCAAAAGTGCTGTGAAGCACGACCCAAAAGTGCTGTTAAGCACGACCTGGAGTGCTGTAAAGCACGGCCAAAAGTGCTGTAAAGCACACCAAAAAGTGCTGTGAAGCACGACCTGAAGTGCTGTAAAGCACGACCAAAAGTGCTATTAAGCACGACCAAAAGTGCTGTAAAGCACACCAAAAAGTGCTGTGAAGCACGACCCGAAGTGCTGTAAAGCACGACCAAAAGTGCTTTGAAGCACACCAAAACTGCTGTTAAGCAGGCTCAAAAGT
The DNA here is from genome assembly GCA_023053575.1 of Branchinecta lynchi. Taxonomy (NCBI): domain Eukaryota; kingdom Metazoa; phylum Arthropoda; class Branchiopoda; order Anostraca; family Branchinectidae; genus Branchinecta; species Branchinecta lynchi. The sequence goes on along the minus strand of JAKZAP010000002.1, from coordinate 5,248,527 downwards.
GCTGTAAAGCACACCAAAAAGTGCTGTGAAGCACGACCTGAAGTGCTGTGAAGCACGACCAAAAGTGCTTTGAAGCACACCAAAACTGCTGTTAAGCAGGCTCAAAAGTGCTGTAAAGCACACCAAAAAGTGCTGTGAAGCACGACCTGAAGTGCTGTGAAGCACGACCAAAAGTGCTGTGAAGCACACCAAAAAGTGCTGTAAAGCACGACCAAAAGTGCTGTAAAGCACACCAAAAAGTGCTGTGAAGCACGACCTGAAGTGCTGTGAAGCACGACCAAAAGTGCTGTAAAGCACGACCAAAAGTGCTTTGAAGCACGACCAAAATGTGCTGTACAAAAAGCACGACCAAAATATGCTGTACAAAAAGCACGACCCAAATGTGCTATGAAGCACTGCCGAGTTGGTGGCTGGGTTCCCCAAATTTATAAATAAAAGATTAGATTTCTGCCGCTACCTCTTACTAAACTAATCCAAAAGAATTAATTCATCAAATGAATACAAAAAATCAAATTTCTTTATTCACTTAATTTATCGGAAAAAACGGCAGTTCATTACCTTTTACTTTCCACTTCGACACCACTTATGTCAGGAATCTCTCTCTCTAAACTCTTCCTTGTAACAAAACTTAACAAAACAATGGCTTCTTTATTGGTAAAACGCTACAACATCTTACTCGTTTAAACTCCCGCAACCAACTGAACTATTTTCCAATCTATTCCGCACTGAAATGGGTCCGGCAAATTACGCGTCACAGATTGAATGGAGAGGGGTCTGCCACTTCTCGACATTGATTAAATGTTTGATTTAGGGGTAGGAAGACATACTGAAGACGATGGTCAAAACCATTTTCTCGACGGACAAGTAGTTCGCCCGGAATCCAGCCCAAACCGGAAAGTTTGTTAAAATTAAAAGTTTTATTTGGAGTTGATTAGGTGTTTGATTTAGGGCAAGAAGACATGCTGAACGCTTACGTTTAAACAATTTTCTACCCGGATATGTAGTTCGCCCAGAATCCGGCCAAAACCGGAAAATTGTTAGAAGTTAAAGTTTTATTTCTAATTGATTAGATACGCGATTTAGGGGTAAAAAGAGATGCCGAATTCGTGTGTGACAATCATATTTTACCCGGACATATAGTTCGACCGGAATCCGGCTGGAGTCGGAAAATTTGTTTTAAGTTAAATTTTTCCTGTAGAATACGCTAGTTTGATTACTTTTCATCTGTGAGATGAAAAGACGCGCATGTGAAAACGCCAGCTATATCCAGCTATAAAACTCCCAAATACCTCAAGAGGGTAACGGGGTCGAAGACTGATTTCTGAGATAGCGTGTATACTAGCTGAGAAAACAAGTCGGTACATTTTGCTATCACTAACTTCGCGTTAGTATCCAAACGGTATCACGTTAAACACAAAAGACATGCCCTGTCACGTAACACAAAAATACGCTCTAGAAATTTTCAAAACAGTCATCTGATCGTTTGCTGATTTTTCTCTAGTAGCCACATATTCCAATTTCCCCAACAGATTTCCTGACCTCTAGGAGCCCGTCAAGAGTAAACTGTTTCTTTTTAGTCCTCAGCTTAACATAAGGCGCATCTACAATTAAACGTGGTTTGTTCGGTTCTGCTCCGATAGGAAGAATCAGCCGAGGGGGTTCACACTCCCCAAAGGAATTTGAAGTGTTCATTACAGAAACTCATTCAAGAAAGACCGAGAAACGGGTCTATTGCCTTTGTCGTAGTCATAAACAGAGTGGTCCGAGAACTTATCAACCGTTACAAATTTGCTGATGACTTATCCCTGACAGTATTCCGACTACTTTCCGATGCTCCGCAAAAAGACCCAGTCATGCAGGTGTTGGAAGAACTGAAATCAGAAGCTCAGGCAGTGGAAATCGAAATAAGCAAAGAAAAGACAACACTCTTCCGAGTCAACTTCTTAAAAAGAGACATACCTAAGCTCAGATCGGACGAATTAACAACAACCCAAAACATCAAAATCCTCGGAATAAATATTGACAGTAACCTGAGATGGAATTCTCATGTTAAGTCAGTGGTCTCCAAAGCATCTGGCCAACTCAAGTCTTTTTCAAATCTGCGGAAATTTGGTCTCAACAGGCAAATATTGTTGACATGCTACAAAATGTACATCAGACCCCTAACAGAGTCCAAAAGAGAGCATGCAAAGTAATATTGGGAATGGGATATGAGGATTATGAAAAAAGCTTGGAGATCTTAAAGATCACGTCGTTAAGACAATGGAGGCAAATGCTTACCATGAGATTTGACACAAAAATACTAGCGTCCGAATTACATCGTGACATTTTGCCCGAGTTCTCTGAAAAAAGAAGTTGCCGAAACAAAAGAATGATCGAAAATCTCCCAATGAATCAGAAGAAGCAACTAATTCCTCCTCCAATACACTCATCCGAGCGTTATCTAAAGTCTTTTGTACCAAAGTTTATTAAACAGTGTAACTGTTCCTAGCTGCCGTATGCAATTTTGACTTGTTTTTGTTTATTGATGTAGTTTATTTACGAACTTGATTGTTTTATTTAGAACTTTTATACTAGATACGGTATGTAAATTTGACCTGACTTTTGTTTATTAATGTAGTTTATTTATGAAAATTTAATGTTATTAGATAATTAATATTGACCTGTCGAGTTGATTGATAGTGCTTGAAGTGTCTGTATTTGTATTGACATATCCAAAGCTATTTTTATGTATTTAAAGATATTACGGATTAAACCATCATTTCATTTCATTTAGTTTCTTAAAACAACAACGAGTACGGCATAAACCATCAAACAGCCACACCACAAATAGAGCACAATACAAAGAGAAAACGTCGTAACGAAGAACTAGTCTATTCTATTTTCCCTGCTATGGGCAGGTTGGCTGATGGCTTTCCTTCTGTCTTACGTTTGTGGCAGTCCCGAGCGTAATGACCAACTAATTGACAATTAGAACAAGTGTCAGAGAATTTATGAGCAGATCCTCTTGCTCGTTTGACTGGGTATTCTTGGCTTACCACCGGTTTCTAATTCCGCTTCCTACTTTTGTCGAAAGGCTGTGCGAGTGCTTTCTCGCTTTCCATCCAAATCAACTGCGGTACTAACAAAGGTAACCCGGCACTCAATTTTTGATCTGACGGCGTCCGAGTAGTCAAACCATGTTTTGGTTTCTTCCCCTCCTACCTATTTTTCTACTGCTTGGGACTATTCTGACGCCAGCGCCACAATCTTGTGTGGTACAATTTCGTCTCTTTGTTTCTTCGCCTTGTCTATCAGATCCAGTCGTAGCTGATCCCAAGAATTTGTCCTCGACACGCAACAAGGGGGCCGCTCGAACTCGAGTCCCGCGACAACGGAGATGGCGCGCAGAGTGCCTCCAAGCGCTGGACTCTCTCAAGCGATTGCAAAGTATTTCCTTTAGAAACTACTTTCACATTCCGTAATGACTTTTAGGACTTGCTTTTGAAAGAAGCAGAGCATTGCAAAAGATATCGTCCAATTACAGTTTCTTGTCCCATAGGCAAAATCAATCAATCAATCAATCAATCTTTATTATTCGATAAACATTCCTTACGATATTCACAAAAAACCGAATATTCATTATCTCGTCAAACATACCTATATACAATTGCGCTTTTACATAGTCAAATATTAAATAATTACACAAGAACAAGAATTGCCACAAACTAAAACGCTAAAAATTCAATAAATAATATGAAAAAGAGGAAAAGAATTTAAAATTTCGCGTTGAAAAAACTCACAAAGGAGGGGACAAATCTGCTTGTGCTGCCATTCTCTGTGGCCTTATGCGGTCGGGAATGTGGGGAGGGGGAAGGATGTGCCGATGGTTGGGGTTTTCCAGTAGTTGTTCACCAAACTTAGTAGAAAGTTGGTGTCTACGGTTTGACAAAGATGCGAGACCGAACTCGTTAAGAAGGGAAATGTACGGGATTTTGGGGGATTTTGATACTATTAGTAAAGACCGGTACTGGATCCTCTAGAGGCGTTCCGACTGCTCCCGTGTTAAACCGAAATGTCATACCGGACAGCAGTATTCGAGGGAAGGGCGAATGAACACAAGGAGTAGTTATATAAAGGGGGTTCTGGCTCACCCTCCCCCCAATTTCAAAACCCCATTTTAACATCAATTTCTTAAATTTTAACATCCTTTTTACCAAATTATCCCCTTTTTTAAGAACATTTTTATTTTCTTAATTCCAAAATAAAGGATACAAGAAATGAGAATATTACCCTTTACTATATATAAAATACTACAATATACACTACTTGTTTTTTTTTTTACATTTTTCATTTTTTATTCAAATATTACTGAGTAAACAGTTCTAAATCCACATATGTTTCTTTGTTCTTGTTTTCGCGTACAATAGGCTGCAAAACCAGATTTTTCTTTAAAAGTAATTGGTTAGCAATGGCATTATATTTCTGTGTTATAAACAAATCACAGGGTTTGTCATTATGATTAATGACCACAACCAACTTATCACCATATTTTGTCTTAGCAATTCTCATTTTAACAATAGTATATTTCAATCCTAGAACTAGTTCTTCTTTCCTGATTGTCTCATTGTATTTATTCATTCTGATTGTATTCAAGACTTCCTTTGCGGACTCCATTTATTAGCGGATGATTTTATTAAATAAAAATCCCAATCGCTTTGAAACATCTGGTAATAGAAACCAACCACGTTTATCACATAAATGCGATAGATAAAACGCAGTACTGAGTTTGCATGATGATATGATGATTACCGATTTTGAACTTTATAAAATATTTTTGCAAAACCCCACACCCCCAGACTTTGAAAATTAAGAGGTGTGATGTTGGTACACCCCGATTGGTGTAGTGTTTGTGGTGATGTGGCCTTAGTCTGGGGGGCCCTGAACGGGGAACCCGCAAGTTTTTATTACCATCCCACTATCGACAAACAGAAACTGCGGTCAGTGGGATTCGAAGGTCTGAATGGTGATGAGTCAACGTTCGGCCGAGCGTTGAGCCACTACACCAAGGGTCCTTGTTCATTTCGCAAAAGTTTCCGAGTTAAGATGAGATTGTGTTAGTCACGCCGGAGACTGTAATTACATCCCAAATTGACGGCGAGACCTTTGAATGACGCAGCTCATTAATGCGCGTATGAAATAAAGATCTGTTTGACAGTTAGGAAACAATATTCAGTATAGCAATAGACTATATGTTTGGTAATTTCTCTTGACTTTTTATAGATTTATTACAATATTTATAGCCATTCAGACGGACTTGTTTCATGTATTTTTCGCGAGGAAAAAATCGAAAGGTTTTACGCATCTCTGTTTCTCTCTGAATTACCTCCTCAATTGTTAACTGTCCGCATTTTAGCATTGACAACAACTCAGTATAAAAATTGTAATTTGTCCTAAATTCTGCTTTTCTATCAGCAATGCTTAACTGCTTTTCAATTATTTCGATGATAACAGCACCCAAACTTAAAGAAGCTAAAGGTAGCACTAGAAACGCAGACATTCCTGCTGCCGAAAAGAGGAATTTGGATACAAGTAAGCTATTACTTATACGATTGTAGTACTTGTAACTGCGACGGTAAACATACATTTTCTTTTCTAATTCTTCCATTTATTATATAATAAAATTGTTTCGAAAAATTATTTGATTTTTTCGAATTTCCACACACCCACCATCTAGGCTACTTTTACAGTATGATTCTCTTTTTTTCGAGCTTGTGAGTCAAAGTTTAAAAAAATATATGATTTTTGTCACATGAAGAGTAGTACAGAAAGTGGGATTCCAGTACACACACATTTGTCAAATGAAGAGTAGTACAGAAAGTGGGATTCCAGTACACACACATTTGTCACATGAAGAGTAGTACAGAAAGTGGGATTCCAGTACACACACATTTGTCACATGAAGAGTAGTGAAGAATGTGCGAAACCCGTGTACACATTTTTCTCACAGAGTAGTAAGGTAATAGAAATTCAATGCTTTTCTTTACGGCTGACAAAACTCAGACGGGAGAAATTTATTAATAAAAATGTTCCCCTATTAAATGATGAATACTACAGAGGTTATTCAGCTTTGTAAAAAGGTTATATCAAACAACAAAGCGGTTATACAAAGATTATCGCTATACACATATAATGAACTGCGGACTTATGCGAAAATTAATAAAATCAAAACAAATGGAGCTAAGAAACATGAAATAACAAATAATATAATAAACCATCTTAGTAAGTATATTTTGATAGCTGAAGATAAAATTAAAATTGAACGCAGAAACGAAAGAACTCATAATAAGAACAGACCATCCGACTACAAACCAGAACCGAGATTACGAACCATTCTGGAAGATGAGATAAAAGAAAATAATATCACCATTACAAAACTAAAACAAGAATACAATGATAACAAAGAAAAAGAGACAAGCGAATTAAAGAAATTTCTGAAAAACAAGAACCTATCAACTCGCGGAAACCGAGAAGAAGTACTAAAAAGAGTTGGAGAATACTATAATAATATTATTACCAAACATAAAGATTCCGTACAGAAAAATAGAGATATCATAAGAGATCAAACAGAAAGACGTGACAACAGTAGACAGAAACCAATTGGTTTATCAACTCTCTTCATAAATAAGAAAAAAATCCAAGTAGAAAAATTAATTCCTGATCATTTATTTAGAACTGAAGAAGAAGAACAACCTACTATCTCTAGGGAAAATGAGAATATATTCACTGTAAACGTATCAGTTGAAAGCAATGGAAGAGATGAACAAACTCTTATTGCTTTTACTTTCGCCGATTTACAGCGGCGGATGAATGAACTTTATCAATATAGAGTTCAGTTCGTAACTCGTGTTATTTTCCATCGACAGGAGAATGATGAAGAAGTAGTAGTGTATTACAACAGTACTTCTTGGATTTTAAATAAAAATAGCATTCTTACTCATAATCATTTGGATGATAATAACAAGAGACTTAGTTCTTTAAGTAATACCCCTCGATCTGGGCTACAATTTAGTCGGTATGAAGGAATTGATTATAGGATGACACGAATAGAATCTTACATGGGAGGAACGTTTAAAATACTACCAGATTTCGTAAAAAATAAAAAAGCGTGCATAAATATAAAAAATTTAGATCAAAAATGCTTTCTTTGGTCCATCTTAGCACATTTATACCCAACCAAGGACAACGCTGAGAGAATTTCGAAATATAAACAATATGAGAACGAATTTGATTTCGAAGGGGTTACCAACTTCCCAATGGATACTAAAGATATACACAAATTTGAAAATAGATACAACATTAAGATTTGTTTATTTCAAATTGAAAAAGAGAAAATTATCAGAAGTCATATACTAAAAAGTACAATTAATGGGAAAACTGCAAAACATATCGTTCATTTATTGTATTTCGATAATCATTATGTACTGGTAAAGGATCTGAGCAGATTAGTTGGTCCTCAAATATCTAAAAAGAAAACAAAGACATACCTCTGCACTTATTGCGGAAGGCATTTTAAGAAGGAAGAATGCTTTGAAAAACATGAAAGTAAAAATAATTGCGAAGATCCTGATATAATAATGCCTCCTGAAGGTTCAAGTATACAATATAAAAATATTGCAAAACAAATGAAAGTACCTTATTGCATAATAGCAGACTTTGAGTCTTATAACGAAGAATACAATCAGGTAAACGGGAAGAAAACAATAAAAGTGGCCAAACAGAAATCATTTGCTTACGGATTTCAGGTATGCTGTTCCTTTGATACAAACCAGAACAAATACTACGATTATTTCGGTGAAGACGCTGCAAAACATTTTGTTAAAACCATTACAAAAGTATCCACAGAAATTGCAAACACATATGAAAGCAGACAAAGAAACCACACTTATACCAATGCAGAAATTGTGAATAAATGGAATAAACTAACTAATAAGACTTGTCATATCTGTACAACTGAAATTACTGAAAATCCTCACTTTGATCACGACCACATGACAGGAGAAGATAGGGGATTTGCTCATGCTGAATGTAATATGAAATACAGGATTCCTAGGCATATCCCGGTAGTAATGCATAATTTATCTAAATATGATTCCCATCTGTTTGTTAGAGAATTGATACCTGATAACGGAATTTTTGAAAGTGCAGAAAGTTTCATATCATTCTCGAAATCAATAAGTATTACAAAAGCGGATACGGAAATAAAATATGAGATGCGGTTTATAGATTCAATTAGATTTATGGCTTCATCTTTAGACAAACTATCAGCAAATTTAGCGAAATGTGATTGCAAAGTACCCTGTAATCATCTAAGAGAGAATTTCAAGTACACATCGAATAGTTTCAATAACGATGAAGAATTCAAAGAAATAATTAAAAAAGGGGTATATCCGTATGAATTCGTAGACAGTTTCGATAAAATGAATTGTACAAACTTACCATCCATAGAAAGCTTTTATTCTAGGTTGACGGGGAAAGGTATTGACAAAAGTGATTATAAAAGAGCGGTATCTATATGGAAGCAATTTAACTGTGAAACATTACTTGATTATACCAAGTTGTACCTAAAAAGTGATGTGTTAATTCTATCAGATGTTGTGGAGAATTTCAGGAACGTTTGTATACGGAATTATGATTTGGATCCACTTCATTACTTCTCAGCTCCTGGGTTGACATGGGATTCTTTCTTAAAGCATTCAAAAGTAGAACTACCACTATTCTCGAAGAAAGACATGTATACATTCATTGAAAAGGGAATAAGAGGTGGTGTATCCCAATGTATAAAAAGATACGCAAAAGCAAATAATAAATATACAAGTGATTATAATAAGCATAAACCACCTAATTATTTAATGTATTTAGACGCTAATAATTTATATGGGTGGGCGATGTCGCAGAATTTACCAGCGAGTGATTTCCAATTCATTTCCATACCGGATGATTTGAAAGAAAGGAATGAATACGAATCAATCGAGTATTACAACCATCTAAAAACTCATATCAATTCGATAATGAAATTACAGAATGTAGGTGCTATATATGAGGTAGATTTAGAATATCCAAAAGAACTACACGAATTACACAAGGATTTACCATTAGCACCGGAACACTTTAACGGTAAGCTATGTACCACAGTATTAGATAAAACCAACTATGTAGTTCACCACAGGAATCTAGAATTTTATTTACAAAAAGGCTTGATATTAAAAAGAGTACACAGAATACTAGGATTCACTGAAAGTGCTTACTTAAAAGGATATATAGACCACAACACAGCACTTAGAACTAAAGGTACAAATGATTTTGAGAAGGACTTCTTTAAGCTTATGAATAATGCTTGCTTTGGAAAAACTATGGAAAACGTAAGGAAGCGAGCGGATATGGAAATAATAACGGATGATACAACAAGAGAAAAAATAATAAAGAAACCCAACTTTAAATCTGAAATAATATTCAGTGAAAACTTTTCAGTAGCAAGAATGTCAAAGGAAAAGATAAAATTAGACAAACCAATGTATATCGGCTTTGCTGTATTGGAACTATCCAAGTTATTGATGTATGAATTCCATTATGATTATATGAAGCCTAAATATGGAGATAAAATTGATTTGTGTTATATGGACACTGATTCTTTCATATACGACATTCGAACCGAAGATTTCTATGAAGATATCAAACAGGATTTGAATGAGAGGTTCGATACATCTGATTATGCGAAAGATAATCCATATGGGTTTCCTAGTGTAAATAAGAAAGTGATAGGAATGATGAAAGATGAATTAGGTGGACAGGTTATGACAGAGTTTGTTGGATTACGATCAAAAGTGTATGCTTATTTAAAGGACAACCAAGACCCTTCAAAAGCTAGCAAAAAACTAAAAGGAATAAAAACCAATATAGTTAAAGATAAAATTACGATTCAAAACTATAAGGATGTACTGTTTGGTAAAACGGAAAACCTTTCTATAACCCAGTATAACTTAAGATCATACAAGCACAATATGTTTCTAGAAGAACAGAATAAAAAAGCGTTAGATCCTAAGGATGATAAAAGGATAGTAACAAGCGATAAAATACACACTTTACCTTTAGGTTATAAACATTAAATTCAAGTACCTACTTAATAAATTCAAGTACCTACTTCAAAACTTCAAGTACCTACTTAAAAAAATTCAAGTACCTACTTCAAAACTTCAAGTCCCTACTTAAAAACTTCAAGTACCTACTTAAAAAATGCAAGTACCTACTTCAAACTTCAAGTACCTACTTCAAAACTTCAGGTATATACTTAAAATACTCAAGTAAATCTTATAATGAAAAATTCTTCCTAAATAAATGAATGAAAAGGCTCCAATCAAAGTCTATGACTTTAGTGAAAAGAACACTTATCAGAATAAGCACGACCTTGCACCTCAGTGGCCATTTAGACTCTTAATTTGTGGTAGTTCTGGAACAGGGAAAACTAACCTTCTTTTGAATTTAATTTATGAATATCTTTGTTTCAACCGAATATACTTGTATGCACAAGATCTTGAAGAAGATAAGTATCAAGACCTTATAACCAATTTAACCACTTTGGAGTCACAATGCAAATCGAAAGTCTTAACAGTAAGTAACAATCTTGATGATATTGTCGATGTTGACGACTTAGACCCTGAGTACCAAAACTTGATTATCTTTGACGATTTTGTCACTGAAAAAGACCAGAAGAAAATTGAAGATTTATTCATAAGAGGAAGAAAGAAAAAAGCCTCGATTGTTTATTTATCACAGAGCTATCATAAAACGCCAAAGGTGGTAAGGCTCCAGTGCAATTATTTTGCATTCTTTCAGTGTTCTAATCCAAAAGAAGTAAAATTAATAAGACAAAGCCATGTATCCAGTATAGACAATGAAACATTTCTCAAACAATTCGAGACGGCAACCAAGGGCTACGGTTTTTTCTTCATAGATTTAAAAATAAAAGATAAAACCCTTAAGTACAGGAAAAACTTTGAAAAATTTACCGGATAATTTATTTCTATAATAAATGAATAAATTTGGTAGTGTTGGAAAAAAGGTTAGTAATGAATCGAATGAAAAGAGAGTTACTGATGACAACGGTAATATTAACCTACAAGGTAAGAGAATTATTATGTTAGGGGATGCGAAAGCTGACCAGGACGCTATTAGTTTCAGATCTATGACTATTATTTTGAATCAATTTAAAGAAGAAATTACCGCACAACAAGTGGGGGCAAATCAGTACTTTAGCGAAGATATCAACAGATTAACTGCGATAGATGATTCTCCTGATAATTCGTTGGTAAGGAACAAAGATAAAGGGTTATTTGTAAAAGAAATAGTTCGAGTTAATGATAAAGAGATTAACGCTGAAAACAAGTTGATAACAAATGTTCAAAACCCTAGAAACAAAAATGATGCTGTTAATTTAGCAACGTTAACTATGAATCTTTTAGATTATGACAAAAAGCTTCTTGGGCAACACACCCATAACGGTATAATTGAAGGAAAGATTGCTGGCCAAAAAACTCGTATCGATAATATTGAAAGAGCAGTAGTAAATATTTTAAAAAGGCTTCTAGAGCTAGAGCTAAAACCTGTTGACAAACCATTCGTTACCAGAATAGAAAAAATGATGGCTGGTAAATAAATTTTATAAGATAAATTAATTCCCTAATAAATGGTTGAAACAATGGAGTATACAGTTTATTTGTCAAAGCTTCAGAAAGGAAAGCTGAAGAAATGCTTTGATGCTAAACAAAAATGTCAGATACGTGTTAGTCATAGTAGACAAAATGAACGAGAACCAGTTAAGTTACTTTTAAGTAAACGACAAATTGATAAAATTGAAACCTGTAAAATGAATAATAAGGGTTGTGATATTGATGTATCATACAAGCAGATGAGAGAAGCGATTCAAAAAGGTGGATTACTTCCATTTTTAATACCGCTAGCAATTACCCTTGGTAAGGCAGCTTTAACAAGTGGTGCTGCTGCTTTGGGTACATTCGCTGGTAAGAAAATTATGGATAAAATGACCAACACAGGTGGAGCGCTAAAACTTCCTGGAACACAAAAAGTTGTGGGTAATGGTGTACGTGGTAGACCTAAGAAGGAAAAAACCGATGATGTCAACACAGGTGGAGCGCTAACACTTCCTGGAACACAAAAAGTTGTGGGTAATGGGGTACGTGGAAGGCCTAGGAAGTCAAAAAACGGGGACATCAAAAAAGAAGCAAAAGTAAAGTAGGACCTCTAACTAATTTTGATATTATGGATGCATTAGGGAGTATACCACAGTTTCGAGGTGTTTTCTCTTTAGATACGCTACCCAAACATATAAACGATTCGGAATGCGGTGTCATTAATTATGATAAACTCGGAATGCCTGGAACTCACTGGGTTGCCTATTGTAATCTACCTGAATACCCCCATGTAGAATTTTTTGATTCTTTCGGTATTCCCCCAGGAAAAGAAATAATTAAATATCTAAGAACTTCAAAGAAAAAAATAGCTTATGAAAATCTTGCTGTTCAAAATATAGATGAATTAAACTGTGGACTTCACTGTATTTCCTACATTAAGCGCAAAATGAAGTTGGTAGCTTTTCGTTTATAAAAATTGTTTTCTAATAAATGGAGATTTATTGTATGAAATGTAAAAAGAGCACTGACACTGAATCAATGTTTAAGGCAGTGTCACAAAAAAATAATGTTCCAATGCTGAAAGGGAATTGTGTTATTTGCGGATCGAGGAAAAATCGCTTTTTAAAAAAAACCTCAACGCAGAAACAGATATTTTAAAGACGTATTATTCTAATTATTCAGGTGTGGATGATATTTACAGAAAATTAAAAGAAAATGGTGTTAAGGTTTCCAAGGATAAAATAAAAAATGTGTTGCAAAATGAGAATGTGTATACGTTACACAAACCTTCCTATCATAACTTTGAAAGGAGGCGAGTGTATGTTCACTATGTTGATGAGCAATGGCAAGCTGATTTAGTTGACATGCAGAAATATAAAAAAGCGAATGATAAAGCAAATTACATCTTGACTGTTATTGATTGCTTTAGTAAATATGCTTGGTGTGTCCCTTTGAAAGATAAAACAGGTGCTGGAATAATAAACGCATTCAGTCATATATTTAAAGAAAGAATTCCTAGAAAGTTGCAAACTGATAAAGGTAAGGAATTTGTTATGAGAAATGTTCAAACTTTTTTGAAAAATAACGGCATACACTGGTTTGCATCTGAAAGCGAATTGAAAGCGCAAATTGTAGAACGATTCAACAGAACGCTAAAAGAAAAGTTATGGAAATATTTCACTCACAATAACACTACTAATTGGATTGATATTTTACCTTTATTTGTGAGTAATTATAATAACTCGTACCACCGTTCAATACAAATGAAACCAGTTGATGCTAGTAAAAAGGTTAATCAGAAAAAGGTTTTTAGTGCTCTGTTTCCTCCAGTAGATGACTACAAAATCACAGGAAACGTCAAAGTAGGGGATTTAGTCAGAATTAAAAAAGAAAAAAGTATTTTCGATAAAGGATATTTACCTAATTATACGGATGAGGTATTTCAGATAGCAACCATCAGACCTACCATTCCCATTACTTATGAAATATCTGACAAAAGTGGGGAATTAATTCAAGGAGGGTTTTATGAAAAAGAACTTTCAAAATTTATTATGAAATAAAATTACTTGTATATAAATGGATTCAAGACGCTTGAGTGATATGTTATCGGATATAGTGAAGAACAGAGAAATTCAGAGAAGCAAGGTTCAACAAAATGAGATGGAGAAGGCAGGATTTCGGGAATATGCTTCAGAATTAAACGCTCCAGTTATTATAGCACAAAAAGAAAACACTAAAGATACCATCAAAAAATTACAAGAGAACGCTGAAATGATAATTAATAAACTACTTGAAGGTGATAATAATTCAAGAAGACGGTTTATCAGATTAGGTGATACATTTAAAACAGCTTTACAGACCACTACTTCAGAGGAATCGAGTCGAGCTCCCACTCATGCGATAGAACCCAATCTAGAACAACCATATGACGTAAATCTAAACTTAAATATTGATGTGGAATTATTAAATCAAATTAATTTAAAATATAAAGATGACTGGAATGGTACCGATAATTATTTTAAAATGCCTCATTATTACCTTAAGCATCATAACGAAATAGATGGGGCTCTGAATTATTTAACATCTATAAGTCAAAGTTATGGTGGTATGAAAAGTAAAAGTAAATTAATTCCCTAATAAATGGTTGAAACAATGGAGTATACAGTTTATTTGTCAAAGCTTCAGAAAGGAAAGCTGAAGAAATGCTTTGATGCTAAACAAAAATGTCAGATACGTGTTAGTCATAGTAGACAAAATGAACGAGAACCAGTTAAGTTACTTTTAAGTAAACGACAAATTGATAAAATTGAAACCTGTAAAATGAATAATAAGGGTTGTGATATTGATGTATCATACAAGCAGATGAGAGAAGCGATTCAAAAAGGTGGATTACTTCCATTTTTAATACCGCTAGCAATTACCCTTGGTAAGGCAGCTTTAACAAGTGGTGCTGCTGCTTTGGGTACATTCGCTGGTAAGAAAATTATGGATAAAATGACCAACACAGGTGGAGCGCTAAAACTTCCTGGAACACAAAAAGTTGTGGGTAATGGTGTACGTGGTAGACCTAAGAAGGAAAAAACCGATGATGTCAACACAGGTGGAGCGCTAACACTTCCTGGAACACAAAAAGTTGTGGGTAATGGGGTACGTGGAAGGCCTAGGAAGTCAAAAAACGGGGACATCAAAAAAGAAGCAAAAGTAAAGTAGGACCTCTAACTAATTTTGATATTATGGATGCATTAGGGAGTATACAGGGAGTATATATCAAATTAATTTAAAATATAAAGATGACTGGAATGGTACCGATAATTATTTTAAAATGCCTCATTATTACCTTAAGCATCATAACGAAATAGATGGGGCTCTGAATTATTTAACATCTATAAGTCAAAGTTATGGTGGTATGAAAAGTAAAAGTAAATTAATTCCCTAATAAATGGTTGAAACAATGGAGTATACAGTTGACTGTATACTCCTGTAAAAGTTATAGTTCTAATAAGTATGATAAACACATTGAATTTATAAAAGAATACAAGAATAGGTTAAAAACCATTCAAACCTATTTCCCATTAGTCAACCAACAAGGAACTGGAGTATTTATGAATTGTGATGAAATGATTTCAAAACTATACACTTTGATAGGTAGCAGAGTAAACGGAAATACATCTGATGAGGTGAGAAATGAAGCTATTGATATTTTGGATTCGTTAATGCGAAATAAATTTCTTACGAAGAGATATTACAATTCAATATATAAAAAATATTTCTAATAAATGGTGTTGTTAAACATTGAAGGTAATGAAAGTATCATTGATATAACATTTAGTCAACCAATCGAATTGAATCGTAATTGGGGTTATGAAATAGGTTTGAATCAGTGTACTTTGTGGTATTCGTGGCATAATATAAGTGATAAATTTGGAAATAATACATTTCAATACAGGAAAGATGAAGATAATAATGCAACAGAATGGATGAATGTTACTATTCCTAATGGGATGTATAACGATGATTGTTTGAATTGTGATTGTCGATGATTGTCATACTATTACAAGAAAAATATGTGTTTAGATTTAATAGTGACTTGTGTCAGATTTTAGGATTTGAGAAGGATAGTGAGATATCTAAGAAAATCAATGAAGGTACAAAGCTTCCGAATATAACAAGAAGCGTTGATAAAATTCAAATTCACTGCTCTCTCGTAAACAGTTCTATCGTAAACAAAAGTAAATCAGATGTCATTTGGACATTTGTTCCGAATACAGAACCGGGTTGTCAAATTGTTGAGAATCCTAGACAATTAATCTACCTTCCTATTAATACAAAAGACTTTATTTACTCCTTGAGAGTGACAATTACTGATCAGTTGGGAAGACCTATCGATTTGAATGGTGATAACGTTGGATACGTGCTGCATTTAAGAAAAGCTTATTGATTAGTGAAATAAAATTATTTACCTGTAAATGTTGATTAATAATAAGCGATTACTTTATAAAAAGCAGTATGGAAGTGGAATCGGTAGTGTATTCAAAAACATTGTTAATTCCCAGTTATTTCAAACGTCAGCAAAACAAATAAAAGATGGGGCTATGTCAATGTATAATAATATTATTAAACCGAGATTTGAGTTGTTTAAAAACAGAGCAATAGAATATGGGAAAGATCTGATCAATGTAAACAAGAAGGAACTCATTGATGTAATTGGAAACAAAAAATCGATGAAGGATCTTATCGGTACAAATAAAAGGATTTTAAATCAAAGAAGTCAGGACTTGATCAAAACGTTAATGACTGGAAATGGATTAAAGATTCTGAAATAAGTTTTATTTAATAATTTCTTTCTTATATAAATGGCAGTAAATAAAGTTATCAGTCCTCAATGGAACATTTTTGATGAACCGCTTGTGGATGATACAGTGGTTAAATATGAATTTAAAGAAATTCGAGAAACAGATGTGAATGTATCTAATAAATCAGAGTTTGAATTCGTAACAAAGAAATTAGATTCCTGGTTTTATCCAAGTGAAAGTTATCTTGATGTCAGTGTAAGAATAGTAAACGAAGATGGGACTCCTATAGCTGCAACCGATGTTGCTACTTTAACGAATAATGGATTTAATTTATTCAGTACCGCTGAGTATGTAATAAACGATGAATCGGTTGAAAAAATTAATCATGTTGGTATTACAACTACCGTTACAAAGTTGATTGAATACTCTGATGATTATTCTAGAAGTGCAGCAAGAAATCATTTCTGGTATAAGGATTATAATCAAGGAAAAGAAATTAATCCTGTTATTGCTTCGTTTACTGCAACTCCAGTAGTAGCAGGGGCTGCAGGGGCTGCAGCAGGGGGTGGAACAGTCAGTTTGAGAAATAATAATAATTATAATAAAGGATTTGAAAAAAGATATAACAGAACAAAGAGCAGTAAATTAGTAAATATGTATTTACCATTATCAGAATTGTTTGGATTTCTGAAAGGAAACAAACGATTCTTCAGAGGTGCATCGCATAAATTATTTCTAAGAAGAAATGATGATAACAACATGATTATAAGAAATGGAAATACTAATTTCAAAGTAGTAATCGAGTATTTATCCTGGAAGATCCCTATTGTAGCTCCTAGTATCGAAATGATGAGTGAATTAGAAAAGGATCTTGCTAAGGATAAAAAGCATAATCTGATGTGGGAAGCATGTAATAGTTATAAAAGTGATGTTAGTTAGAATAAGGAGCACACCTGGAAAGTTGTGTCTGAGAGAAATAGTCCTACAAAAATCGTTGTGATGTTACAGAAAAATGAAAAGCATAACAATCAATTAATGAATAATATGGTGTTTGATCATATGAATTTAACAGACATAGAACTTAGAATTAATGGGGATAAATATCCTGAAGAACCACTTAAATGTGATTTTAGCGATGATAAATGTAAATACTCAAATCTTTACAATAGGTTCATACATTTGGGTTATAAACAATTAGCATTTGATACTGGTAGTGTTGTTAGTATAGAAGAATTTAAAGAAGTATATCCACTATTCTGTTTCGATGTTTCCAAACACGAATCAAGTATATATAATGGAACAACTGCTGATATTGAAATAAGTTTAACATTAAAACACGCTCAGCCTGTACCATATAATATTTACTGTGTTATATATTATGAAAGAAAAGCTACATTAGGTATTATTAACAAAAATATGTATGTGAGTTTGTGAGTCTGGATTTTTATTTAATAAAATCATCCGCTAATAAATGGAGTCCACAAAGGAAGTCTTGAATACAATCAGAATGAATAAATACAATGAGACAATCAGGAAAGAAGAACTAGTTCTAGGATTGAAATATACTATTGTTAAAATGAGAATTGCTAAGACAAAATATGGTGATAAGTTGGTTGTGGTCATTAATCATAATGACAAACCCTGTGATTTGTTTATAACACAGAAATATAATGCCATTACTAACGAATTACTTTTAAAGAAAAATCTGGTTTTGCAGCCTATTGTACGCGAAAACAAGAACAAAGAAACATATGTGGATTTAGAACTGTTTACTCAGTAATATTTGAATAAAAAATGAAAAATGTAAAAAAAAAACAAGTAGTGTATATTGTAGTATTTTATATATAGTAAAGGGTAATATTCTCATTTCTTGTATCCTTTATTTTGGAATTAAGAAAATAAAAATGTTCTTAAAAAAGGGGATAATTTGGTAAAAAGGATGTTAAAATTTAAGAAATTGATGTTAAAATGGGGTTTTGAAATTGGGGGGAGGGTGAGCCAGAACCCCCTTTATATAACTACTACAAGGTAAATGCGAAGGAGGTCGTGTTTCGGGGTGCCATCGCGGGAGAGCATTTTGAGAGACCTTATGCCCATATTTGCTCTTTTCAGCATAGATTGTACTTGCTTATCCCGCTTGAGATCTGAAGTTAGATGAACACCTAAAAGTTGGAGCTCCTCCACTCTGCTGTGATCAGGTAGGTCAGGTTGGAAAGTCGGATTGGACCTGAGAAAAGATACAGTTAGGACGGCTGATTTGTCTTGGTTGACGGTCATTTGGTTGACTGAAGCTTCTTCACTAATGTCATTCATTATGGTGGCTGCACTGCTCCGGATATTTTTGTAACAACGCTCCAAGACCGAAAAATCATCGACGAGTTTCCAACGGTCGTCACAGGAGCCTGCAAGGTCATTGATCATGACCAGGAAAAGTAGAGGTCCGAGGATAGTGCCTTGGGGCACGGGGTAAGAAGACATGTTGTACACGATGGTGAAAACCATTTTGTCATCGGAAAAGCAGTTCGCCCGGAACCCGATAAAACCGCAAAGTTTGTTAGAAGTAAAAGTTTTATTTGAAGTTGATTAGATGTTTGATTTAAGGGTGAGAAGACATGCTAAACACGATGGTGAAAACCGTTTTTTCGCCGGACAAGTAATTAGCCGGTAATCCGGCCAAAACCGGAAAGTCTGTTAAAAGTAAAAGTCTTATTTGAAGTTTTGTATATGTTCGATTGAGGGGTAGAAAGCCATGATGAACACAGTGGTGAAAACCATTTTCTAGCCGAGCCAGTAGTTGGCCCGGAATCCGGCCAAAACCGGAAAGTTTGTTAAAAGTAAAAGTTTATTTGGAGTTGATTAGATGTTTGATTTAGGGGTAAGAAGACATGCTGAACACTTATGTGAAAACAATTTTCTACCCAGACAAGTAGTTTGCCGGAATCCGGCCAAAACCGAAAATTATTAAAAGTTAGAGTTTTATTTGTAGTTGATTAGATATTCGATTTAGGGTTAAAGAGATGGTGAATCCGTGTATGACAATCATTTTTGGGATCCCAAAACGTAAGTGGAGGGATACCTATGACATCGCAAAAGTTGTCCGTCTGTCCGTCCGTCCGTCTGTAAGCACGATAACTCTCGAAGGGAATGAGATATTTTGATGAAACTTGGTGTGAGGGTTCGTTGGGTCGTTGGACCAGTCAAGTTCGTAGATGGGCTTTGTAGCTCTACATTTAGGGGTGGGGGAGGGGATTCAAATTAAGGGACAAACAAAATATTTTGAAACAGCTAATGTGATAGTCGATTATGGGATAAGAAGACATGCTGAACACGATGGTGAAAACCATTTTGTCATCGGACAAGTAGTTCGTCCGGAATCCGGCCAAAACCGGAAAGTTTGTTGAAAGTAAAAGTTTTATTTGAAGTTGATTAGATGTTCGATTTAGGGGTAGGAAGACATGCTGAAGACGATGGTGAAAATTATTTTTTCGACGGACAAGTATTTCGCCCGGAATCCGGCCCAAACCGGAAAGTTTGTTGAAAGTAAAATTTTTATTTGAAATTGATTAGATGTTCGATTTAGGGGTAGGAAGACATGCTGAAGACGACGGGGAAAACTATTTTCTCGACGGACAAGTATTTCGCCCAGAATCCGGCCCAAACCGGAAAGTTTGTTGAAAGTAAAAGTTTTATTTGAAGTTGATTAGATGTTCGATTTAGGGCAAGAAGACATGCTGAACACTTATGTGAAAACAAGTTTCTACCCGGACATGTAGTTCGTCCGGAATCCGGCCAAAACCGGAAAACTGTTGGAAGTCAAAGTTTTATTTCTAGTTGATTAGATAAGCGATTTAGGGGTAAGAAGAGATGCTGAGTCCCTGTATGACAATCGTATTTTACCCGGACATATAGTTCGACCGGAATCCGGCTGGAATCGGAAAATTTGTTATAAGCTAAATTTCTATTTGAAGTTGATTAGATGTTCATTACTGGGGAAAGAAGATACCCTGATTTCGTGTTTGAGCTTTCTTTTTTCGCCGGACAAGTAGTTCTGGAGTTCGGCCGGAACCGGGAAATTGGCAGAAGTGGCAGGAAGTTTACGTCAAAACAGATATGACTTATAGGGTTAAACACACATGCTGAATCCAAATCTGAACTTGGTTTTCTCAGGTGATTAGCTATTTGGCCTTAATCTGTTTCTGAATTTTAATTGTAAAAATGTTCAAGGAGTCTGGCGAAGAATGGATCTGGCTAAGACAAGACCCAGTTGTCTGGATCAGATATTGAATTTTTGGGATCCCATCGAAATCTTTGGTCTTGTTTACCCGGACATATAGTTGGACGGGAATCCGGCTGCAGCTGGAAAATTTGTTATAAGTTGAATTTTTATTTGAAGTTGATTAGATGTTCGGGGAAAGAATAATAATAATAATATTTTATTAACTCCCGCTATACAACAAATGAAAGAGCGGAGTAATACAAAGAAAGAAAAATTAATTACACACAAAGAAAACGAAACACTACATAAACTTTATAAAACTTATAGATATGTTTGGCGAGTCAACGGCGATTCGTATATGTTTTTGAGAGCCCGGGATCTAGAAAGAAGATACTCTGAGTTCGTTTTTGAGCTTTCTTTTTTCGCCGGAAAAGTAGTTCCGGAATTCGGCCGAAACCGGGAAATTGGCAGAAGTGGCAGGAAGTTTTCGTCAAAACAGAGATGACTTTTAGGGGTAAACACACGTGCTGATTCAATACCTGAACTGATTCAATCAGGTGATTTAATCTGTTTTTGAATTTTAATGGTAAAAATGTTCAAGGAGTCTGGCGAAGACTATATCTGGCGAAGACAAGACCCAATTCTCTGGATCAAATACTGAGTGTTTGGGATCCCATCGAAACCTTTGGTCTTGTTCGAAATGACGGGTCATAAATGAATTACCCACTTACATGGTTCCCGAGCGGTCTGGATGGGATGATGTCTCTACGTAGACACGACACTACGAAGACACGACACTACATGGACACGACGGTACAAGTACCGACACTACATAGACACGACGGTACAGGTATACCGACACTACGTAGACACTTTTTGATTTTCGACGTAGTGTCGGATTTTGTCCTCGTAGTGACGTGTCCACGTAGTGTCGGTTTTTTTTTGTCCACGTAGTGTCGGGAAATTTGTCCATGTAGCGTCGGATTTTGTCCACTTACTGACGTGTCTACGTAGCGTCGTGTCTATGTAGGGGCGTGCACCCGTCTGGATCATGCTGAACTGTACAAAATAACGTGCAGGCTAATAATCTTTTACTTTACCTCGAAGTTAGTACTACCTTGTTAATCAGCTCTAGAAAACCTAGATGTGTATTTAAGCTTAAAAAATAGTGGTCCAAAGACATATATACAACAGCATTTAAGTTTTCATGCTCTCGGCAACGAACTTCCGCGCCACAGGTCCGAATCAAAATGTACTGAATTATGTTTCTCCCAATTCTCCATCTCATACTCGAATGGCTGAAATTAGTCATCGCCAGGGACCTTAATATTGGCTGACAGATTACCTGAAAGAACCAAGGTGTAGTAGGCTCCTTGGAGAAAGTACACCTTGGTTACAATTGATATTAAACACACGTCATAAATTATCTCCAGAAAATGCAAAATATGTAACATACCGCTTGAAATAACCATTCGAAACCGTGGCAGGGCATAGTAGCTCCACTGGGCTACTTTATTTGATCGTTGGCCTTTACATTTCCTTAACCTGTATTTCCGAAAGGTACGCGTTGCCACCTGACAGGTTGCAGATCCATTGGACATGTAAATTAATATAACATAACGAAGAGAAATTTCTGAAATTTACTTCGTTATCTTAGCTATGGCTTTTCACTACGTATGGTCAAGCGTTTCAGATGATAAGACTGTCACTTTATTTTAGACCGATTTCAGACGGCAAACTCATTCTTGATTTTCTCACGCATAAAGAGCTGCGTTCTTTGTCACGGGAGTTCTCACCGGTGGTCTCTGGTTTTTGGGATCCCAAAACGTAAGTGGAGGGATACCTGTGACATCGCAAAAGTTGTCCGTCCGTCTGTGCGCGCTATAACTCTCGAAGGGAATGAGATATTTTGATGAAACTTGGTGTGAGGATTGTTTGTGTCAAGGGTAAGGTCAAGTTCGTAGATGGGCTCTGTAGCCCTACATTTAGGGGTGGGGGAGGGGGTTCAAATTAAGGGACAAACAAAATATTTTTAAACAGCAAATGTGATAGTTGATTGTGGTATAAGAAGGAATGCTGAGCACGATAGGGAAAACCATTGTCTCGCCGGACAAGGAGTTCGTCTGGAATCCGGCAAAAACCGGAAAGTTGGTTTAAAGCAAAAGTTTTATATGAAGTTGATTAAATGGTCGGTATAGGGGTTAGAAGACATGGTGAACACGATGGTGAAAGCCATTTTCTCGTCGAGCAAGTCGTTCTTCCGGAATCCGGCAAAAAACCGGAAAGTTGGTTAAAAGTAAAAGTTTCATTTGAAGTGGATTAAATGTTCGACTTAGGGGTAAAAATACATGAAGAACAAGATTGCGAAAACTATTTTCTCGCCGGACAACTAGTTCACCCGGAATCCGGCCAAAACCAGAAAATTTGTTAAAAGCAAAAGTTTGATTAGATGACAGATTAAGGGGTAAGAAGAGAGGCTGAGTCTATATATGACAATCATTTTTTACCCGGACATATAATTAGTCCGGACTCCGGTTGTAACCAGATTTTTTTTTGTAAGTCAAACTTTTATTCAAAGTTGATTAGATGTTCTTTATGGGGATTCGACAATGGATTTGTTTCTGAATTTTCTTGTTTTGCTGGACTAGTAGTTTGCCTCGAAATTCGGGCGAAACAGGAGACTTGGCAGAAGTAAAGCAGGAAGTCTCGGTCAGTATCGTCAAAATAGATTTGGCTTATACAGGTATATCTGAACTTGGTTTTCTCTGATGATTAGCCTGGCGAAGACTGGATCTGGCGAAGACAAGACCCTATTGACTGAATCAAATATTCGGTTTTTGGGATCCCATCGACACCTTTGGTCTTGTTTCTTATAAGCCGTTTTTGCATCCACCGCTGACTACTCATCAACTAATCGGTGTATGGTTTTATCTCACCGGTGGGGACTAACCAGAATCTGCTCGGGAGCCCGGCTTCAGCGAGGAGTTAGCAAGTTTTCATCAACTCACCGGAGAACAAAAAAAGGCGTTACAAGAGAAGAACCGGAGACTCATGACAAAAGACCAGACAGCCCGAAGTGCAACGAAGGAGTGGCTTTGCCGCCTCAGACGAAGCTCAGCCATATCGCATGCAGGGGCGTCCCGATACCTTCCTGAACTTGCACGACTTCAGAACTTTACTGGATTTTTTCCCTAGTGACCATCTCTACAGAAACTCTAGAATACTGTTGTGTTCTGAATTTGATTATGTGTTCAAAACAACAAAAAAGTGCCTCGTTAAAGTTTAACTGGAAAGGAAGCTTATTTGTCGGCAGTCTCTGGTAATAACGTTCAGAGTGTGCGCTGCTTGCAGGAAACCAAAATTCATCTGGACGCGAAGAATTTTAATTTGAACAAAATCTACATTTTCAGGCTAAACATGATGTATCGTAAAAGTTACTCTTGCAGGAAAGCGATGTTAGCAATGAATCTGATATTTGTATTTTATTATTCGGCAATGGCTTTTTTGAAGCCAATATGAGGGCAAGCAGAAAGAAGTACCACAAATCCAACAGAATAAGTTCATTCTATGAAATCGATTATCCCTGAATAAAGGCGAAACGAACTAACGCATTTTTAACCTGTTTTCAGGAATATTCAAGTGAATAAGTGATATGACTTATTCACTTATTCACTAGATTGACTATTCACTTATTGACTTATTCACTAGACTGTTGGATCTCAACCCTATTCGGTTATACTTTAAGATTGTCAGTTAAAACTAAAAGTCTTCGACCTTCAACCTTACCCTACACATTTATTCTTCATGTTTTAAGCGTTTTCTGCTTATTCACAACACATCCAATTTTACATTCGTCAACTAGATTGGTTTCACATGCAATTAGTAACAGACGCTGGTCAGCCATTGTTAAACGCAAGGTAACCTACTTACTGTTTCTAAAAAGGCTTTCCCATTTTGCTGAGGTAACATGGATTGTCTTAGCCAGCTTAAACGGTGTCCATACTAGTGGTAAGACATTTTTCAATTCACGAAATATTTCGCATTTATATTCAAACTTTTTGTTTGTGTTGAGGCTCTCTGGCCGACTTTCAAGATCATGTCGGAACAAGGCTGACTCATTTGAACTCTTCTCGGCTTATCACCGGAAAGGAATCGAGAAAGCTGTTGAAATTGAAGACGGTACCGTGATATTATTCCTGGAAGAGTATTTGTAGTTGGAAATTATGGAAATTTCAGCAGGTGTTAGATTCTTGAAAGCTACAGAAACTTAGAGATTACCGGGATTGCTCGATGATTGTTCCGGTACGCTGTGTTGTCTGTATGCAAGAATCACTCTGGTAAGTTGTGTTCGGGGGTTATCGTGGCAAGCTGTGAGTCTATACTTATCCGGTACGCATCAAAGTCCGGGTAGATTCACTGAGCCAAGTTCTGGTAGATTTCTTGGCAAGATTTGAGTAAGATTTCGGTAGATTCCATGAGCAAAATTCCGGTAGATTCCAAAATTCTAGTAGATTCCGTGGGGTGAAGTCCAGTAGATCACCTGGTCATGCCTCCAGTAAATTCCCTGAGACAAGTTCCGCTAAATTCGTTGAGCAAGATTCCAGTAGCTTCCCTGAGGAATAATCCGGTAGATTCAATAAAAATCATCTAGTTCAGGTGAATTTGAATTTTTCCTCAAACCGGATTTTTTTTTTTTTCCACAAACCTGTGGTAGGTGCAGACCCCCCTCCCCCCTCGGGATGCCCCTGATCGCATGGAACGCTCTTCTCTACGCAGTGAAAAGTCATAACTACTATGCTGAAGTAGACCCCGAAACCGCTAAGATTTTGTTTTTGGCGGCGCCGCGCCGCTATTTGGTGTTGTTATACGGACTTTTTTTTTTTTACTAAAATTCTGGAACTTCCGGACCATAATCTGGAGCAGTTTCGTACCTGAAGTTTTTAAACTAAAATTTCGGACCTTTAGGGTCATAATCTGGAGCATTTTGTGTCTGAATTGGCTGTGTATGTAGATGATTAGTATAATAATATCGGTTGATCCGACTGACTAGCCAGGAAGCACATTAACACAATTTCAGCTATTCTGGAATAGGGCGACATCTCGCCGTTCCATATGGACTCTTGCTGCGCAGTACCTGCATTTTTTGTTGTACTAGGGGCTATAGGGACCCACTTCCCCATTCTCATGGACCCACGGACAGCGATTGCTCCAATTATCAATACTAAAATAACATTTCCAGAGGAGTCGATTTGGGGAGTTGCTGGAGTCATTGGTCTACAAAATAAACAGGTTTTATGAGTGGTTAAAATAAATTTCTAAGATCAACATTTAGTTTAAGGAAAGGAGGGTAATGCTTCAACGAAAATAAAACTCTCTTTTACTGATTTTTTGTTGCATACAGTGCAGTAGTAAAATTAAGTAAATTCTTACAAGAACTCCAGTTTGCACAGTGACACTCGATCACCCACTAACAGGTCAGCCGACTCTCGTGAATTCACAAGACCCTTGTGAATAACTATGAACGGCATCGTGAGCCTTTAATACCGCTGTCTGTCTCACGTGCGTGTGGTAGCAGTTTACACAGACTCGAGTTTCCCAGAGTGAGGGTTTTGCTCGACCACTTTACTAATAAGTCAACTGACGTTTGTGAATTCACAAGACCCTTGTGAGTCAGTGTGAAGAACACACCATGAGTGATGCTGGTGACCTGGAGAGCTGCGATAGTTTATATGCCGGCTGTATTTGCGACTTCGGCGAAAACTCCGCGCTTTTCATTCCAGCGTTGTTTTTGCGCTCCGCCAATTTTGGAAAGTGACGTGGAAGGGAATCCAGTACGTGAGTGAAAAGAGATCACACCAGCTCATCCACTTGTAAAGGCACAAATAATTTCCGTTAGTTCTTGCGCTCGGTGGATTATAACTTTGCTTTTAGGAAGGCGAATCCGTGAGAAGGTCAGGATCCTCGTATAAAAACGGCATTGCATTTTATTCGGATTTGATTTCGACGCTCGACACAATTAATCAGATGATCACACAAGAGGCGCTGTCCTCAGACCGTCGTCTCATCTTTCCCCTTAATCAGAGGAATGCTACTGAAGCTGGCCAGTTTCGCGAGGACTTCTATATTCTCTTCAGAAGAGCTGCTACTGCTGTCTTTCGGTTTTGGGTCACACCGTTCAGAGCCGAGGTTGGGGTAGGACGAGTCGGATATCACAGCTTGGCCAGGCAGGAAGGGAGGGTTGCAACCTACCAAAAAAGAATCTGTATAAAGTACCATTCAAGCTTACGTTTAAGGGGCAGAATTCCTGAATTATAATTGCTATCCGCGAATATATGTGGTAAAACTTTCATTCCGCCAGTCTTGCTTTAGTAAAAATTCATAGGAACGGGTTCTATTTTGTGTGTTAAAAGTTATACGTGACCAATCACACCGTGCGTCTCCATCACGTGATTGTTAAGGAAGAAAGAGAGAAACGGATAAGGAGATATTAGCAATATAACTGAAACTGAATGATCTCTTTGAATGGAAAGTCAGTCATACTAAACTATACAAGATATTGCGTTTTGACAGCTACAAGCTTTTACCTTATCTGACGTAATTACACAAATCCTCAAAGCCAAATCTAGGAATCGACATTGGTCCAACAGACACAGCAACAGATATTATACTGAATTTGCACAAAACCGGTCGAGGCTGATCTAAAATTCCACGTTTCAGGATGTTCATTGTCCCTAAAGTCATCAAAGGTAGGTTCTCTTGGGATTCATTGTCAGTTTCTAGGCTCCGTGTTGTTAATCTGCGAGTACTTGGGCGTACAACTTGATTTTGAAGTTGAACGGAAGAGGTGGATAAGGCTTACAAGGCGAAGTATTATTATTCATGTTACAACACAAGCGTGAACGGTCCATAACACAAACCAAGAGCAGGCACCAGTAGATCTTATGTTGCACGTTAGCCCTTCGGAAAATTCCAGCGGAGACGAGGGGCAAGAAGATACAAGAAGTAGATATGTTGGCAGAGGCGTCACGTATGGAGGGACCCAATTTTCTCGGACAGTCGGTAAAAATTAACAGACTCGACGCAAAGTGCCGCAATTTTTCGTAAAAACAGTCAATTTTTCCTAAAACAGTCGCTTTTCTGTAGAATTAGTCACTTTTTTCTTGAAAACTGTCGTTTTTTTCTGAAAATCAGTCAATTTCCTGTCAAAACAGTAGTTTTTTCTAAAAAACAGTCAGTAAAAATGACCAGCCAGTCGGCAAATACCTCCGCTCCCAAATATTTTGACTAGTAACGCCTCTGTCTGTTGGAAATTATAAGTCCCTCCATTTGAATAATTGCTGCAAAACGTTGTTGAAAGTTTAACTGAAAAGACAACTTATTTCTTCATCATTTAACTGAATACACTGAAAGATTTGGGTTCTGCCTAGGGATTTTTCGATTTTGTACCATCTGCTCTAGCAGTGACGTTCAGAATATCTACGACCGTCCCAACAACACAAGTTATACTATGACGCGGACAATTCGAATCTCAACAGAAACCCCGGTTTTCTATGGCTGACGGTGCGCCAGGTGGACTGCTTACTGCGTGAACGCAAAGTTTTCGTAAATCGTTTTCATCAAGCATACTACAGAGGCAAAACAGCATAGAGGTACCAGAGATCCGTCAGAGAAATTGTACTATTAGCGAAAATCGTTTGGTAGTGATAGCGGAGCAACTTCAAGCCTCTTTAAGTGAGTGAGTGAGGGGTCAGTAATTTATTCCTTTCAGCCCTTTTCAAGTTAAACTTTAACGATCGACTGGAGAGCTTGGCGTGCCAGCTTGTCGAGCAGCTTCCAATTACGGAAGGACCAAATTAAATATTCTTAAAGAAAGTAAGCCCCGCCAGTGGTTTAGAAAAGCTAAGGAGCTTGGTGGTCGTACGCATAAAAATCTGGATTTCCACTTGGACGAGCCACCTTTGCAGACGGCAAACTTTCCCCCCATTTTCAAATAGCCATAAAATCCCAAGTACACCAGTAGAAAATATTCCATTAATTACATAATGGTGGACTTGGAATATCCTAGTTGCCGACCCCTCGCTGAACTCATAATCGCCTACCGACAAGGTACTAAGAGGAGGAAAAGGTGAACTTTAACAAATGTAAGTTTCCGACCCCTCACGGGATACTAAATAGAGGAAACGCTTGCCAATTTTTCCTGGTAATTCTTTCCTCGTTTTAGTTTGCCCTTTCTGGTTTTAGTATTCCTTCCTGCTTTTCTCTTGCCTTTCCTTTCCTGCTTTTAGTCTATCCCACTGATGCTAGTTTAAAATTTAACACTAATTTACGATTGCGGGATGAGTTAGTTAAATACGAAATTCGCAGTACTTGAATAAGCAACAAAATCTCGGCGTAAGACTCCAACTCGGGATTTCAGGGTTCAAGGTTCACTGCCTAGACTACTCGGACATCTACGAGATACTAAATTAACGCGGTAAATTACTGCAGCCCCCCTCCCCTCCTCCAACAAAAAAAGACCGGCCATAGAAACTGACTCGAGAAGCCAAATCCCCTCGACATTTCCCGGAAATAAAGGTCTGATATACGGCAAGATTTCCCTTGTTCTCCTCTCACATTTCCCGGAAATAAACGTCCAGAACATAGCAATATTTATCTTTTAAAGTTTAACCGAAAAGGGTTGAGATAGGTCACCCGTCACCTATTCGCTTAAAAGAGCTTGAAGACCCGATGAAAATGCGTTACTTCCTTGCTCCGCTATACTGTATATGACTAAGTCCAGAACACGCCAGTGATCCTCAGGAAGAAGGAGTAAGCGTGTCCGTACGACTGAAACTCAACGACTTAAATCCTGTGTCAATTAATCACCTGCGATCTTTGGCAGCAGCTGTGACACCACTTCTGCCTTTCTTCCGCTAGGCACCCGGAGAGGCTGGAGATTTTGGATCGGCAAGCGAGAGATAGTCATCAAGAGCGTGTTCCACCCTTCTAACAATAGTTCCTATTTCCGTTCCATCCTCACGAAAAGTTACTACGCTGACCGTTCCAACCTTGTCGGAATAGTAACTAATAGTTACTATTTGCTTACCATGCTCGGGAGCGTGGTAAGCGTAGTAACTACGCATCTCTGTAACGTGATTGGTCGGATTCACCCCTGGCGTGAGATCCTGCTGGAAAATAGAACAATCGTTCCAGCCTTGACGACAAAAAGCCAGAATTCGTGACGTCATGCGTAGTAACTACGGTAAGTAGGGTGGAACACGCTCCAAGAGTATTCAAGAAAAGTAGATTTTCAAATAGTGAAATTTCCCTGTCGGATTTGTGGTATCTGTATGCAGTTCTACCTGTATTTTAGGCTTGACGAATATGATTTACGAAAAACAAGTGTTCACGCAGTGAGCTAACTTCCGCAAGATGATCACTGGCCACTGAAAAGCCGCGTTTCGATTGAGATCCAAAATTTACGAGTCATAGTAAAACTTTTCGTTCTGGGAACGGCCGTAGATATTCTGAACGTCATTCTAGAGCAAATAGTATAAAAAAAAATCCCTTTACAGAATCCAAACAATCCTGTGTATTCGGTTAAAAAAAAGTTTCTGTTGAAACTTTGATACCTGCTGTAATGGATGTTAAGACTTTTAACATATGTGACGACTTTGCAGATTCTCTTATACGGTAGAGCAATCAAAACAGTGGATGTAGAAGCAAAGACAAGCGTCTTTATTTAATGAAGGTTGGCGAAATACAGAGTATCAAGAAATCTACGTCCTTGGTCTGCCCCCCCCCCCCCCCCCACACACACACTCAAGCTGTAACAACTAAGTTTCCAGGCTGGCAAGACAAATTGTTCTTATTATGTGTGGACTGAACCATTTCTAGTCTAACTCGGGGCAGATCGGGCCCATTGGATCAATCCCCAAGTTACAAAAATTCAGTTTCATAGTTCAGTTCAAGTTTTTATGGCACTTGCCCTTCGGCCAAGTGCCATATGGCGATAGCAGTTTCTGTCCGTCTGTCGGTCTGTAGCTGTGTCGGTCGGTCTGTCCAGGTTTTGCTAGTTCGGGCACTATCACAGAAGCTATGACGATGAAACGTGGCAGGCATATCAGGGACCCCAAATGAATAAGTCGGAAATAGTCAGTTCCCCGATCCGACCATCGTAGTGGGAGTGGAGGGAGGGGGAATCCGGAATCTCGAGTTATTTATAACTTTTGAACGGGTGATCGGATCTTAATGAAACATGATATTTGGAAAAAACCCGTGTCTCAGACGACCCACCTCAAATCCGGACTGGATCCGGTGACTTTGGGGGGAGCTAGAGAGGGGCTTGGGAAACGCTTAGAGTGGAGGGACGGGAATGCAACTTGGTGGGAAGAACAAGCACAAATCCTAAATACATAGTTTTACATAACCGGACGAGATTCGGGCACCGTGGGGGAGTTGCGGGGGGGGGGGGCTCTGGAATCTTGTGATCCTGCGAGTTCGGTACTTACTGATGCGCTATACCTAGTCAATTTGGGCTAAATTCCGGGAAGAAGTAAATAATATAGCATCTGCTACAATGGGTACCCGTCTTTCCAGATTACAGAAGTTGCATCCTTTGTGGAATAAATGAAGAGACGGACATATATTTTGTTTGAGATTGCCAAGCATGGACAAGACACGTTGAGTGTCAACCTAAATGCAGTTCTAAAAATGGCTCGCCTGAAGGAGCTGTCCAGTTCCTTTGACTGCCCGATGAAAAATGTGTAGCCTGCGTAGTAGTATGGTAGTAGTACGAAAACGTTGCATGTAATACTATGTAATAGCATAGAATACTATCATTTAATGTGCCTCAGACTGGTCCAATCTTATGTAGTAGTATCCAGTAGTATCCTGTCTTGCCATAGTAGCATCCAGTCTTGCTAATAGTAACATGTAGTAGTATGCAGTAACACGGTAGCCTTGAAGTAGAAGCATGTAGTGGCATCGTTAGTACCTCATGAAACTTTTTCGTACTGCTTCATAGTACTATTTTGAGATAAATTTTTCAGCGGCTGACAGAAAGACTGGACAAGTGTCTTCTTTGTTTGCGTTCTAGTGGACCTGGGCCAACACAAGCGTGTTTGCCTATAAGTCCCAGTTTTCCAATGTTGCAGTGTTTCTAGTAAGTAATTAAATACTTGGGTACTACTTAAAATACGGGATGATGAGATTTACGAAGAGTGGTTTCATCAGTTTTGTGTAGAGTGATGGTTCGCCATTATTACACAAACAAATTTGTATTCTCCACAGTGCTTTTCAATATAGCCTCATGAATTAAACAAGAGCTAAGAGCTCCTATGGCACTTGATACGAGTAGGTGGTACATGAAAGAAGATGAGAACGTCACAAAATACCCTGCCATCCAGAAATGTGATTCGGAGCCATATACAGGATATCTAGTTTTACTCAAGTTTGAGCATTACCAGCATCGCCTCGGATCATCTAGGGCAAATGAGTATTTTACTTTCCAAGTTTCAACCCAGTAGATCCACTCGTTTGGTCCCTAAACGTGCCACGCGAACTCCCCCTACCGTGGCAGAATCTGATTCGGACTCCTAAATGGATTATCTGAAGTATTTTTTCTTATCGCCTATTAAGTTTCATTCAAATCTGAGCGTTTTTTAGAACTTTTGGTAACTCTCCCCCCTCCACCACCGTGATCGGATTCAGTTCGAACCCTATACGTCATCTACGGCATGTAATCTCTCTAAACTCCAAGTTTCATTCGTATCGCTCCACTTGTTTGACCCCTATGCGAGCCACATCATTTCCGGGACTCGCCTTCCAACTCCCCTTGCAGTGGCTGAATACGACTCAGACCCATGAAAGTCGCGTATCTGACATGTCCTATTCCCATTCATTAAGTCCGACTGGAATCGGAGCATAGCCTATCTTCAAATTTGGGATTCCAGCTTCACCCTACCCTATACCCATCCGGATTCGGTCTAGACGCCAAATAACAAATCAAGGCCGTATAAAGTCGGTACTGTCCAACTTGCATCCCTTTCTGTCCATCCGTGTTTTTTGTGGATGCTAACCCCCCCCCCCTCCAACTCTTCGAACCTCCAACCGTGGCCGCATGTGGTTCGAACGCTTCTTTTGCTTGTCTAGGTGATCAATTCTTATCACTCATAAAGTTTCACTCGAATCGGACCACCTGTTCGCAGCTTACGGAAGCCACTGATTTCCTGATTCCCTTCCCTCAACTCCCCAGGTGGTCCAGGAAAACGAACATTCCTAGGAAGTTATGTCTGGTCCTTAAGTCACTAATACGCCTGCAAAGTTTCATCGGTCCTTAAAATATCTGGAACTATCGTAACTGGCGATCATCAGAATTCCGGGAAACAGCCTCCAACTTCCCCATACCCGATGAAAAATTTTCGGGGCCTGTAGTAGCATGATACTACTACCTCCGGTAGTAATATGTAGTAGTAATGCAACTATTTCGTAGACTTCTATAGTACTATACTACTTCATAGTATTCGGATACTACTGAGTCCGAATGTAGTATTTCATGCTACTACATGGTGCGTGGGAAATCTGTTCCGAACTCGCTGCCTTTGTACTCCATACGATTCCATGCTATCGCTGCGTCTATACTCCATACCACTGCATACGATTCCATGACATCACTACGCCTGTACTCCATACCCCTGCATACGATTCCATGCAACTACTTAAAGCTGCTAAACGTAGTAGTCGTTAATAAAATAATTAACCGGTTACCGGGCGGATTTTTGCCTGCAGGGTAATATTTTCAATCTGAAATCACAATTCCAGATCGGGTCAGGTCAGTTCCGTCATCCGCGCAAATTGGAGGAGGCAGTCCTGGAACTGTCGTAAGCTCGGTAGCATAAATAGCGTCGCATTACTCCTGAACCGGGTACATAGTTTTAAAATCACACCTGCATCAGTTTTATCTGACTTACTTGTTTACTACCTTCATCTTCTATTCCACCCAATTTGAGCTCGCACAACGAGCCTTGTGGATAACGATTGTATTACAATATTCTTAATATAGAAACTTGACTGATTTCTTAAAAATTTATAGGTTAAGGGCAGGCAGTCTCAAAATTTGCATGGTAATGCTTTAGCATTAGATAATACAGTTTAACTGCGGAAACGGTTTATGAAATACTTCGCACTTTACAGAAAAGAGGCACTTGCAAAACAGTGTAATGCAGTGATACATTTCTAGCAACTACAGGTCTGTTACAAGTTCTGATTTCAATTCTATGGAATATTCGTAATATCACGAAGTATCACCCACACTACTACATGAAACTCTTATCGGTACCACGGAACGATCGACTCAGGCTACTTCTATGCGAAATCCATTCAGACTCAGGCAGTCATATAAAAGAGTATGTAGGTGTATATAGTTTTATGAATCATATGCAGTATAACGGAATAAAACTCATACTACTATAGCTCCGACAAACTTAGTGCTATGTAGTAACAAAGAATCATATGTGCAACTCCGCAGCGACTTTATCAAGAGTATGAAAGACTATCAGTGCTACTCTATGCAAATGCTTCAACAAGTAGTATGTATTATGTAGTAGTATAGATGCTTTTACAAATTTACATTTAGCGTTGGAAAAGCTTAAGTAGTAGCATGCTGTAACATGGTAGTCTTGGCCGAGTATCACCCTCCCATAGGCAAGAACCAACACCTAACCATTGAAATAACAAGCTGTAAGCTCATATGGCAGTTCCAAGTATGCATAGTCTCTAGTGGTATTAGCTATGAGTTGCACTGTACTAGGCACAGACGATAATAAGTTTTCAGATTCTTGAAAATGTATGGTTTCGTCAAACATATGCAATGCATTTTGCGATTACATTGCTCCCTTTAAGGGGGGGGGGGGGAGGGCTAGCAAAATACTTGGGGCTCAGAAGATCACGGGCCATGGGGGTCCTAAAAATGTATATTTTCTTAAATATGTTTTTTTCCACTTTGCAGTGGCATTGGCGCTTTAAGTACGTTGGAAAGTCATTTTTAAGCAAAACACTCAAGGCAAAAAGGATCATCGGCCCTTGGGAATCAGGAAAAGATATAATATGTTCAATATATCACGGTTATAGTTTTTTTTTCTTTGACACGCACTTTAGGGGCTAAAAACTCAATTTTAACATTCACTTAAGGTACAAATGATCACGGGCCCTTGGGAATTATGAAAGTATACCGTTAGATCAGAAACACGTTCTCTTGTCAAATCTCAAGTTTTCTTCGGATCTGACCAACCGTTCAAAAGTTATTCATGACACAATATTCTGGTAATCTGGACCATTTCCTCCACTCACCCGAAGATGACCGGATTGGGGAAATAACTGCTTCCAAGTCAATCTGATCAGGTCTCTAATAACCCTGCCGAACTGCATCGTCCAAGTGCATCTGTAATCAACTTAACTCGCGATCACCAGAATTCCGGGAATCCCCTCTGACCCCCCCCCCCCCAAAAAAAAAAGTGCACCGATCCGATCCGTTTCTATCACAAATATGTTAACATCTTGTCCTTGTTCTTCTCACCAAGCTTCAACCCGATAGCTCCATTCTAAGCCTGTCCCCAGATTTCCGGTGCCCCTCCACCCGTATGGAAATAATTAAGTCGTAAACAATTGTTAACGATTGTTTTAACGATTGGAAAAAGTTGTTTCCGATCGAAATTTTACGATCGTTTTTTTCGTACCGATCCAAAACGGATCGTTTTGAATTGTTTCCAATCGTTTTGAATTGTTTCCAATCGTTTTGAATTGTTTCCAATCGTTTTCAGTTGTTTCCAATCGTTTTCAATTGTTTACAATCGTTTTCAATTGTTTACAATCGTTTTCAATTGTTTTCAATCGTTTTAAATTGTTTACAATCGTTTTCAATTGTTTTCAATTGGAAACACTTGGTTTGTTTTCAAATCATGAAATACAGACCTGATTTTTAACAGCGGAAAAAGGGAAGTTTTACACAATGAAATTAGTTCAACTGAGACGGCGAATCTGAAATCGCAATCGTAAATGATTGGAAACAACTGCTTTCAATCGTATTTTACAACTGTGTACGATCGTGTTTTTTTTCAAGTGTCATTTAACAACTGTTTACGACCGTTTTCAGTTGTTTTCAATCGTTTTCAGTTTGTTTTCGATCGGAAACAATTCGTTCGGTTTTGAAGTCCTGAAACAAGACCTGATTTTTCGGTAGTAGGGCAGTTGAATTTTTGTTGTTGTAAACGATCAAAATAGTTTAAGTGTAAAGGTGAATCTGAATCCCAATTGTAATTTAACAACTGGTTGCGATCGCTTTCAGTTGTTTTCGATCGGAAAGAGTTGATGCGATTTTCAGTTCCTGAAATAAGACCTGATTTTTAACAACGGTAGTAGGGAAGTTGATTTTTTTTTATTGTGAAGGATCAAAATAGTTTAACTGAAATGGTGAATCTGAAATCCCAATCATAAACAGTAAACGTAAACGTAAACGAACTGTTTTCAATCGTAACTTTACAACTGTTTACGATTGTTTTTTTCCAAGTGCAATTAATCAGCTGTTTACGTTCGTTTTTAGTTGTTTTCGATCGGAAAAAGTTGGTTCGGTTTTCGAGTCCTGAAACAAGACCTGATTTTTAGCAACGGTAGTAGGGAAGTTGAACTTTTTGAGGAAACAACTGTTTACGATTGTTTTTCCCAACCGTCATTAAACAACTGCTTACGATCGTTTTCAATTGTTTTCGATCGGAAACGGTTGGTTGGGTTTTCAAGTCCGAAACAAGACTTTTAGCAACGGTAGTAGGGAGGTTGAATTTTTTTTTTTCTTAAGTCGAAAAGACCAACATAGTTTAACGGAAGCGGTGATCCTGAAACCAATCGTAAACGATTGGAAACAACTGTCTACGATTGTTTTCAGTTGTTTTCGGTCGTTTTCAGTTGTTTTCAAACGAAAACAGTTGGTTTAATTGGAAACAATTGTTTCCAATCGTAATTTTACATTTATTTTCGATCGTTTTCAGTTGTCTTAGATCGAAAACACTTGGTTAGGTTTTCAAGTCCCGAAACAAGACCTGATTTTTAACAGTGGTAGTAGGGAAGCTGATTTTTTTGTTGTTGAAAACGATCAGCATAGTTTAAATGAAACGGCGAATCTGAAATCCCAATCGTAGACGATTGGAAACAACTGTTTACGATCGTTTTCAGTTTTTTTCGATCGTTTTCAGTTGTTTTCAAACGGAAACAGCTGGTTTTGATTTTCAAGTCCTGAAACAAACCTGATTTTTAGCGACAGTAGGAGGGAAGTTGAATTCTGTTGAGTTGTGAACGATCAAAATAGTGTAACTGAAACGGTAAATCTGAGATGTAAATTTACGAGTGTTTACGATTTTTTTTTTTTCGTTGTTAATTGTTTTCGATCGGAAATTAAATCGTAAACAACTATAAACTGCCGTTGAATGCATAATGCATAATGCTGCCGTTTAATCGGAAATTTTGAAGAAAAAAAGTTTGCCTGTATATAATACATTGCAAATATTTCTCTTGAATATCGTTGACTGAACTGAATCACAGAAAATTAAGTATTAGGTCAAGTTGGAGAGAAATTGAAGTCCTTCCACTTATCGACAACGCTACAGTATCGGGCATAGGGGTGGGGATGGAGGCCGGAGGGTAAATTGAAAACAAGATCTACGAGCTCATATGGCACTTGTTACGAGTATGCAGCATAAGCAAGTAGATGAGAACGTCACAAAATACACCCGCCATCCAAAAATGCGGTCGGAAATAGAAATAGGATATTTAGTTTCACTCACTTCTGAGCAGTCCCGGCATCGTCTTGATCATCTGTAGGAAATGTACATGACTGACTCGTTTGATCCCTAGACTTCCTACACGATTTCTGGTACTCCCTCCATCTCCCCCTACCGTGGCTGAATCTGGTTCGGCCTCAAAAATGGATCATCTAAAGCATCTTCTTCTATACCAGCTATCAAGTTTCACTCGAATCTGACCATTTTTTGAAAATTCCGGTACCCCCCCCCCCCCCACCAACGTTGTCGAATCCGGTTCTGGTCCATCATCTAGGTTATAAGTAGTATATAATCGCCGATGCTAGACCACCCTCCCCCCAATTTCAAAACCCCATTTTAACATCAATTTCTTAAATTTTAACATCCCTTTTACCAAATTATCCCCCTTTTTAAGAACATTTTTATTTTCTTACTTCAAAAATAAAGGATACAAGAAATGAGAAATATTACCCTTTACTACATATAAAATAATACAATATACACTACTTCTTTTTTATTCAAATATTACTGAGTAAACAGTTCTAAATCCACATATGTTTCTTTGTTCTTGTTTTCGCGTACAATCGGTTGCAAAACTAGATTTTTCTTTAAAAGTAATTCGTTAGCAATGGCATTATATTTCTGTGTTATAAACAAATCACATGGTTTGTCATTATGATTAATGACTACAACCAACTTATCACCATATTTTGTCTTAGCAATTCTCATTTTAACGATAGTATATTTCAAACCTAGAACTAGTTCTTCTTTCCTGATTTTCTCATTGTATTTATTCATTCTGATTGTATTCAAGACTTCCTTTGTGGACTCCATTTATTAGCGGATGATTTTATTAAATAAAAATCCCAATCGCTTTGAAACATCTGGTAATAGAAACCAACCACGTTTATCACATAAATGCGATAGATACAAACGCAGTACTGAGTTTGAATGATGATATGATGATTACCGATTTTGAACTTTATAAAATATTTTTGCAAAACCCCACACCCCTAGACTTTGAAAATTAAGAGGTGTGATGTTGGTACACCCCGATTGGTGTAGTGTTTGAGGTGATGTGGCCTTAGTCTGGGGGGCCCTGAACGGGGAACCCGCAAGTTTTTATTACCATCCCACTATCGACAAACAGAAACTGCGGTCAGTGGGATTCGAAGGTCTGAATGGCGATGAGTCAACGCTCGGCCAAGCGTTGAACCATTGCGCCAAGGGTCCTTGTTCAATTCGCAAAAGTTTCCGAGTTAAGAGGAGATTGTGTTAAGAGGAGTCACGCCGGAGACTGTAATTACATCCCAAATTGACGGCGAGACCTTTGAATGACGCAGCTCATTAATGCGCGTATGAAATAAAGATCTGTTTGACAGTTAGGAAACAATATTCAGTATAGCAATAGACTATATGTTTGGTAATTTCTCTTGACTTTTTATAGATTTATTACAATATTTATAACCATTCAGACGGATTTGTTTCATGTATTTTTCGCGAGGAAAAAATCGAAAGGTTTTACGCATCTCTGTTTCTCTCTGAATTACCTCCTCAATTGTTAATTGTCCGCATTTTAGCATTGACAACAACTCAGTATGAAAATCATAAATAGTCCTAAATTCTGCTTTTCTATCAACAATGCTTAACTGCTTTTCAATAATTTCAATAACGACAGCACCCAGACTTAACGATGCTAATGGTAACAGAAAAAATGCAGATAATCCCGCCGCTGAGAAAAGAAATTTGGATACAAGTAAGCTATTACTTATACGATTGTAGTACTTGTAACTGCGACGGTAAACATACATTTTCTTTTCTAATTCTTCCATTTATTATATAATAAAATTGTTTCGAAAAATTATTTGATTGAATGAAAGCTTCGCGATTCGGAACAAATCTGCCACCTGCCAAACTCTACTGAAACTTTCTTGACTGGTCGGAGAGAATCTAGACAGCGCTTGCTCTGTGAAACGCAAAACACATCTGCTATCTACGGAACTCTACTGAAACTTTCTTGACTGATTGGAGAGAATCTAGACAGCGCTTGCTCTGTGAAACGCATACTGAAACCAGTGCTTTTCTTTACGACTGAGAAAAAGCAGACGGGAGAAATTCATTTATAAAAATGTTCCCCTATTAAATGATGAATACTGCAGAGGTTATTCAGCTTTGTAAAAAGGTTATATCAAACAACAAAGCGGGTATACGAAGATTACCGCTATACACATATAATGAACTGCGGACTTATGCGAAAATTAATAAAATCAAAACAAATGGAGCTAAGAAACATGAAATAACAAATAATATAATAAACCATCTTAATAAGTATATTTTGATAGCTGAAGATAAAATTAAAACTGAACGCAGAAACGAAAGAACTCATAATAAGAACAGACCATCCGACTACAAACCAGAACCGAGATTACGAACCATTCTGGAAGATGAGATAAAAGAAAATAATACTACCATTACAAAAATAATACAAGAGAAGGAAAAGATAAAAGAAAAAGATACGAGTCAATTAAAAAGATTTCTAAAAAACAAAAACCTATCCACCCGTGGAAACCGAGAAGAAGTCATACAAAAGGTTGAAGAATACTATAATATTATTATTACCAAACATAAAGATTCCGTACAGAAAAATAGAGATATCATAAGAGATCAAACAGAAAGACGTGGTAACAGTAGACAGAAAGTAATCGATTTATCAACTCTCTTTATAAATAAGAAACGGATTAAAGAAGAAACTACAATTCCTAATTGTACAACAACCTACTATCTCTAGGGAAAATGAGAATTTGTACACTGTAACCGTTTCTATTGAAAGCAATTGAAGAGAAAAAGATACTCTTATTGCTTTTACTTTCGCCGATTTACAGCGGCGGATGAATGAACTTTATCAGTATAGAGTTCAGTTTGTAACTCGTGTTATTTTCCATCGACAGTATATTACAGTATATTACAACAGTACTTCTTGGATTTTAAATAAAAATAGCATACTTACTCATAGTCATTTGGATGATAATAACAAGAGACTCAGTTCTTTAAGTAATACCCCTCGATCTGGGCTACAATTTAGTCGGTATGAAGGAATTGAGGATGACACGAATAGAATCTTACATGGGAGGAACGTTTAAAATACTACCAGATTTCGTAAAAAATAAAAAAGCATGTATAAATATAAAAAATAACGACCGGAAATGTTTCCTTTGGTCTATCTTAGCAAATCTACATCCAGCTAAGGATCATGTTGATAGACTATCAAATTATAAACAATATGAGAACGAATTTGATTTCAAAGGGGTTACTAACTTCCCGATGGATACACAAGATATACACACATTTGAAAATAAATATAACATTAAGATTTGCTTATTTCAAATTGATAAAGAGAAAATTATCAGAAGTCATATATTAAAAAGTACAATCAATGGCAAAACAGCTAAACATGTTATTAATTTATTATATTTCGATAATCATTATGTACTGGTAAAGGATCTGAGCAGATTAGTTGGTCCTCAAATATCTACAAGACAAAAAAAGACATACCTCTGTACTTTTTGCGGAAGGCATTTTACAAAAGAAGAACAATATGAAAAACATGAGAGTAAAAATGATTGCGAAGATCCTGATATTATAATGCCTCCTGAAGGTTCAAGTGTACAATATAACGAAGAATACAATCAGGTAAATGGAAAGAAAACAATAAAAGTGGCCAAACAGAAACCATTTGCTTACGGATTTCAGGTATGCTGTTCCTTTGATACAAACCAGAACAAATACTATGACTATTTCAGTGAAGACGCTGCAGAACATTTTGTTAAAACCGTTACAAAAGTATCTACAGAAATTGCGAACAAGTTTGAAAGCAGACAAAGAAACCATACTTATACCAATGGAGAAATTACCGAAAAATGGAATAAACTAATTAAAAAGACTTGTCACATCTGTACAACTGAAATTACTGAAAATCCTCACTTTGATCACGACCACATGACAGGAGAAGATAGGGGATTTGCTCATGCTGAATGTAATATGAAATACAGGATTCCTAGGCATATCCCGGTAGTAATGCATAATTTATCAAAATATGACTCTCATTTATTTGTTAGAGAATTGATACCTGATAAGTGGAATTTTTGAAAGTGCAGAAAGTTTCATCTCATTCTCAAAATCAATAAGTATTACAAATGTGGATACGAAAATAAAATATGAGACGCGGTTTATAGATTCAATTAGATTTATTGCTTCATATTTAGACAAACTATCAGCAAATTTAGCAAAATGTGATTGCAAAGTACCTTGTAATCATCTAAGACAGAATTTCAAATTCACATCTAACAGCTTCAAAAATGACGATGAATTCAAAGAAATAATTAAAAAAGGGGTATATCCCTATGAATTTTTAGACATTTTCGATAAAATGAATTGTACAAAGTTACCACCAATAGAAAGCTTTTATTCTAGGTTGACGGGGAAAGGTATTGACAAAAGTGATTATAAAAGAGCGGTATCTATATGGAAGCAATTTAAATGTGAAACGTTACTTGGTTATACCAAATTATACCTAAAAAGTGATGTTTTAATATTGTCGGATGTTGTAGAGAATTTCAGGAACGTTTGTATACATAATTATGATCTGGATCCACTTCATTACTTCTCAGCTCCAGGACTAACATGGGATGCTTTCCTAAAGCATTCGAAAGTAGACTTGCCGTTATTCTCAAAGGAAGACATGTATACCTTTATAGAAAAAGGAATAAGAGGTGGTGTATCCCAATGTATAAAAAGATACGCAAAAGCAAATAATAAATATACAAGTGATTATAATAAGCATATACCATCTAATTATTTAATGTATTTAGACGCTAATAATTTATATGGGTGGGCGATGTCGCAGAATTTACCAGCGAATGATTTCCAATTCATTTAAATACCGGATGATTTGAAAGAAAGGAATGAATACGAATAATTCGAGTATTACAACAATCTAAAAACTCATATCAATTCGATAATGAAATTACAGAATGTAGGTGCTATATATGAAGTAGATTTAGAATATCCAAAAGAACTACATGAATTACACAAGGATTTACCATTAGCACCCGAACACTTTAACGGTAAGCTATGTATCACAGTATTAGATAAAACCAACTATGTAGTTCACCACAGGAATCTAGAATTCTATTTACAACAAGGTTTGATATTGAAAAGAGTACACAGAATACTAGGATTCACTGAAAGTGCTTACTTAAAAGGATATATAGACCACAACACAGCACTTAGAACTAAAGGTACAAATGATTTTGAAAAGGATTTCTTTAAGCTTATGAATAATGCTTGCTTTGGAAAAACTATGGAAAACGTAAGGAAGCGAGCGGATATGGAAATAATAACGGATGATGCAACAAGAGAAAAAATAATAAAGAAACCCAACTTTAAATCTGAAATAATATTCAGTGAAAACTTTTCAGTAGCAAGAATGTCAAAGGAAAAGATAAAATTAGACAAACCAATGTATATCGGCTTTGCTGTATTGGAACTATCTAAGTTATTGATGTATGAATTCCATTATGATTATATGAAGCCTAAATATGGAGATAAAATTGATTTGTGTTATATGGACACTGATTCTTTCATATATGATATTAGAAATGAAGATTTGTATCAAGATATCAAACAGGATTTGAATGAGAGGTTCGATACATCTGATTATGCGAAAGATAATCCATATGGGTTTCCTAGTGTAAATAAGAAAGTGATAGGAATGATGAAAGATGAATTAGGTGGACAGGTTATGACAGAGTTTGTTGGATTACGATCAAAAGTATATGCTTATTTAAAGGACAACCAAGACCCTTCAAAAGCTAGCAAAAAACTGAAAGGAATAAAAACCAATATAGTTAAAGATAAAATTACGATTCAAAACTATAAGGATGTACTGTTTGGTAAAACGGAAAACCTTGCTATAACCCAGTATAACTTAAGAT
Source organism: Branchinecta lynchi (assembly GCA_023053575.1). Classification (NCBI taxonomy): domain Eukaryota; kingdom Metazoa; phylum Arthropoda; class Branchiopoda; order Anostraca; family Branchinectidae; genus Branchinecta; species Branchinecta lynchi. The sequence continues at coordinate 5,205,051 of JAKZAP010000002.1, read as the reverse complement.
CATACAAGCACAATATGTTTCTAGAAGAACAGAATAAAAAAGCGTTCGATTCAAAGGATGATAAAAGGATAGTAACAAGCGATAAAATACACACTTTACCTTTAGGTTATAAACATTAAATTCAAGTACCTACTTAAAAAATTCAAGTACCTACTTCAAAAAATCGAGTGCCTACTTAAAAAATTCAAGTACCTACGTAGATAAATATTCTTTGAGCCCAAGCTGACTTTGAAACATTTATTCAAACAATATTTACACGGATACGTCAGCTCTGATTTTTCATCAGCGATATCTCGGCCCTTCTTGGCAAGGGTCCTCGTCAGGCTGTCAATCGTCTTGTTCAACTTCGGGGAAGGAAACAAACCTGTAAAAAAATTTGGTTACAGGTTTGTTTCCTTCCCCGAAGTTGAACAAGACGATTGACAGCCTGACGAGGACCCTTGCCAAGAAGGGCCGAAATATCGCTGATGAAAAATCAGAGCTGACGTATCCGTGTAAATATTGTTTGAACAAGTACCTACTTAAAAACTTCAAGTATCTACTTAAAAAATGCAAGTACCTACTTAAAAAAAAAATCAAGTACCTACTTAAAAAAATCAAGTACCTACTTAAAAAAAATCAAGTACCTACTTCAAAACTTCAAGTACCTACTTAAAAAAATCAAGTACCTACTTCAAAAATTCAAGTACCTACTTAAAAAAAAAATCAAGTACCTACTTAAAATCTTCAAGTACCTACTTAAAAAATTCAAGTACCTACTTCAAAACTTCAAGTACCTACTTAAAAAATTCAAGTACCTACTTTAAAAAATCAAGTATATACTTAAAATACTCAAGTAAACCTTATAATGAAAAATTCTTCCTAAATAAATGAATGAAAAGGCACCAATCAAAGTGTATGATTTTAGCGAAAAGAATAACTATCAGAACAAACACGAACTTGCACCTCAGTGGCCATTTAGATTATTAATTTGTGGAAGTTCTGGAACAGGAAAAACCAATCTACTCTTGAATTTAATTTATGAATATATCTGTTTCAACCGAATATACTTGTATGCAAAAGATCTTGAAGAAGATAAATATAAAGATCTCATAACCAATTTAATCACCTTGGAATCAAAATGTAAAACGAATATTTTAACCGTAAGTAATGACCTTAATGATATTATTGATGTTGACGATCTAGACCCTAAATACCAAAACTTGCTTATCTTTGATGATTTTGTTACTGAAAAAGACAGGAAGAAAATAGAAGACTTATTCATACGAGGAAGAAAGAAAAATGCCTCAATTATTTATTTTTCACAGAGCTATCATAAAACCCCAAAGGTGGTAAGACTTCAATGTAATTACTTCGCATTCTTTCAGTGCTCTAATCCAAAAGAAATAAAATTAATCAGACAAAATCATGTAGACAATGAGAACTTTATTAAACAATTCGAGGTTGCAACCAAAGGCTACGGATTCTTCTTTGTTGATTTAAAAACAAAAGATAAAGATATGATTTATAGGAAAAACTTTGAAAAGCTTACTAGATAATTTCGTTCTGTTATAAATGAATAAATTCGGTAGTGTTGGGAAAAAGGTTAGTAACGAATCGAATGAAAAGAGAGTTACTGATGACAACGGTAATATTAACCTACAAGATAAGATAATTATTAATTTAGGGGATGCGAAAGCTGACCAGGACGCTATTAGTTTCAGATCCATGACTATTATTCTGAATCAATTTAAAGAAGAAATTACCGCACAACAAGTGGGGACAAATCAGTATTTTAGCGAAGATATCAACAGATTAACTGCGGTACATGATTCTCCTGAAAATTTATTGGTAAGGATTAATGATAAAGGGTTATTTGTAAAAGAAATAATTCGAGTTAATGATAAAGAGATTAACGCAGAAAACAAGTTGATAACAAATATTCAAAACCCTAGAAACAAAAATGATGCTGTTAACTTAGCTACGTTAACTACGAATCTTTTAGAGTATGACAAAAAGCTTCTTGGGCAACACACCCATAATACTATAATCGAAGCAAAGATTGCTGACCAAAAAACCCGTATCGATAATATTGAAAGAGCAGTCGTAAATATTTTAAAAAGGCTTCTAGAGCTAAAACATGTTGACAAAACATTTGTTTCCAAAATAGAACAAATTATGGCTGGTAAAAAAACAAAAATAACTTTATAAGATAAATTAATTCCCTAATAAATGGTTGAAACAATGGAGTATACAGTTTATTTGTCAAAGCTTCAGAAAGGAAAGCTGAAGAAATGTTTTGGTGCTAAACAAAAATGTCAGATACGTGTTAGTCATAGTAGACAAAATGAACGAGAACCAGTAAAGTTACTTTTAAGTAAACGACAAATTGATAAAATTGAAACATGTAAAATGAATAATAAAGGTTGTGATATTGATGTATCATACAAACAAATGAAAGAAGCGATTCAAAAGGGTGGATTACTTCCTTTCCTAATACCGTTAGCAATTACCCTTGGTAAGGCAGCTTTAACCAGTGGTGTTGCTGCTTTGGGTACATTCGCTGGTAAGAAAATTATGGATAAAATGACCAACACAGGTGGTGCGCTAAAACTTCCCGGAACACAAAAAGTTGCGGGTACTGGGGTACGTGGGAAGGAAACCGATGAAGTCAACATAGGTGGAGCGCTTAAACTTCCTGGAACACAAAAAGTTGTGGGTAATGGGGTACGTGGAAGGCCTAGGAAGGAAAAAAACGATGATGTCAACACAGGTGGAGCGCTTACACTCCCTGGAACACAAAAATTTGTCGGTCATGGGGTACGTGGAAGGCCTAGGAAGTCAAAAAACGGGGACATCAAAAAAGAAGCAAAAGTAAAGTAGTACCTCTAACCAATTTTGATATTATGGATGCATTAGGGGATATACCACATTTTAGAGGTGTTTTCTCTATAGATACGCTACCCAAACAGATAAATAACCTAGAATGCGGTGTCATTAACTATGATAAACTCGGAATGCCTGGAACTCACTGGGTTGCCTATTGTAATCTACCTGAATACCCCCATGTAGAATTTTTCAATTCTTTCGGCATTCCCCCAGGAAAAGAAATAATTAAATATCTAAAAACTTCAAAGAAAAAAAAAGCTTATGAAAATCTTGCTGTTCAAAATATAGATGAATTAAACTGTGGACTTCACTGTATTTCCTACATTAAGCGCAAAACGAAGTTGGTAGCTTTTCGTTTATAAAAATTGTTTTCTAATAAATGGAGATTTATTGTATGAAATGTAAAAAGAAAACTGATACTGAATCAATGTTTAATGCAGTGTCACAGAAAAATAATGTTCCAATGCTGAAAGGTAATTGTGTTATTTGCGGATCGAGGAAAAATCTGTTTTTAAAAAAAACCTCGACGCAGAAAAAGATATATTAAAGACGTATTATTCTAATTATTCAGGTGTTGATGATATTCACAGAAAGTTAAAAGAAAATGGAGTGAACGTTTCTAAAGATACAATAAAAAATGTGTTGCAAAATGACCATGTGTATACGTTACAAAAACCTTCCTATCACAATTTTGAAAGGAGACGAGTCTATGTTCACTATGTTGATGAGCAATGGCAAGCTGATTTAGTTGACCTCCAGAAATATAAAAAAGCGAATGATAAGGCAAACTACATCTTGACTGTTATTGATTGCTTTAGTAAATACGCTTGGTGTGTCCCTTTGAAAGATAAAACGGGTGCTGGAATAATAAACGCATTCAGTCATATATTTAAAGAAAGAATTCCTAGAAAGTTGCAAACTGATAAAGGCAAGGAATTTGTTATGAGGAATGTTCAATCTTTTTTGAAAAATAACGATATACACTGGTTTGCATCTGAAAGTGAACTGAAAGCACAAATCGTTGAACGATTCAACAGAACGCTGAAAGACAAGTTATGGAAATATTTTACTCACAACAACACTAGTAAATGGATTGATATTTTACCTGTATTCGTAAATAATTATAATAACTCGTATCACCGCTCAATACAAATGAAACCAGTTGATGCTAGTAAAAAGGTTAATCAGAAAAAGGTTTTTAGTGCTCTGTTTCCTCCAGTAGATGACTACAAAATCACAGGAAACGTCAAAGTAGGGGATTTAGTCAGAATTAAAAAAGAAAAAAGTATTTTCGATAAAGGATATTTACCTAATTATACGGATGAAGTATTTCAGATAGCAACCATCAGACCTACCATTCCCATTACTTATGAAATATCTGACAAAAGTGGGGAATTAATTCAAGGAGGGTTTTATGAAAAAGAACTTTCAAAATTTATTATGAAATAAAATTACTTGTATATAAATGGATTCAAGACGCTTGAGTGATATGTTATCGGATATAGTGAAGAACAGAGAAATTCAGAGAAGAAAGGTTCAACAAAATGAGATGGAGAAGGCAGGATTTCGGGAATATGCTTCAGAATTAAACGCTCCAGTTATTATAGCACAAAAAGAAAACACTAAAGATACCATCAAAAAATTACAAGAGAACGCTGAAACGATAATTAATAAACTACAGGAAGGTGATAATAATTCAAGAAGACGGTTTATCAGATTAGGTGATACATTTAAAACAGCTTTACAGACCACTACTTCAGAGGAATCGAGTCGAGCTCCCACTCATGCGATAGAACCCAATCTAGAACAACCATATGACGTAAATCTAAACTTAAATACTGATGTGGAATTATTAAATCAAATTAATTTAAAATATAAAGATGACTGGAATGGTACCGATAATTATTTTAAAATGCCTCATTATTACCTTAAGCATCATAACGAAATAGATGGGGCTCTGAATTATTTAACATCTATAAGTCAAAGTTATGGTGGTATGAAAAGTAAAAGTTATAGTTCTAATAAGTATGATAAACACATTGAATTTATAAAAGAATACAAGAATAGGTTAAAAACCATTCAAACCTATTTCCCATTAGTCAACCAACAAGGAACTGGAGTATTTATGAATTGTGATGAAATGATTTCAAAACTATACACTTTGATAGGTAGCAGAGTAAACGGAAATACATCTGATGAGGTGAGAAATGAAGCTATTGATATTTTGGATTCGTTAATGCGAAATAAATTTCTTACGAAGAGATATTACAATTCAATATATAAAAAATATTTCTAATAAATGGTGTTGTTAAACATTGAAGGTAATGAAAGTATCATTGATATAACATTTAGTCAACCAATCGAATTGAATCGTAATTGGGGTTATGAAATAGGTTTGAATCAGTGTACTTTGTGGTATTCGTGGCATAATATAAGTGATAAATTTGGAAATAATACATTTCAATACAGGAAAGATGAAGATAATAATGCAACAGAATGGATGAATGTTACTATTCCTAATGGGATGTATAACGATGATTGTTTGAATTATTTTTTGTGTCAGTATTTTGATACCCCAAAAGATAAATGTCCTATTGTAATTTCATCCAATCCAGCATCTATGAGAGTTGTCATACTATTACAAGAAAAATATGTGTTTAGATTTAATAGTGACTTGTGTCAGATTTTAGGATTTGAGAAGGATAGTGAGATATCTAAGAAAATCAATGAAGGTACAAAGCTTCCGAATATAACAAGAAGCGTTGATAAAATTCAAATTCACTGCTCTCTCGTAAACAGTTCTATCGTAAACAAAAGTAAATCAGATGTCATTTGGACATTTGTTCCGAATACAGAACCGGGTTGTCAAATTGTTGAGAATCCTAGACAATTAATCTACCTTCCTATTAATACAAAAGACTTTATTTACTCCTTGAGAATGACAACTACTGATCAGTTGGGAAGACCTATCGATTTGAATGGCGATAACGTTGGATACATACTGCATTTAAGAAAAGCTTAAAGGATTAGTGAAATAAAATTATTTACCTATAAATGTTGATTAATAATAAGCGATTACTTTATAAAAGGCAGTATGGAAGTGGAATCGGTAGTGTATTCAAAAACATTGTTAATTCCCAGTTATTTCAAACGTCAGCAAAACAAATAAAAGATGGGGCTATGTCAATGTATCATAATATTATTAAACCGAGATTTGAGCTGTTGAAAAACAGAGCAATAGAATATGGAAAAGATCTGATCGATGTAAACAAGAAGGAACTCATTGATGTAATTGGAAACAAAAAATCGATGAAGGATCTTATCGGTACAAATAAAAGGATTTTAAACCAAAGAAGTCAGGACTTGATCAAAACGTTAATGACTGGAAATGGATTAAAGATTCTGAAATAAGTCTTATTTAATAATTTCTTTCTTATATAAATGGCAGTAAATAAAGTTATCAGTCCGCAATGGAACATTTTTGATGAACCGCTTGTGGATGAAACAGTGGTTAAATATGAATTTAAAGAAATTCGAGAAACAGATGTGAATGTATCTAATAAATCAGAGTTTGAATTCGTAACAAAGAAATTAGATTCTTGGTTTTATCCAAGTGAAAGTTATCTTGATGTCAGTGTAAGAATAGTAAACGAAGATGGGACTCCTATAGCTGCAACCGATGTTGCTACTTTAACGAATAATGGATTTAATTTATTCAGTACCGCTGAGTATGTAATAAACGATGAATCGATTGAAAAAATTAATCATGTTGGTATTACAACTACCGTTACAAAGTTGATTGAATACTCTGATGATTATTCTAGAAGTGCTGCAAGAAATCATTTCTGGTATAAAGATTATAATCAAGGGAAAGAAATTAATCCTGTAGTTGCTTTGTTTACTGCAGGGGCTGGAACAGTCAGGTTGACAAATAATGATAATTATAATAAAGGCTTTGAAAAAAGATATAACAGAACAAAGAGCAGTAAATTAGTAAATATGTATTTACCATTATCAGAATTGTTTGGATTTTTGAAAGGAAACAAACGATTCTTCAGAGGTGTATCGCATAAAATATTTCTAAGAAGAAATGATGATAACAACATGATTATAAGAAATGGAAATACTAATTTCAAAGTAGTCATCGAGTATTTATCCTGGAAGATTCCTATTGTAGCTCCTAGTATTGAAATGATGAGTAACTTAGAAAAGGGATTGACAAAGGACAGAAAGCATAATCTGATGTGGGAAGCATGTAATACTTATAAAAGCGATGTTAGTCAAAATAAGGAACACACTTGGAAAGTTATTTCTGAGAGAAACAATCCAACAAAAGTAGTTGTGATGCTACAGAAAAATGAAAAGCGTAACAATCAATTAATGAATAATATGGTGTTTGATCATATGAATTTAACAGACATAGAACTTAGAATTAATGGGGATAAATATCCCGAAGAACCACTTAAATGTGATTTTAGCGATGATAAATGTAAATACTCAAATCTTTACAATAGGTTCATACATTTGGGTTATAAACAATTAGCATTTGATACTGGTAGTGTTGTTAGTATAGAAGAATTTAAAGAAGTATATCCACTATTCTGTTTCGATGTTTCCAAACACGAGTCAAATATTTATAATGGAACAACTGCTGATATTGAAATAAGTTTAACGTTGAAAGATAATCAACCCGTACCATATAATGTTTACTGTGTTATATATTATGAAAGAAAAGCTACGTTAGATAGTATCAATAAAAATATGTATGTGAGTTTGTGAGCCTGGATTTTTATTTAATAAAATCATCCGCTAATAAATGGAGTCCACAAAGGAAGTCTTGAATACAATCAGAATGAATAAATACAATGAGACAATCAGGAAAGAAGAACTAGTTCTAGGTTTGAAATATACTATCGTTAAAATGAGAATTGCTAAGACAAAATATGGTGATAAGTTGGTTGTAGTCATTAATCATAATGACAAACCATGTGATTTGTTTATAACACAGAAATATAATACCATTGCTAACGAATTACTTTTAAAGAAAAATCTAGTTTTGCAACCGATTGTACGCGAAAACAAGAACAAAGAAACATATGTGGATTTAGAACTGTTTACTCAGTAATATTTGAAAAAAAAAAGAAGTAGTGTATATTGTAGTATTTTATATGTAGTAAAGGGTAATATTTCTCATTTCTTCTATCCTTTATTTTGGAAGTAAGAAAATAAAAATGTTCTTAAAAAGGGGGATAATTTGGTAAAAAGGATGTTAAAATTTAAGAAATTGATGTTAAAATGGGGTTTTGAAATTGGGAGGAGGGTGGTCTAGCATCGGCGATTATATACTACTGTTATATGCTCTCTCTGCGTTCCATGTTTCATTTAAACTGATGCACTCGTTTGAACCCTATGCGAGCCTCAAAGTTCCCGGCAATCTCCCTCCAACTCCCCCTCACTGTGGCCGAACAGGACTTGAAAACATAAATGTCGTATCTCTTAGTTCCCTCTTCCTGTCCATCAAGTTTTACTGAAATTGGAGCATAGCATATCTGCAAGTTTCCAGTACCCCCCCCCCCCCCCTACCTTGCCGAATCCGGCCCTGACGCCAAATAACAAATCTAGGCCGCATATACTCGGCACTGTCGAACTTGCATCTCATTCTTTCCATCCGTTTGGTTTTTGTGCATGTCAAAAGTACCCCCCCCCAATTCCCCCAGCCTTGGTCGCATATGTTCGAACGCATATTTTACATGTCGATGCAATCGATTCTTATCACCCACTAAGTTTCACTCGAATCAGACCACTCGTTCGCAATTTACGGAAGTCAATTTCCATATTTCTCTTCCCTTGCTCCCCCAAAAATACTCGGATCTAGGAACGGAAGTTTCCGGGGATATGTTGTGTCAGGTTCTTAAGAAATTAAGTCGGGTTGCTAATATGTCTACAAAGTTTTGTTTTCTTAGTAAATCTGGAACTATTCTAACTCGCGACTACCAGAATTCCAGGAAACCCCCTCCAACTCCCCCCACAGAGCCCCGAAACCATCTGGCTCCGTCAATTTCCTATCTAGGCCTACTTCTTGTTCTCTCCATTAAAGTTTACCTGAAAAGGTCAGAGATTGGACAGTCTTGTTACGCCTCACCTATTCACATAATTAGGCTTGAAGACCCGATGAAAACGTATTACATCGTTGCTCCGCTATTCACGAATAATCAATTTTGATTTAGTGGAATTTCCCTGTCAGATGTGCGGTACTACCTGTGCCGTAAGCTTGACGAAAAAGATTTATGAAATTTTGTTGTTCAGGCACTAAGCAGTCTTCACCAAGCTTATCACCGCACACTGAAAAGCCGCGTTTGTGTACAGATTCAAAAATTCCGCGTCATAGTAGAATTTGCGCTGTGGGGACAGCCGTAGACATTCTGAACCTCACTACTAGAACAGATAGTGGAAAATAAAAAAATCTCTTAGCAGAATCTAAATAACTTTGTGTATGCAACTAAATGATACAAAATAAGTTTGTTTTTCAGTTAAACTTTAAGTTCCGTCCCAATCCCTCTGCTTTAAGCGTTTCATGATTTTTCCGATGTGTTCTTCTCTGGAATGTCTGGGACACGTCTCAGATACATTCCTCTATACATATTCCGAAAGATAGTTATGACAGGCTGTCCAGCGTGGGAATGACACTTTCCAAGATAGGCTACTTCTTATAGACATGAGCAAGAAAAGGCTACAAGACGCTAACAAGAATTTTTTTTTAAGGAAGCCGAGATAGGGAAATCCCAACTGAGATGAAACAGCTTGCTGCTTAATCACGAAGGAAAGGAAAGAGGTAACCTCTTTCTCCTGAGTAAACTGAGGCGGGCTTTATAAGTCAGATAAGGACAAAGTAAGTTGAAAGTTTAATTAAACGGCAATCAGAACCTCATTTTTGAAATCTCAGTTTGAGACCAAAGGAGGGAGAGGGCATAAGTGGATCCCGGGAAACAGAACAAAGCGAATCACTACACTATCAGAATTAATGAATGAATGAAGAATTTCTGACAGAGTAGTTGCAGCAAAAAACATGAGCTACTAGCTCATGACATTTCTTACGAGTAGATAGGTACTGCAAGAAAGTAGACGAGAACGTCACAAAATACCCCCTTCAACCTCCTAGGATCGGACCTAGAAATAGGATGTTTCACTCGAATCTGAGTTTTCCCGGCATCGCCTCGGATCATCTAGGGCAAATGTCAGGGCACAACATTTCCGGTAATCCTCCCTCTCAAACTCTCTTACCACGGCCGAATCTGGTTTAGACACATAAACTGAGCATCCATAGCATCTTCTCTTACCGGCTATCAAGTTTCGCTCGAGTCTGAGCATTTCTCGCGAAACATCGGACCCCCCCCCCCCCCCCGCCGTGTTCAGTCCGGTCCGGACCTAAAAATGTGTCATCTATAGGGCACATCGTCTCTCTACTTTTCAAGTCTCATTCAAATCAAGCAGCTCGTTTGGGTCAAACGATTGTCGAGTGGAACGTGAACGGAACGAGCAGACCCCTATGCAAGCCACACAATTTCCGAGACTCTCCACACTGGCCAAACGCGACTGGGACACATAGACGTCGTATCTCTGACATCTCTTCTACTCGTCCTTCAAGTTGGACTCCAATCGGAGAATATCTTGCAAATTTCCGGTTTCCAGTTCATCCTCCTCCGACCCTGGCCGGATCCGCTCAGAACCGTAAATAACAAACTAGGCCGCATAGAAGTCAGTACTGTCGAAGTTGCATCCCATTCTGTCCATTCGTTTGATTTTTGTGCACGTCACAAAGTTTCCAACCGCCCCCTTCCTCCCCCCCCCCGTCCCACTTCTCCAATCGTTGCCGCATGTGGTTCGGAGACATGTATCCCTCGAAAATGGTCGGATCAAGAAACGGAAGTTTTCCTAGGGAATTGTGTCAGGTCCTTAAGTCGATTTGGTTGGGTCACTATATGCTTGCCAAGTTTTATCGTCCTTAGCACATCTGGAAGTATCCTAACTCGCAATCTCCGGAATTCTGGGAAGCCCCTCCAACCACCCTCCCCCAAAGAGGCCATATCCAGTCTGGACAGGGAAAAGTGTTTGAGTGGTGTTTAGTGTAGTAGTGTGACCGTTTATTTTGTATTTACATGTTGTTATTTATGTGTGTTTGTTTTGGCCTTTGGGCTTTGAAGGCAAATAAATATCATATCATATCATATCATATACGATCTAATACGGTAGGAATTCTGCATCAGCCAAATGATTGAGGTACTAATATTCGTGTACTTTCGGGTACATTGGAACTGTACTTTTTTCTTTTTTTCGGGAGGGGAAAGAAAATCTATTTTTGGTTTATCTACTAGAGAACGAATGGAATCGAGCAATAAACGGAATCATGCATAAACCGTCGCCCTTCTGTTAAAAAGGCAAAGGCAAGCCATAAATTATCCTAGTGACAATTACGTTACGGATATCTGGTCCGCCCTATGAATACTCTCTTTGGAAACAAGTAATTCATTACCAGCTTCCCACGCTGGAAGATTCTCTAGCCTGTGTTTTTTTCTCCAAGTTTTTCGCTTGGCCTACCATCGCGACGTGATAATTAACCACAGCCGGAACACCTGCTAGTCGACACGTGCGAAAAAAAACAAAGGCGGGAGACCTGAAAAAAAATGCCGCAGGAGAGTCCTTAGATGGAAAATGCGCTGGATGTGTAATGCCCCGTAACTACTTATGAGCCTTTCGTTTATGAAATCTGAACTCTATCAACATTGTTTGTACCGTTACTGTAAGCACAAAAATTGCAGTGAAAAGGCCATAACGGAATGATATTTGACAGTGCGATACGTCAGCTGAATTTATTGTGTTGCGAGAGCAACACTTTGGTTTTGACCTCGTTTTTTTTTTTTTTTTTTTCCCTATGAGTCTGAGCATTTCTCGCGAAACATCGGACCCCCCCGGTTGGTTTTACAACGCTAAAGAACAGCTTTTGATCATGTGATTATTCTTTTTAGAACATACCGTTTTAAAAGCTTCGATAAGTTGACAATTACAGCATTTAACCGACAGCGAAGAAACAAAACCAAAGTGTTGCTCTCGCAACACTTTAGTCGGTGAAGCCGGACAAAGGTTGCCGCAACACTTCACGTTGCCCGGGCAACGTAGGTCTAGTTAGAACTACATTTCGGCCCATCTTGGCAAGGGTCGTCTGCAGGCTCAAACCACTTAAACTGGAAAATGAACTTGTGAAAAACAGCCGAAATATAGCTTGAATATGATTCGCAGTTAGCTTGGGCTGAAGAAATATTTGTCATAGTGGAAAAATGCATCATTGTGTTGCGAGAGCAACACTTTGGTTTTGTCCTCGTTTTTTTTTTTTTTTTTTTTTTTCCTATGCCGCCGATTTCATTTTATTCCTGGTAATTGGGAAGGGTCTAACCTGTGCGGTTTTTCCGGAAAGTGTGGACCTTAGGCCGGATTGATGAATATGACATTACATTTTGGAAAGCTCCGTAGAACTCTTGCCTGGGGCCAATAAGGATAGTTTTTGCTTGTCCTCGAGCCAGAGCCTACGGTTTGCAAAGTGAAGTGGAGTTGTATAGCCTATGTCGGAGAGGACCATCTCAAGTTGTGTAGCGAACCTTTCGTTTCATCAAACCATGTTTCTGCTTTCGAGTGGAAAGCTCCGTTCTAGCACGCTAGCAGGCAGGCACCAGTTTCAAATTGAAGATGGACTAAAATCTATAAGTGTTAAATATATGCGGCAGTTACCCGGCCCCACAGCCAACATATCTTCTTTGAGTGATAAATAGAAAAATCTACAGAGACAAAAAAGTGGCTTTTTCCCATGGGTCCGAAAGTGCTGCCATCTATTGTTTCTGTCCATGTCTGCGACGATTCCAGATTCCAGCCCCTTAAACTTTAGAAGTTCTCTCATTGCTAAAGAAACTAGAGCTTATCCTTTGCTCCTTTCTAAGTCGTGACGTTAGAAAGTTGGCCTACGGCAAAAAAGTCAACTTTTGAACTAAGACAGGTAGAATTTTTTTTCGACGGCAATCGATAGCCATTGATGGGCTGATCAAAGTACATGTCATCCATTTTTTGGTACAAAAATTCCTTCATGAGATACACCAGTTTGAAAATTTCAAAGGGGTTGACAACTTCAGTAGTAAGGTACACTGAAAACAAAAATAGGCGATACCTGTTATGAGACATGTAGGGGACTTTTAAGCAACAGTCGACTGTTGGCTCATAATCATCTTTGGTAATGAGGGGTTTGCCGCTTTTGCTAGTTGGTGTACCTGTTATGTACCCGGTGTATTCGATGGTAAGACCAATTTGGTTCCCAATGGTAAGATATGAAAGGGACTTGTAAGTAATAATCGGCTGTTATGCTACAATCATCTTCTGCGATGATGGGTTTGCAACTTTTGCTAGCTGGTGTACCCATTATTTGTTTTCGGTTAAGGGTTAATGTATATCACGGGAGAGGAACTTGTAAGTAGGAATCGGTTCACGAGTGGCTAGGAATTTTTGCAATTGGGTGCACATTGTATTCGATTTCTATAAATCTGACAGTAAGAAAGTTTGTGTCGATGGTCTATCAATGTAACCCAGGATTAACTGTTTACACAACGGATACAAACGAAAATGTAAAGCAATGAGGTAGTTTCATAATAATTAATAGTGTCATCTATGGTATTTTAATCCTGAAAAGTTACGGATAGCTTTCTAATGCCAACTAGATTATATAAGATATTGTTCCAGTTTTTCATCCGTCACTATGTCTACGATTGAAAAGGATAAAGTTCAACTGACTGCAAAGTTAATTTAGTCCCTTCTTCCTATATTATTTTGTTGTTGTTTTTACAACGCTGAAGAATACCTTTTGATCATATGATTAATTTTTTTACAACAAACCCGTTTAAAAAGCTTCGATAAGTTGACAACTTCAGCATTAAGCGACAGCGAAGATGTTTGAAAGTTTAAAGGGGTTGACAACTTCAGTAGTAACGTACGCACTGAAACCAAAAATAGGCGATATCAGTTGTGAGACATGTAGGGGACATGTATGCAACAGTCAACTGTCGGCTCATAATCATCTTGGGCAATGAGGGGTTTGCAGCTTTTGCTACTTGGTGCACCTGTTATCTGTTTCCGGTGTATTCGATAGTAAGAACAATTTGGTTCCCAATTGTAAGACATGCAAGGGGCTTCTAAGTAACAAGCGGCTGTTATGCTACAAGCATCTTCAGGGATGAGGAGTTTACAACTTCTGCTCGCTGGTGTACCCATTATTTTTATCCGGTGGTGAACTTGATGTCTATCGCGGGAGAGAGACTTGTAAGTAAGAATCTGTTCACGAGGGGCTAGAACTTTTGTAAATTGGTGCACATTGTATTCGATTTCCATAAACCTGACGGTAGAAAGTTTGTATCGATGGTCTATCGCTGCAACCTAGGATTAACTTTTTACGCAACGGGTACAAACGATAATGTAGAACAATGAGGTAGTTTCGTAATAGTTAATAGTGTCATCTACGGTATTTTAATCCTGAAAAGTTACGGATAGCTTTATAATATCAACAAGATTATATAAGATAGGTAGAATTTTTTTTTCACGACGGCAATCGATAGCCGCTGATGAGCTGATCAAAGTATATGTCATCCATCTTTTGGTACAAAAACTCCTTCATGAGATACGCCAGTTCGAAAGTTGCAAGGGGTTGACAAGTTCAGTAGTAAAGTACACACTGAAACCAAAAATAGGCGATACCAGTTCTGAGACATGTAGGGGATTTGTACGCGACAGTCGACTGTTCGCTCATAATCATCTTCGGCAATGAGGGGTTTGCAGCTTTCGCTAGTTGGCGTACCTGTCATTTGATGGTAAGAACAATTTGGTTCCCAATTGTAAGACATGCAAGGGACTTGTAAGTAATAATCTGCGCTTATGCTACAAAAGTCTTCAGCGATGAGGGGTTTACAACTTTTGCTAGCCGGTGTAACCATGTTCTATCGCTGTAACCTAGGATTTACTGTTTACGCAACGGGTACAATTGCTAATGTTAAACAAGGTAGTTTCGTAATAATTAATAGTGTCATCTATGGTATTTTAATCCTGAAAAGTTACGGATAGCTTTATAATACCAACTAGATTATATAGGATATTGTACCAAGTTTTCATCCGTCACGATGTCTACGACTGAAAAGGATAAAGTTCAACTGACTGCAAAGTCAATTTAGTCCCTTTTTCCGATATTCTTTTGTTGTGGCTAGGGCAATCGATAGCACTTGATGAGCTGATCTAAGTATATGTCATCCATTTTTTTTTAACAAAAATCCTTCATGAGATGAACCCGTTTGAAAGTTTCAAGGGGTTGACAACTTCAGGAGTAATGTACACACTGAAACCAAAAAATAGGCGATACCAGCTGTCAGACATGTAAGGGACTTGTAATCAACAGTCGACTGTAAGCAACAGTCGACTGTTAGCTCATAATCATCTTCGACAATGAGGAGTTGGCAGCTTTTGCTAGTTGGTATATCTGTTATTTGTATCAGGTGTATTCGATGGTAAGAACAATTTTGCTCCCAATTGTAAGACATGCATGGGACTTGTAAGTAATAATCGGCTTTTATGCTATAATCATTTTCAGCGATGAGGTGAATTTGATGTCAATTACGGGAGAAGGACTTGTAAGTAAAAATCGGTTCACGAGGGGCTAGAAATTTTTGAAAATTGGTGTACATTGTATTCGATTTCTGTAAATATGACGGTAAGAAAGTTTGTATCGATGGTCTATCACTATAACCTAGGATTAACTGTTTACGCAACGCGTACAAACGATACGGTAATGTAAAACAATAAGGTAGTTTAGTAATAATTAATAGTGTTATCTATGGTATTTTAATCCTGAAACGTTACGGATAGCTTTATAATACCAACTAGATTATATAAGATATTGTTCCAAGTTTTCACCCGTCACGATATCTACGATTGAAAAGGATAAAGTTCAACTGACCGCCGAGTCAATTTATTCCCTTCTTCCGATATTATTTTGTTGTTGGTTTTACAACGCTAAAGAACAGCTTTTGATCCTGTGATTATTCTTTTTAGAACATACCGTTTTAAAAGCTTCGATAAGTTGACAATTACAGCATTTAACCGACAGCGAAGAAACAAAACCAAAGTGTTGCTCTCGCAACACTTTAGTCGGCGAAGCCGGACAAAGGTTGCCGCAACACTTCACGTTGCCCGGGCAACGTAGGTCTAGTTAGAACTACATTTCGGCCCATCTTGGCAAGGGTCGTCTGCAGGCTCAAACCACTTAAACTGGAAAATGAACTTGTGAAAAACAGCCGAAATATAGCTTGAATATGATTCGCAGTTAGCTTGGGCTGAAGAAATATTTGTCATAGTGGAAAAATGCATCATTGTGTTGCGAGAGCAACACTTTGGTTTTGTCCTCGTTTTTTTTTTTTTTTTTTTTTTTCCTATGCCGCCGATTTCATTTTATTCCTGGTAATTGGAAAGGGTCTAACCTGTGCGGTGTTTACGTAATGTGTGGACCTTAGGCCGGATTGATGAATATGACATTGCATTTTGGAAAGCTCCGTAGAACTCTTGCCTGAGGCCAATAAGAATGGTTTTTGCTTGTCCTCGAGCCAGAGCCTACGGTTTGAGAAGTGAAGTGGAGTTGTATAGCCTATGTCAGAGAGGACTATCTGAAGTTGTGTAGCGAACCTTTCGTTTCATCAAACCATGTTTCTGCTTTCGAGTGGAAAGCTCCGTTCTAGCACGCAAGCAGGCAGGCACCAGTTTCAAATTGAAGATGGACTAAAATCTATAAGTGTTAAATATATGCGGCAGTTACCCGGCCCCACAGCCAACATATCTTCTTTGAGTGATAAATACAAAAATCTACAGAGACAAAAAAGTGGCTTTTTCCCACGGGTCCGAAAGTGCTGCCATCTATTGTTTCTATCCGTGTCTGCGACGATTTCAGCTGAGTTTATCATTTTTTTTTTTTTGCACTTGGGTTTGCGGTAGAGTAACGGTATCAGATGTGCCTCTTCAACTTTAAAAGTTCTCTCATTGCTAAAGAAACTAAAGCTTCTCCTTTGCTCCTTTCTAAGTGGTGTCGTTAGAAAGTTGGCCTACGGCAAAAAAGTCAACTTTTGAACTAAGACAGGTAGAATTTTTTTTTTCGACGGCAATCGATAGCCATTGCTGAGCTGATCAAAGTATATGTCATCCATTTTTTGGTTAAAAAATTCCTTCATGAGCTACACCAGTTTGAAAATTTCAAAGGGGTTGACAACTTCAGTAGTAGGGTACACTGAAACCAAAAATAGGCGATACCAGTTATGAGACATGTAGGGGACTTTTAAGCAACAGTCGACTGTTAGCTCATAATCAGCTTCGGCAATGAGGGGTTTGCAGCTTTTGCTAGTTGGTGTACCTGTTTCCGGTGTATTCGATGGTAAGAACAATTTGGTTCCCAATGGTAAGATATGCAAGGGACTTGTAAGTAATAATCGGCTGTTATGCTACAATCATCTTCTGCGATGATGGGTTTGCTACTTCTGCTAGCTGGTGTACCCATTAGGTATTTGTTTTCGGTTAACTTAATGTATATCACGGGAGAGGGACTTGTAAGTAGGAATCGGTTCACGAGGACCTAGGAATTTTTGCAAATGGGTGCACATTGTATTCGATTTCTATACATACTGACGGTAAGAAAGCTTGTTTCGATGGTCTATCAGTGTAATCTAGGATTAACTGTTTACCCAACGGACGAAAATGTAAAGCAATGAGGTAGTTTCATAATAATTAATAGTGTCATCTATGGTATTTTAATCCTGAAAAGTTACGGATAGCTTTATAATACCAACTAGATTTTATAAGATATTGTTCCAAGTTTTTATCCGTCACGATGTCTACGATTGAAAAGAGTTTGAAAGTTTGTAGGGGTTGACAACTTCAGTAGTAAAATTCACACTGAAACCAAAAACAAGCGATACCAGTTGTGAAACATGTAGGAGACATGTATGCAACAGTCAACTGTTAGCTCATAATCATCTTCGACAATGAGGAGTTTGCAGCTTTTGCTAGTTGGTGTACCTGTTCCGGTGTATTCGATGGTAATAACTTGGTTCCCAATTGTAAGACATGCAAGGGACTTGTAAGTAAATAATAATCGGGTGTTATGCTACAATCGTCTTCAGGGATGAGGGGTTTGCAACTTTCGCTAGCTGGTGTACTCATTTTTTTTATCTGTTGAACTTGATGTCTATCACGGGAGAGGGACTTGTAACTAAGAATCGGCTCAGAGGGGCTACAACTTGTCTGCCGCTGTAACCCGGGATTAACTGTTTAAGCAACGGGTAGAAACGATAATGTAAAACAATGAAGTAGTTTCGTAATAATTATTAGTGTCATCTATGGTATTTTAATCCTGAAAAGTTACGGATAGCTTTATAATACCAACTAGATTGTATAAGATAGTATTCCAAGTTTTCATCCGTTACGATGTCTACGATTGAAAAGGATAAAGTTCAACTGACTGCAAAGTCAATTTAGTCCCTTCTTCCGATATTCTTTTGTTGTTGCTTTTACAACGCTGAACAATAGCTTTTGATCATGTGATGATTCTTTTTAGAACATACCGTTTTAAAAGCTTCGATAAGTTGACAACTTAGCATTTAACCGACAGAGACGAAACGAAACAAAGGTTGCCGCAACACTTCACGTTGCCCAGGCAACGTAGGTCTAGTTACTGCTGACTTTGCGCATCTATTATCGCCGGTCAAGGGAAAAGAAATATTGGTGAATAGGACCACCGGAAGC
Organism: Branchinecta lynchi; assembly: GCA_023053575.1. Lineage (NCBI taxonomy): Eukaryota > Metazoa > Arthropoda > Branchiopoda > Anostraca > Branchinectidae > Branchinecta > Branchinecta lynchi. The sequence continues at coordinate 5,186,322 of JAKZAP010000002.1, read as the reverse complement.
TATCCATCCCTCGCGGAGAGACCACCCCTTGGCAAAGAACCTTGCAAAAGACACAGCCACAAAAGCTATCAGATTATACTCAAAATTCACAGAAGGAGGCACGATTTCAAGAGATATCTGTCACTGCGGAGAATCATGAAAGAAAGCAAAACGTGAAAATGACTGATTATTGGCATTCCTTGAATTTACCTACATTAAATAAAGGACCGTTCAAGCTTACGTTTAAGGCGAAGAGTTTCTGAATTCTATGTGCTATCCGCGAACGGCTGCAAATTCCACTACTAGACAAGTGTCACCGATAGTGAGTAATAGGTAAGTTGACCTCCCATGATTGTCCCTTCCACTACCGTCGTGTCCTGAAAGCGCCACGCCATTCAAAACTGCCAGGCCTCGCTCCGCGACAATCTATCAATCTATACACAAATACTACAATCTATCGGTGACACTTGTCTATTAGTGGAATCACAATTGTAATTAAAACATGTTCTCGTATAATTGCTCAGTTATACGCGCTATCCGCAAATATCTATGGCAAACTCTCAACCCGCCTAGGCTTGCTGCGGTAAAAATTATTAGGGAACGGGCTATGTGTGTAAAAAGTTATACGTTACCAATCGTGCAATTTGTTTCCATCACATAAGAATTTAAGGAGATGTATAACTGAACCGAACAAGTTTTTGAATGGGAAGTCAATCAGACACTACTATTTGTAGTTTGACAGCTACAACCTCATCTGAAATAATTAGACTAATCCTATTAATTAGACTAGTGAATTTTTAGTCTAATTAATAAATAATTAGACTAATCCCTGTAGGGTCAAAACTAAATCGAGGAATTAAAATAAAAATAAAAATACTGCGTCTTGCAAGCCTTATCCTCCTCTTTCGTTCAACTTGAAAATCAAGTTTTACGCCCACGTATTCGCAGTTTAATAACACGGAGCCTGGAGCCTGGCAATGAATCGCAAGAGAACCTAACCTTTGATGACTTTAGGGACACTGAACAACCTGAAATGTGGAATTTCAGATCAGCCTCTACCGGTTTTGTGCAAATTCAGTATAATGTCTGTTGCTGTGTCTGTTGGACCATTCTAGATTCCTCGATTTAGTTTTGAGCCTAACAGGATTGCTGTAATTATTTCAGGGTAAAAGCTTGTAGTTGTCAAAACGCAATTAGCTGTACAGTTTAATATGACTAACTTTCCATTCAAAGAGCTCATTCAGCTTCAATCATATTACAAACATCTCTCCTTACCCGTTTCTCTCTTTCTTCCTTAACAGTCACGTGATGGAAACGCACGCTGTGATTGGTCACGTATAACTTTTAACACACAAAATAGCAAGCCTGGCGGAACGAAAGTTTTATCACAGATATTAGCGGGATAGCAAAGTATAATTCAGGAACTCTGCACCTTAAACGTAAGCTTGAGCCTATGCCTAGAAAAGGGATCACTTTAACTGTTAGAGCTTAATGCCCCCAGAGATGGGCGAATCCGAATCCGGATTCGAATCCAGGATTCGTTGTTTTGGTCGGATTCGAATCCGGATTCAAACCTTCTGCTTGTCAGGCTGGATTCGGATTCGGACTCGGGTTCCAAATCTTGAATCTTACGAATCTGCTGCAGTTCCTAATCCTTTCCCGATTTTTACACGCGATGCTTAAGGTACGCTATAACAAGCACACATGAAAACCTAAAAATATGGTTTACATAGCGTCCCATTCACATTAGGCATCGATGCTTTTTGGTTACCTGTGACTTTTAAACTGTTATCTATATGCATGATTCGATTTTTGTTAAGGTCGGATTCAAATCCTGATTCGAATCCTTGGCGTGAAGTGGTGGATACGGAATCGGATTCGTACCTAGCCCTGGATTCGGATTCGAATCCTTTCATGGTCGGATTCGCCCATCTCTGAATGCCCCCGAAAAGATACCCACTATCCAGAAATGTATTTTGAATCCAAAACACAAAACATCAGCACTTTCATAATATAGATGGCACTGTACACAAGCGACTTGTACCGTGACCAATACCGTAAACAATTTTTCGAATATAATTTAGAAGTCTAGGACTCCCTTGTCGGAGCCACGTAGACAAAACAGGTCCCACAAGACGGGGTCTCATGGTGAAAACCAAATATATAATTTTTATTGGGGAAAACGACCTTGAGATGGAAACATTTAATAAGTAGTGAACTGATAGACAAAAATTGTGTAAAGTGCCATTTATATTATTAATTTCCGTGACATGGGGATATGAACTGGTTAGATGAATTTGCCTTCGGGCGGGATCACTGTTCTTATGGCCGGCTTCTACCAGACTATCGTAGTGGTTTGCGAACTCTGTTCACAAGCCCCTCGGTAGCTCAGTGGTAGAGTGACTGCCTTGTAAGCAGAGTGTCCTGGGTTCAAATCCCGGCTGAGGAGCATTTTTGTCTATCAGTTCAGTACTTATAAAATCGGTACTTTCAGCAGAGAAAAAAGGAGCCTTACCTTTTGGAGGTCAACCTTCTTGTTAGAGTAGCCTAACTATTTTAGAGGACTTTTAATATTAGGCCTTTGAATTTATTTACCTTTAATTAATTCATAAGCCTCTCCCGAGGTGGATACGGCTTCGCATCAACCTCTCTGGAGGCTTACAGAATATCTTGTGAAGCTTGACAAAATTCATTAGTCAACTCTTTTTGTAGTACAGACAGAGTGGAATCCTTATTCCAGCAATGTTTTCAACGGATACATCAGCTAAGATTCTTCATATGCGATATTTCGGCCTATTTGGGCCGAAATATCGCTTATGAAGAATCTTAGCTGATGTATCCGTTGAAAACATTGCTGGAATAAATGTTTCAAAGTCAGCTTGGGCTTAAAGAATATTTAGAGTGGAATCCCTTAAAATTACTTCCAGTGAGTTCCGCGTTTATTTTTGTATTTTATGGAACTGTCACACTATTGTGCGACAAATCTGGATATCTTCACAAATAGAGTGAATTCCGTGTCCTACGTAGGACAAGAGTGACAAACAAAAAATAGAGTCCCCATGTCTCCTTAAGATAAAAATGCCCTCTCTTGAGTTGGTGGTGATTAATATAATGTATAATATAACTATAACTATACAAGTGTGCTACGGATTCCGGCGACCGGCAAAAAAAAACAGGTGAGAACCCCCGCGGATAAGAAAACCCCCGCCAATCCCCCCACCCACCGCCCGGTATAAACAAAAAAACGGCGACAACCCCCACCCCTACGGCTTACAAAAAACGGTACCCCCCCCCCCCAATCAAAAACTTCCCGGTATACCCCCCTCCCCCCGCATAAATAAAAAAAAGGCAATAGCAGAAGAATCTCGTAGCCCCAAATAATCCCTACGCCACGGATAGTACAAGAGACTAGCTGGGTACCCGGATTAGCTCATGTAGGCCTACCTACTGACGGATACATGAGAGAAGGATAACTGGACGTAACTCCATTCGCAAACTTGACTGTACAATAATGTCTGAAGTACAGTGGGTATCCAGTAATAAGTGTAAGAATAAGCTTGTGTATGCACAAAGGGTACATGTGTGTGAAGCAAAAAGTGCTGGCTGGATGTGATCTTAGTTTTGAATGCGTTAAGCGCAGGCAGAACAAAGATAAACAAGGAAGGGGAGTGTAAAACGAATGTGAAGGTTGATGGTGACAGAATAATTGCTGAAGTGAACGAACACACGCTTTCACCTGAATCTCTTGTCAGCGACGTGTTGAAAATGGAATATCAGATCAGAACCCGTGCCACTCAGTCTAACGATAACCCCGCCCCTCAAACCAAATCCTGTCCCGATTCCTTCCCCTTCTTGGCCAGGAAGCTGCAGTTAGGTGCTGTTAGTTTTTTTTTGTTGTACCAGAAGTCCACTTGACTAGCCTAAGATTCCGGGAAGTCAAGTTAAATGTTTTGGATTCTTATTAAATGTAGAGAATTTGGGGTGGGGGCGGGCGCCGGTTTTGTTTTGGTCGGGGGGTTGGCACCAGGAGGGGGGGGGGGTTGTTCGGGGGGGGGGGAGGATTGATACTTTTTTTTTAGCCTAGGGAGGGGGTCGCCGGGGGGGGGGTACCGGGTTTTTTTTTGGTGGGGTGGTTATCACCTAGACCCGTGTGCTACACAGGATACCTGTTGATACTTTATACTGGTTTATACTGGCCATATAGCGATCGCAATTTCTGTCCGTCAGTCAGTCTGTCGGTCAGTCGGTCTGTTGGTCTGTCGGTCTGTCTGTCCCGGTTTTGCTAGTTCGGGCACTTTCAGATAAGCTAGGACGATGAAACTTGGCAGGCATATCAGGGACCGGACCAGATTAGATTACAAATGGCTTCACCGATCTGACCATCCAGGGGGGAGTGGAGGGAGGGGGAATCCGGAAAAATTAGGGAAAATAAGGTATTTTTAATTGACGAACGGGTGATCGGATATTAATGAAACGTGATATATGGAAGGACCTTGTGTCGAAAACGTCCCATCTTAAATCCAGAAAGGATCCGGTGACATTGGGGGAGTTGAAGGGAGAAACCGGAAATCTTGGAAAACGCTTAGGGTGGAGAGATCGGGATGAAACTTGGTGGAAAGAACAAGCACAAGTCCTAGATACGTGATTGACATAACCGGACTGGATCCGCTCTCTTTGGGGTGTTGGGGTGGGGGGGGAGGTCCGATTTCTATAGTGATCCCGCTATATCGGTGCTTCCTGATGTGCTAGAACGATGAAAATTAGAAAGAACAGATCTAATTTCTGTTAGATCTGTTCTAAAAGAACCCGAACAGATTTACTTGAGAATAGTCGTTTTCCCCGATCCGGTCATCTGGAGGGGGGGGGGGCTGGAAGGAGGGGGGATCCGGAAAAACTATGTGTTTTTATCTTACGAACGGGTGATCTGATCTCAATGAAACTTGACATGTAGAAAGACCTCGTGTCTCAGACATCCCAGTTTGAATCCGGACCGGATCCCGTGACATTAGGGGGGGAGTTGGAGGGGGGAACCGGAAATATTGGTAAACGCTTAGAGTGGAGAGATCGGAATGAACTTGGTGCAAAGAACAAGAACAAGTCCTAGATACGTGACTGACATAACCGGACCCGTTCACTTGGGGGGAGTTGCGGGAAGATTCGAATTTCTAGCGATCCCGCGAGTACGGTACTTCCTGATCCTGATGTGCTAGGATGATGAAACTTAGCTTTAAGGGACCCGAACAGGTTGACTTGGGAATAGTCTTTTCCCCGATCCGACCATCTGGAGGGAGGGTGGAGGCAGGGGGAATCCGGAAAGTGAGGTATTTTTAACTTGCGAACGAGTGATTGGATCTTAATGAAACTTGAAGAAAGATCTCTTGTCTCCAGACGCCCTATTTTAAATCCGAACCGGCTCCGGTGATATTGGGGGGAATTGGAAATCTGGGGAAACACTTAGAGTGGAGAGTTCGGGAAGAAACTTGATCGGAAGAACAAGCATAAGTCGTACATACGCGAATGACAGAACCGGAACGGATCTGGTCACTGTGGGAGTCGGAGGTGGGGGGATCCAAGTTTCTAGTGATCCCACGAGTTCCGTACTTCTGATGTGCTAGGACGATGAAACTTGGCAGGCTTGTCAGTTACTCAAGCAGATTGACTTGAGAATAGTCGTTTCCTCGATCCGACCATCGTGGGAGCAGTGGAGGGATGGGGAACCCGGAATCTAGTGGCATGGTAGCTATTGTATGGGTAATCGGATTTTAATGAAACTAAATATTTAGGAAGACCTTGTGCATCAGACGTCCCATTTAAATGCGGACCGAAGCCGGTGACATTGGGAGGAGTTGGAAGGGGGACCAGAAATCTTTGGAAACGCTTAGAGTGGAAGTATGGGGATGAAACTTTGGGAAGAACAAGCACACAAGTTCTAGATACGTCATTGACATAAGAGGACAGGATTCGGGCACTGTGGGGGGGGGGGGCGGATTTCTAGTAAGCGCGCGAGTTCGGTACTTCCTAATGTGCTTGGGCGACGAAACTTGGTAGTCATGTCAGGGACCCGAATATATTGACTTGAGAATAGTCGTTTCTTCGATGCGACCACGTGGGAGGAGTTGGAGGGGAACCGGAAATCTTGGGAAACGCTTAGAGTGGAGGGATCGGGATGAAACTTGGTCGGAAGAACAAGCGCAAGTCCCAGATACACCGTTGACATAACTGGACCAGGGAGGAAGGGGGGGAGGGGCTTATTTCTGGTGATACCGCCAGTTCGGAACTTCCTGATGTTCCAGGACGATACAACTTGGAAGACCTGTCAGGGACCCGAACAGACTGACTTGAGAATAGTCGTTTCCCCAATCTGACCATTATGGGGGTTGCGAAAAGTTTTTGACATGCACAACAAGACCAAAGGTTCCGATGGGATCCCAAAAATTCAATATTTGATCCAGACAATTGGGTCTCGTCTTCGCCAAATCTAGTCTTGGCCAGACTCCTTGAACACTTTTACTATTAAAATTCAGAAATAGATGAAGGCCAAATAGCTAATCATCTGAGAAAACCAAGTTCAGAGATGGGTTCAGCATGCGTGTTTACCCCTATAAGTCATATCTGTTTTGACAAAAACTTCCTGTCAATTTGCCTTGTCGGCCGAATTCGGAAAAACTAATTGTCCGGCGAAAAAAGAAAGCTAAAAAACGAGCTCAGCGTATCTTTTTTCCCCGATATTGAACATCTAATTAACTTCAAATAAAAATGTAACTAATAACAAATGTTCCGGCTCCTGCCGGATTCCGGTCGAACTATATGTCCGGGTAAAATATTATTTTCATACACGGGTTCAGTATCTCTTCTTACCCCTAAATTGGATATCTAATCAACTACAAATAAAAATTTAACTTTTTCCGTTTTTGCCGGAATCCGGGCGAACTACTTGCCCGGGTAGACAATTCAAGTAGACAACAAGAGCCCATCTACGAACTCGACCTTACTCTTGACTCAAAGAATCCTCACACCAAGTTTCATGAAAATATCTCATTCCCTACGAGAGTTATAGTGCGCACAGACGGACGGACGGACAGACGGACAACTTTTGCGATGTCATAGGTATCCCGCCACTTACGTCTACGGATCCCAAGAAATCAAACGGATGAGCAGAACAGGATGCAAATTGGACAGTGCCGAGTTTATGTGACCTTGATTTGTTATTTGGGACCCGGACAGGATCCGGCCAAGTGGAGGGAGGTACAGTACTCGAATATTTTCAGACGGGCTGTGCTCCCATTCCAGTCAAACTTGATGGATGGGAAGAGGAATAAGTCAGAGATGCGACATTTATGTTTCCGAGTCGTATTCATCCATGGTGAGCGGAGTTGGAAGGGTAGTCTTGGAAATTATAAGGCTCGCATAAGGTCACTCACACGAGTGACTTGAATGAAACTTGGAAGGTACAGAAATCATATGCTCTAGATGACATATTAAGTTCCCCAAAATGTGCTCAGATTCGAGTGAAAGGTAGGTGGTAAGAGAAAATGATTCAGTTGATCCTGTTAGGAGTCCGGACCAGACTCGGCCGCGGTATAGGGGGTATCGGAAATTTTGGACAAGTCTATGGACATAACGAGTGGATTTCTTGGGTTGAAACTTAGAAGGTTGTCGATGGCTTGCAGGTGATGTTGGAAGTTTTCAGACTTGAGTGAAACTAAACAACCTAATTCTTGGTCCGGATCGCATCTTTGGGTGGCGGGGTGTTTTGTGAAGTTCTTAACAAGTGCCATATGAGCTCGTAACTCTTGTTTCCATTTCTTAGTGCAGCGTCAGTGGCACTCGCACTGTTTTATCCATACTTTCAAAACTCCTACCGTAGCATTCAGCTTTCCGCGGAGCTTTGCACGAAACTTGTGGAATCACCTTCCGAGAAAGCTGTGTCGCTTTGGTAAGAGCGAAAACCGGATGGGAAGTTCGTCAACTTTCCGGAGTAGCACTGGAAATTGGTTCCAACTTTGCTTTCCAGCTCACGAAAAGCCTCCTAGTGTATGAACGAACTGGAATCCTGGACCAAGTAAAGAATAGATGAATTGACGTCTTGGCAAATCGCCAGGTGGGCGTAAGGACAGCAATTCTAGATATCCTACAACAGACAAATTAAGCAATTTAGGTACCTGTCCGCAATGTATTATTCGCGCTCCGGTTCACGCCATTCCTGTTCAGCGGTTCCAGGGCATCCCAGGAGTCAATAGTTGGCTTTTCGAGTAAGGGATTGGTCACTAAGATGATATCGCCCCCTTTGAAGGCCGGGTCTTCTCGCTTCTCAGAAGATCTCCTAGAAAAAGACAGTTTCGGAGGGTTGTCTGAAAGAAGCCTACTACCACTACGTTCTAGATTGTTTTGCCTTTCGATCCTTCTGGTTCTTTTAGAGTGTGCTCCACCTTACTTACCATAGTTACTACGCATGACGCCATGGATCCTTACTTCTTGGTGTCAAGGCTGGAACGAATTTTATTAATTTCGACAAAATATCGTTCAACAAGGTTGATTTGGCCAATCACGTCACAGAGATCATAGTTACCACACTAAAAACGCTCCCGAACGTGGTAAGCAAAAAGTTACTATTAGTTACAATTTCCCGAAGGTATGAGTGGTCAGCGAAGTACCTTTTCATTAAAGTAGGAACAAAAATAGCATTTACTCTTACAATGGTGTTCAAGGAAAATTCCTACTTTCGAACCTGATCACTGGACTTTAACAATATGGAGAAACTACTCCACCTTTGTCCAGAGTAGAGGAAGAAACAGACTCTGAGGTCAGTTGACATCTTCAAGGAACTGTCCTACCTATATTGCCAGTACAGGATACCTCCACAATCGCGCAGCATCTATGCTTAAACCCCGGAGACCCAATTCTCAAATGGTACAAGTTGCAGAACAACACACATTTATATTCTTTGAGATATGCCCCGCCATTTATGTGTATTTAGTTAGAGGGAAAGTTACCAATATTCGAATGGTTCGCAGAAGAAGACGAAGAAAATTAAATACATACAAATAATGTTGAGAAACCCGGATAGAATATTATATTTTTATGGCACTTGCCCTTCGGCCAAGTGCCATATAGCGATTGTAATTTCTGTCCGTCAGTCGGTCCCGGTTTTGCTAGTTCGGGCACTTCCAGATAAGCTAGGACGCTGAAACTTGGCAGGCATTTCAGGGACCGGACCAGATTAAATTAGAAATAGTCGCTTCCCCGATCCGACCGTCTGGAGGGGAGTGGAGGGAGGGTGAAACCGGAAAAATTGGTAAAAATGAAATATTTCTAGCTTACGAAAGGGGGATCGGATCTTAATGAAACTTGGTATATGGAAGGACCTCGTATCTCAGATGTTCCAATTTAGATCCAGACCGGACCAGATTAAATTAGAAATAGTCGCTTCCCCGATCCGACCGTCTGGAGGGGAGTGGAGGGAGGGTGAAACCGGAAAAATTCGTAAAAATAAAATATTTCTAGCTTACGAACGGGGGATCGGATCTTAATGAAACTTGGTATATGGAAGGACCTCGTATCTCAGATGTTCCAATTTAGATCCAGACCTGATCCGGTGACACTGGGGGGAGGTGGAGGGGTGAACCGGAAATCTTGGAAAACGCTTGGAGTGGAGAGTTCTGGATGAAACTTGGTGGAACGAGACTGACATAACCGGAACGGATCCGCTCACTTTGGGGGAGTTGGGGGGGGGGGGCCGAGTTTCTAGTGATTCGGCGGGTTCGATGCTTCCTGATGTGCTGGGACGATGAAAATTGGCAAGCATGTCAGGGACCGGACCAGATTAAATAGAAAATAGTCACTTCCCTGATCGGACCATGTGGGGGAGAGTGGAGGGAGGGGGAAGCCGAAAAATTGAGGTAGTTTCAACTTGCGAACGGGTGATAGGATCTTGATGAAGTTAATATTTAGGATGACAAAGTGTCTCAGACGTCCCACTTTAAACCCGGACCGGATTCGATGACACTATGGGGAGTTGGAGGAGGGAACCGGAATCTTGAGAAACACTTGGAGTAGCTGGATCGGGATGAAACTTGGTGGAAAGAACAAGCACAAGTCCTAGCTACGTCGTTGACTTAACGGGATCGGATCCGGGCACTGTGCGGGAGTTGGGGGGGGGGGGGGCGTATTTCTAGCGATCCCGCGAGTTTGGCATACTTTCTGATGTGCTAGGACAATGAAACTTGGCAGGTATTACAGGGATCTGAACAGATTGACTTGAGAATAGTCGTTTCCCGGATCCGACCATCGTGAGGGGAGTGGATGGATGGGGAGTCGGGAATCCAGTGGCATGCCTAACTTTTGAACGGGTGATCGGATTTGAATGAAACTTGTCAGGTGGAAAGAACTATCGCCTCAGATGTTCAGTGTCAAATCCGGGTCGGATCCGATACCTGTGGGGGGATGGGTGCCGGGAAACTCAAGAAACGCTTAAAGCAGAGGGATTGGGACGGAACTTAATGGAGAGAACAAGTATTAGGTCTAGATACGACATTCACTGAGACAGATGGATTCGGGGCTCCGTGGGGGGAGTTGGAGAGGGTTTCCTGGAATTCTGGTAGTCGCGAGTAAGAATAGTTGTAGATGTACTAAGACAACGAAACTTTGCAGGCATATTAATGACCCGACTTAATTTACCTGAACCTGACACAACAAACCCACGGAAACTTCCGTTCTTAGATCCTAGCATTTTGGGAGGAGGGAGGGAAGGGAAACATGGAAACTGACTTCTGCAAATTGCGAACGAGTGGTCTGATTTGAGTGAAACTTAATGGGTGGTAAGAATCGATTTTTTTATTTTTTTTTTTTAAATGCCGCGTAGCATCTTTTCCGTTCTTCCTGTCCAATATGATTTGGCCAGGTGACTACGCTTCCACTTCCCTCGGTGACGCCAACGGTCCTAACATCTAATATTTTTTTATTTTTTTTTCAATGACCGACCTATATATTTAGCGTCATCTACACTTTCCTCTATTTCTACATTTAATTATCTTTTTTCTTCGATTTCTTCGATCAATCGATCACCTAGACATAAAAAACATGCGTTCGATTCGAAAAAATTGAAAATACTAACGGGAACGAAATAAACATAACAGATAACATCCCAAAGTGTTATCTGTTGAAACCGCGCATCCTTCTGTTGTCGTTATGTAACTTCTGACAGTGTAGTATTTTTACCTATTAAAGGTGTTGTTGGTGATCTAGGCACGATATACTATAAACTTGATTGGTCATAACACTTTATTTCTAAGTGAAAACGTGTTATTCTTGAAAGTGTTATGCGCAATCTGTTGAAACTTCTGACAGTGTAGCCCTGTTTGTTTGTAAGGTGTGATAAACAATTTACGTTCACACTCCACGTCTGAGCGCTTGCGCACTTGTTATGTTTCGATTCGAAGATTAAAGGTCGTTCTCTTACCTGTTACTGACGCTACCAAACAATAAGCTCACAATCCGAACAGTACATTCGAATCCCCCTAACAGCACCATTCTTATTTTCTCACTTGCTTCCTTTCCCTACCTTCGATGCATATCATGCTATCGACGGTTGTTTGCAAGTAGTTTCTTCATCTTTTTTTTTTGCTAGACGTCAACGGGCTTCGAGAACAGCATAAAACAACCAAAGTGGTGGGTAATCTGTTTCAAGTTTAACCAAAAAGGCTAAGATAGGACATTGTGGTTGCCCATCACTTATTCACTTAAAGAGACTTGAAGACCCGATGAAAATATGTTACTTAGTTGCTCCGCTATTTATTTTACAGAGTGGACTTTCCCTGTCGGATTTTTGTTACCTCTATGCACTTATACCTGTGTAGGAGTGTACTTGACGAAGACATTTTACGAAAAAATTAGTGTTCACGCAGTGAGCTACCTTTGGCCGTAGATATTCTAACGTCATACAAACAGGAGTTGGCTTTCCAGTTAAACTTCAAAGAAGAGCCTAGGTTTGAGCCTAGAAGAGCCTAATAAACAGTGAGTAATGCAAGGGTTCCTTTAGTTATTATTTTGATCTTTCTCTTTTTTCACATCAAAGGGCTAACTTTCAAGCCTCTAAGAAGTCTGTTCCACCTACCAGTGGTTACTAAGAGCAACCAATGTCGTCAAATCATGCAGGTTCATTCTTCTAGACATGGCCTGAAGAAGACTCTTGCCAAGATGGGTCGAAATATTGATATAACAAATCTGAGCTGACTTAGGCTATACATTCAGTACCCTCAAATTTCGTTTAACCCGCTACGAAGTCATCACAGAATGTTTTCCAATCCCCTATCGGTAGCTACCCTACCATCCACGGCGTGTTACGGTACGAATTCTCATGCGGTGATGTACCACACCACCACATATGTTACATCAGTGTGGTACATCAGGTAGAAATTCTGAGCAGGAAGTATAAAGTTAAATTTTTTTTTTTAAAAGTCCGAGTCGACTTGAAGATAATGGATTATGGAAGATTTCATTAAAAGCAGATAATGTTGTGGTGTGTATAAGAACTATTTATTTATTTGATTGACCGACCTCAATTTAGCATTGAGAAAGAATGTTATTCTTATTATTTTCATTTTCGGGCACAAATTGACCGTCCCTGTCTAACATTCCGACTTGGCCGCAAGGCCTTTGGGAATAAATTCTTTCATTCTTCTCCCTTTTGTTAGGTCAAACAGGGGCACGACCGTACTCACTACAGTTAGTGCTTTGACGCACCTCGTCTTTTATCTTCGTCTTGATAGCGTGAACATTATTGGGTCGAGAGAATGAATGCAATATTTAAACACTACAAAGACCTCACCAGATCAAGAAATTGTCCCACTTTTGTTCGGAGAACTAGAAACATACGTTATTTGACCTTTTATGACCCAGCACACAAGAGGTAATTCGGTGCGGCCATAAGATTTAACCAAGATAAGTATCGTTCAGGGATTAAAACAAGGGATCAAAATTAAGGGCTAATGTAGACGGAGAGAAATTACGAGGGACCATTTTAGGAGAAAACCAATGAAAGACCAGACTGTTTGGGGATGGCCTTATTTGTTCGAATATACAAAGACAGTTAATTTGTTAGTGGTTAATACAAACAATTCTTCTTTTTCTACATTTACAACTTTTTCTTCCTTCTTTAAGGGGGCAAACATAAATATGTATATTGCGAACATATTAAGGAACATATTTAGGCAAACATAAACGTGTATATATATTGCGAACATATCAAGGAATTTTTCACCCTAATTCACATACTGTGCCCGGCTAACACTCATAATGCCCACAACTGAAAATGCCCACCACGGTACTGAGATGTCCTCGGTCCGAAATACCCGTGGTTCAAATGTATGTGGTTGAATTAAAAGAGTATTTAAAGGAGGGAATTGGTATGGCGCATAATAGGGGAGTAACTGTTAGGGAGCAGCCACTTGATAAGGACATTACTGTAAAACTAGTTTACCTTATCTTGAAGCAATTGAACATTATTTGCGACTAACAGCTCATATTGCACTTGCGAGGGTAGGTAGCATGTATTGGCTATGGGCCGCATACGGTCCAGACATGGATAGGACAGATACTCTTTTTGAACACAATAATGTTCTCGCAAACTATCAAGTGCCATCCAGATTGGATCGCGTGTTCGACAGTTATGCTTATCACAAGATATCCAGGAAACAACCTCCAATTTCCCCACAGTGCCCGGATTTGGTCCAGAACTTAAATGTGCACGAAGGGCTTCTGTTTTGCAGCTCGCCATCCATCCCAATCTCTCCACTGTAAGCGAGACACAACATGTCCTATCTGTCAAGTTTAGCTCAGGTGGGTTAAACTCCCTTACAGGTTCGCCTCTGGGCATTGAAGATTCCAATTTTGTTTAATGAACCCTTCATTCATTAAAAAAAAAAAAAATATAAGCGTCCCACAAGATTCCTCGGAAACTTTCGGTGCCCCCCTAAGTCCCCCCCCCCCCTACTGAGAAAGGATTCAATTCGGACATAAATGTGACATGTAGAGCGTTTGCACACATTACCCATCAAAACACGAATTTGAAAACTTGCGGTCCCTCTTCATCTTCATCTACCGTTAAAATGTGTTTTAGAATAAATTTAATATTGGTTTCTCAAGCAGGCTATGGAGCATCGGGAGCGTTTTTTGCCGTAGGCCTAAGAGTTCCCTCCTTTTGGTGTACATTAGAAGTATGCTTATGTGAACAGTTACTTTAATGTGAACAGTGCAGTCTTGGGCCAAATGGTAGAATGAAGATCCAAAATACCTATACAGGTGTTTTCAGATGTCCTTAATTAACTACTTTACTTCGGCTAACTGGTAGTTAGCTTTAGACACAGCAAGTGCCTGAAAATGGCAAAGTACGAAGGGCCAAGAAAAAAAACCTTCGCCTGGTTTTCCACACCGGAAAAATTGATTTACCCGTTCTAAAAAATTCACCAAAAGAAATAGTCGAAGCGAAGCCACACGAAAGACTTGTTGAAAATTTGGATTATTTTCTTTAAACTTAATTCAGCTAAATTTCTTTAAATTAAACAAAACAAATTTGGAAAGACAATCAGCAAAAATTACAGAGTTTGGTGTTAAATCAGAATCCGTGGAAAATCTCTCCATCGCACATACCCGAGTAACCTTCCAAAAATACACACACAGTACCGGATTGACTAAAAAGAGGCACGGCACGGCTCGACATAGTATAGGAGGCATGAGTACTAAAAAGAGACCTCCAAACTAAAAGGGCCCTTCAGGGGCTAAAAGGGCCCCGACTGGGGGACAGGGACAATGTTCTAACGTGCCTTCATTTAGGCTCTGGAGTTACGAACTCTCACTTACTTGTCTACTTCGACTACTTGCTTATCTCTTTTTCTTGCTCGTGCCTCCTGCGCTATGCCGTGTCGTGACGTGCCTCTTTTTAGTCGATCACACAAGTACCTTTATTCAAACAATGTTTACAACGGATTCGTCAGCTATGATTTTTCATCAGCGATATTTCGGCCCTTCTTGGCAAGGGTCCTCGTCAGGCTGTCAATCTTCTGGTTCAACTTCGGGGAAGGAAACAAACCTGTAATAAATAACTGAAGCTTCTACCGACTATAAATATCTTATTAAGGTAAATTATCTTCAAATACCATACCACTATAATGAAAAAACTAGTCCTGAGATTTAATTTTTGACAACGACGCTGTTTTTGCTGTACGATTAGAAGTGTTGTTGTTTACACACAAGTACCACTGGTGGCAGAGGTGGAGATCCATGACTCCATGAATCCATGACTCCATGTCCATGACTCCGAGGTACTGGTTGCTTTACCTATCTATACAGTGTAAAAGTTTCTCCGAACAAGGATGCAGTATTTGCTTCTGGGATTAATCTTATCTCTATTGAGATAACATTAATCCGAATTAGGTATAATCTTATCTCAATTAAGACAAGATTAACCCCAGTAGAAAATACTGCAAGATTTGTTTTTACAGTGTAGTTGCATTTTTGCTGATACCATGGTATCTGTTACCACGGTAACTGAATCTGCAATTAGTCGTTTTTGCAGTTATCGTGGTATCTGACATACGGTACAATGCAAAAACGACTATTGCCGAAATTGCACTTTTTCGAAGTCATCCCAAAAGAAAAACAGTGCTAAACTTCTTTCTCCCCAATCTGACAAAATTTGATGAAAGTGAGATGACTTCTCAGATACCACGACCAGTTACCACAACTGCAAAACTACTTTAGACCGTGGTATCAGATACCACGGTATCAGCAAAAAGGCAACTTATGACCCTTCAAACAAAACTTTACAGTGGAGATACGACAGAAATTTCTGGATCGGGGTATAGCCTTGGGGCTCTGGTTGAGATCGAGACACTTCTATGTCGCTTCCAGCTGATTGAACTATTAGTCGACGGATGTAAATTAAAACGAAATACCAAAAGAATTAATCAATATGGCAAGAAATGGTGGAGAACCAAATACTAGCTGAGAGGAATAACTTTTGTGGACACATATATATGTACCTTTCCTCTGCAAAATCCTTACATCAGCCAAACAGCTGATAGCGCTCTCGTCCCTTTTTTCTGGCACGACTCACTAATTATCAAATGGGTTGACAGTATTGACCAATTTACCTTTATAAGTAACTAAGTAGATCCAAGATTTTCTGTTCTAAGCTTATAGTGTCTATTTCAGTTACAGATAATGAATCTCTGAATCTGTGGAATAAAACTTAAACCAGAACCAAAATTAAGAGCCCGACAGAGAAGATAGATTCGCGATACACGAAATTTTTTTGGGATCCCAACACTAAAGTGAAGGGATACCTATGACTTCATAAAAGTTGTCCGTCTGTCCGTCCGTCTGCTAGCACGATAACTCCCGAAGGGGTTGAGATATGTTGTTCAAACTTGGTATGAGGATCATTTGGGTAAATGTACAGGTCAAGTTCGCAGATGGGCTCCGTAGCCCTATATCTAGAAGTGGGGGAGGGGATAGATGGCACTTTACACAAGCGACCTGTACCGTGACAAATAAACCAGAAACTGTTTTTTTCAGGAGATGAACAATTGTACACTGTAAATGTCACAGCTAATACATTTATTATAATTTTCTTGATAGTTGCCAATCAGGTTGCTGAGACAGTGTAGGAGGGAGTAGGATCCAAAGGACGAGCGGGTTAACTTTCGATTAGGAGCCGGGTACATAGACTGACATCAAAACAGGGATCCTGCCTCTGAACAGGGATCCTGACATAGGGAAGAAAAAGAAGAAAACCAAAATAAAAGGAATCCTGACTTTTTCGTTTTTCGGCGTTGCTTATTGAAGCTTAAACTAGATGTAATACACAACCATCGCGAAGGATGATCAACTATAGATGGAAAAAACCCTTTAACTCCAAGCTATGATTTAATGTGGTTTTTAGATAACATAACATATACTTCTACACACTAGGTCAAACATGATTCTGTTCCTGAGATGACTGAAATGGAAAGATTAAAAAATAATTATGATAAATGATTAAAAAAAAGTGTAATAAATGATTAAAAAAACGTGTAATCTTCGGGAAAGGGTTTAGTCATCAGACCCAAGGATTACAATTTTTTCGTCGTCAAAAGGTGGCAACTTTTATTCTTGCCCCCCCCCCCCCCCCCCACACACACACACACCAATCGCATGCGTTTTGTCGGATGAGTTGAAATTTGTGAACGGACCCGAAATGCGTCAAAACGTAATGTTTTGCATTGCTTGTGCACGATCTATGTCATAAGTCTCAACACGCAGGAATCCGTGCGAAATCACAGCAATCTCAACTGGGATCGACTGTAAGAAGTCACGGGTTGTTGCACAAACAGGCATGATAACAACCGGAAAGGCTACTGACCTGCTGTGTCCATATTCCGGTATCGTCCCTCTGTAACGTCGGTCCCATCTACTTTTTCTCTCGCCGCACACCGTTTCCTTAAAAGCGTTGCGGTAGCGTTCCGACATTAGATTATACAGTATAGGATTGATCACTGCAGACATGAAGTAAAAGCATCCAGCTATGTAGAAGAGTCTCTCATTGATGAGTTGGAAGAGTTTATACTCCATGACACCGTAGCCATAGAGGTACAAGAGACGCTGTGCATGGAAGGGCGCCCAGCAGACGAAGAAACCGACGACGACGGCCGCTGAAAGAGGGAAAATAAGGTAATTCACGGGAGAAAAAACGGACAAATCCGGTACTGGGGGTCTAGGTTCCTGATTTTCCCTTCTTATGTAGCGTTTACACTGACAGGAAATCTCGTCTAGTTCAGGTCGTCAAGACGACTAGAAAAAAGTCTAGCGGGACAGGAATGCCTTTCAAGATGAAAGAAATTCTGGTCTACTTGAAAGGAAATTCGTCGACGGTGCCGATGAAAAGACTAAATAAAAGTATAGCTGGCTTTTGAGAGCATCAGTCGTTAATACTGATGTCATAAATGCTATCAAAAGAATTTTTTGTTGGCTAACAAACTTATTTTTGTCAGATTTTCTGGCTTGAAAAATGTTTACCCTCTGCTGGTAATCTTGTCACCAAGACCGGATTCCATTCAAGTTTTCCTCTACTTGTAAACGCTGCGTTAGATCCCGTAAGGAAATAATTAAGTCGTAAACAGTTGCTTTCAATTGTCTACGATCCTTAACAACTGTAAACAATTATTAACAATTTGTTTCCGATCGTGATTTCACGATGATTTTTTTTTTATATCCGTTCAAAGTCAGTTGTTTCCAATAGTCTTAAATTGTTTCCAATCGTTTCCAATTGTTTTCGATCGGAAACAGTTGGTTTTGTTTTCAAATCGTGAAATATCGACTATGAAATATCGTACTTTTACAGCTGTTTATCATTTTTTTTTTTTTCAAGTGTCATTGAACAACTCTTTACGATTGTATTCAGTTGTTTCCAGTTTTATTTGATCGGAAACAGTTGGTTTGATTTCCAAGTCCTGAAAAAGACCTGATTTTTAACAGCGGTTGTAGGGAAGTTGAATTTTGTTGAGTTGTCTATGTTTAAAATAGTTGCTGGAACAGTGAATCTAAAACCTTAATCAGTTGTTTTCAATCGTAATTTTTACAACTTGTATAAGGTTGTTGTTTTTGAAGTGTCACTAAACAACTGTTTACGATCGTGTTCAGTTGTTTTCAATCCTTTTTCAGTTGTTTTAAGTCGAAAGGACTTAGTTTGGTTTTCAAGTCCTAAAACAAGACCTGATTCTTATGGAAGTTGAATTGTGTTGAGTTGTAAACGATCCAAACAGTTTAAAATCAAACGGTGAATCTAAAATCCCAATTTTAAACGATTGAAAATAACTGTTTCCGATCGTAATTTTTACAATTGTCTACGATTGTTTTTCTCAATTGTCATTGAACAACTATTTACAATTGTTTTCAGTTGTTTCCAGTTGGTCTCGATCGGAAAGAGCTGGTTTGGTTGAGTTCAGTTGTTGAGTTGGAAACGATCAAAATAGTTGAACTGAAACGGCGAGTCTAAAATCTCAATCGTAAACGATTGGAAACAACTGAAATAAATACTTCCGTTAACTCACATCGAAACTGTTGGTGACGATGAAAGTGAGATTACTTTATCAGATACCAATGGCAGTAACAATGGTGGGGATCGCGGTGGCTGAACATCAGATACCACTGTAACTGGATTTTGAAACCAGACCTAAGGTTTCGATGGGATCCCAAAGATCTAATATTTGATCCAGACAACTGGGTCTTGTCTTCGCCAGACTAATCATTAGAGAAAACCAAGTTCAGATATAACTCTAATAAGCCATGTCTATTTTGACGATACTGACCGAAACTTCCTGCTTTACTTCTGCCAAATTTCCAGTTTCGGCCAAATTCCGAGCTAACTACTTGTCCAGCAAAAAAAGAAAATTCAGAATCGAATCCAGCGTACGGTATCTCCTTAACATCTGATCAATTTCAACATCTGAACATCTGATCAATTTCAAATAAGACTTTAGCTTCTAAAAAAAATACGGTTACAACCGAATTCCGGACGATTTATATGTCCGGTTAAAAAATGATTGTCATAGACAGACTCAGCGTCTCTTCTTACCCTTAAATCTGTAATCTAATCAACTTCAAATAAAACTTATTACTTTTAACAAATTTTCCAGTTTTGGCCGGATTCTGGGTCTTCATGTCTTCTTGCCCCATAATCGACATTAGCTGTTTAAAAATATTTTGTTTGCCCCTTAATTTGAACTCCCTCCCCCACCCCTACATGTAGGGATACAGAGCCCATCTACAAACTTGACCTTACCCTTGACCCAAAGAGTCCGCACAACAAGTTTAATCAAAATATTTCATTCCCTTCGAGAGTTGTCGTGCTAACAGACGGACAGACGGACAGACAGACAACTTTTACGATATCATCGGTATCACTTACGTTTTGGGATCCCAAAAAGAAGAAAAAAAGTCTTTCGACTGGGATGATGGAATTCGACTCTTTGTCTGGTTCTGCATTTTTTCTCTTTGCAGTGCTCATGGTATCGAATACTACGGTTGCTTTGCAAAAACAACAATTACTTAGATGCCACCCCAATAGAAGTACTTTCATCCACCCAAATCGAAACTTGCAGAGCTTCTTTTCCAAAAAAAATTGACGAAAACGTATGTGCGGTCGGCACCGTGGTACCTGAGTAACAGCAAGAATAAGTAAAGGAAGAATTGAGAACTGTTATAGCCTTGATGTCAGCATCCTGGATCTTTTTTTGTCCGACATTATTTACGGGGGGTGGTGCCTGCGTGGAGCTTCGCGTGTTGCCTCTGTTAAGTGTTACCTCGAGAGCAAAAGTGATGTAGTCAGAAAAGGTGGGAAGTTCAGAGAGTGCTGATTTTGAGGATTATACAAATGGAAACGACTTTTCAATCTCACGTCAAATTTGCAATATGAAGCTTATGTTTTCACAACCCTTCACAAAGACGGTGAAGCCCAAGGGAATGAGGCGTTTGATGACTCAGGGGAGTAATTAAGAAACTTGAACGTTGAAACATAGATCTAACAAGCATGCACTTAGTTCAGATTCGATAGGATCGGTGTGAACATTAGTAGTTTTATTTTTGGTCTTCAGGACTGTAAAAATCGCTTCTAGAAAAGGTATCAATGAGTTATTATGTTTTTTTATTTATGTTTTTAAGTTGAACTCTCTACACAAAATTTAGGTTCATCTAATTTTCTCGCGTAGTTGCGAAAAACAATTGGCTGAACAGTATTTCCTAAATTTAAATTAATGATTGCTGATTCTAAGATATCTTTCAAGATGTCTCAGCTTGTGATAAAACAACTTATTATTATTGCTAAAAAATGTACATCATTCATTATCTCAGATAGTTGCACTATACATCTTGCTAACTTTGTCATTGTCTACGCTATTAATAGTCCGCTTTTTCATCATCGTTTTTTAAGTTATACTCTGTACACAAAATTTAGTTCATAAATTTCTTTTATGAACTTGGATAGTTGCGAAAAACAATCGGCTTGAAGTATTTCCTTTAAATTAATAATTGATTATTGAAAATGATAATTGTACGGTATCATTAAAAACGTCTACATTTGAAATAACAATTTTTTTTTTGTCAAAATGTATATCATGGGTAGTTGGCTAAATGTCTCATTATCTATCCTGTTAAAATCTCTTTTTTTAATCGCTAAGAATCTGCCGGCCATAGAAGGAATGTTTTTGTGTGCAGAAAAAAGTAAATCTTCCTTCCCACTTCTCCAGAGAAGGATATTCTAACTGACTTTCTAAGCATAGAGTAAAAACATTTGGAAGCATGTCCCTTCCTTCTTTAAACTTATAGTATTCAGTCCAGATCGGTCCTTTTCTTGCTTTATTTTCGTCATCCTTAAACGTAGGATTGCACGACTTCTATCATCTCACTGTACTTTAGCCCCTTATCTCGTCTTTTAAACTAGTGGTAGCTGCCATTTCTTCGAGTGAGGCGGGCAAAATGTCGGCCTCTTTCTGTTTAATTTGAATTCAGCGCACTTTCTTGACGCGACGAACGGCGATCAGAAGACAGCACCAATAATTAGTCTGTGGTCGGGACAGGCGCCGAGTAGGCTCCACCCCCGGTACTTGAAAGTCGGGGGAAAAAAGGCGTCGGATGATTCAAGTCTTCTCAGTTCTTCCCTTATTTATTCTTGGTACCAGACATCATGGTAACACACCACACACCCGGTTTTTTTAATGTCAAGATTCTTTTCTCTTTTAAGGTCGCTGGGTGGTGGAATAGTCACTTAGAGTGCGAATACACGATCTGAATCGGGAGCTCCCGGACTGGAATTCCTGTCCAGATTTTCGACACCATCATCACTTCCAAATGGAAAAGTTGATATTTTTGCAAATTAATGACGAAAGTGCATGAATTCCGGCGGGGAAATCCTTATGTGTTCGCACTATTCTCGATGAAAAATTTGTAGCCTGTGTAGTAGTATGGTAGTAGTACGAAAACGTTGCATGTAATACTATGTAATAGCAAAGAATACTATCATTTAATGTGCCTCAGACTGGTCCAATCTTATGTAGAAGTATCCAGTAGCATCATGTCTTGCCATAGTAGCATCCGGTCTTGCTAATAGTAGCATATAGTAGTATGCAGTAACACGGCAGCCTTGAAGTAGAAGCATGTAGTAGCATCGTTAGTACTGCATGCTACTTTTTCGTACTATTTCATAGTACTATTTTGAGATAAATTTTTCATCGGGTTAACAATATAGCTCAATGGTTAGCACGGAAAAAACAAGACCAAAGGTTTTGATGGGATCCCAAAAATGTAATAGTTATGAGACTTCTTGATCCAGACAATCGAATCTTGTACATTTCCGCATCTTCGCCACCCTTTAACATTTTTGCTTATCGATAATCAATGTACACACACAATTGTTAACGTTTTAAAGTTTTTGCTTACGGCCAAACAATTAATCAAACGAGGAAACCAAGCTCAGATACGGATTCAACAAGCATGTTTACTCCAAATGAGGTCTATAATCGACTGCAAAAAAGTTTTTTAAGATTTTTTTTACCAAATTCCTCGTATTTTAGCAGCATTCCCGGCGAATTGCATGCAGGGCAAAATATCTAGTGGCACAGAGAGCCGAACCTTTCTTTCCAAATTTCCATATTTTTCCAAATTTTGCCAGCTTATCCGTCAAGGAAATAAAGTTCAAAGTCCGATTCAGCATGTCTCCTTATCCCGTTACCGAGTCTCTAATCGACTTCAGAAACAAGTTTGAGCTTCAATCAAATTTCCAGTTTGGGCTGAATTTCTGGTGAATCGTTTGTTCGGCAAGAGAAGTAAGTTCAGATTTGGATTCAGTGACTATTTTCTGATTAACTTATAAGACATATTTGTTTTTACCTTTAGTCCGAAACCGACTCCTCTACCTCTAAATATAGGGCTAAAGGACCCATCTACGGACTTGGCCTGTACTTTGCTATGGAATCCTTCTATGAAGTTTGAACTACATAATTAAGCCCTTCGACCCCCCGACAATTGAAAACCCAAAGAATACGTACGTTAGGCTTAAAAAGTCTTCTATTAAACCCAATTAACTTTGCGCGTATACGCGCAACCGAAGAGCTTTCACATGTGTTCACCGCAGAGCCTTCACATGTGCGAATAAAGGGATATATAGGGTAGAGACTGGTCAATGATCAAAAATTGGTCAACAAATTTTATAAGATTGTTACCACACTGTCAGAAGTTTCATAACAGATAGCGTATAACACTTTCAAGAATAATACCTTTTCACTTATAAATAATGTGTTATGACCAATTAAGTTTACACTATTTCGTGCCTAGATCTCCAACAACAACTTCAATTGGTCTAAATACTAACGGGAACGAAAGAAACATAACATATAACATCCGAAAGTATTATCTGTTGAAACCGCGGATCCTTCTGTTGCTGTTATGTAACTTCTGACAGTGTAGTATTTTTGCCTATTGAAGGTGTTGTTGGGGATCTAGGCACGAAATAGTATAAACTTTATTGCTCATAACACTTTATTTCTAGTGAAAAGGTGTGATTCTTGAAAGTATTATGCGCAGTCTGTTATGAAACTTCTGACAGTGTAGATAGTTGTCGGATGCATTCTGACTTTTCCACCCAGTAAATGCCGGTTGGGACTTCAAAGATAACTAAACTGATCGCGTACACATTTTGTTTATCATTAGTATGTTCGAAAGTTGCAACAGCATGTCTCCTAACTCAATATCAACTATGTTAAAACTTCATGCTAAATTTCCGGATTGAGGGCGAACTACTTGTCCAGCGTGAAAATAATTGTCATATTCGGATTCAGCCGGTGTTCCTACCCCCGATTCGAACATCTAATCAGCTTCAGATACAACCTTTACTTTTTCCAAACTTTCCGGTTTTTGCCGGATTCCGGTTGAACTACTTGTCCGGCAAGAAACTAATTTTCATATTCTGATTCAGCAGGTTTCCTTACCGTAAATCAACTATCTCATAGCTTTTACAAATATTTTTGTGTCGTCCCTTAATTTGAAACCCCTCCCCCTCCCCTTAATATTGGGCTACAGAGCCCATTTTCGAACTTGACCTGTACTTTGACCCCCAGAGTCATCGTGCCATATTTGAACAAAATTTCTCCACACCTTAGAGAGTTATCGTGGTAACAGACGGACGGATGGACGAACAAACGGACCAGCTTTTGCGATGTCATAGGTATCCCTCCACTTGCGTTCTGCATGGATCCCAAAAAGAAGATAGATTGGCGAGGAAAAGAAGTAGGGTGTTTGCCGGTAAGTCACCCATTCAAAAGAATCAATATGTCGGTTCCACTGCAATTGGTGTCGAGACGGCTCTCGTTAGAAATTTTTTTCGCTTATTTTCTGCTCTCACATCTTTACATCTCGAATCACTATTTATGTGGTGGTTAGATGGTGTTCAATCAATCAATTATATTAATAAACTAATAGCATTAGACGAATAAAAGCAAACTAATAATTTGAAACGAAAATAAAATTAACACAGTTAAAATGTTTAAAGGACACCACACACTACGTTTCTGTTCAGATGTTCCGAGGTAAGTTACCACTTTACAACTAATCTATGCTTACAGAAGATTTCACACGGTTTCAACGGGTCCTTCAATGTGAGTTCAGCGAATGACTTTAGGTATCTTTCCGAAGAATTCGTTGTTGGGGGAAGAAGCTTGGGTCTCGGGTCATTCTTGCTTCGCCTGTTAGGGCACGAGAGGGTGTAACGAAGTCCACCCTGTTCACCGACCTTGAAAGACATATTAACTCCTAGTAACTAAGTAGATCTAAGTTGCTCAGTTCAAGGATTATATCGTTAGTACAGGTCTACTCTACTCTTAATCTTTTTGTGTTCTCTCTTTTCCTATACCCCACTTTTAAAGTGTGGTGGGGTAATAAAATACATGCATTCATTTGTTTAGTTATTTTCGTCAATTAAGACGAAAGCTTCGTCGCTTTATTACTACTTATTATCTCGGTTTGTCAATAATTGGTTTAGACTCTGGAGGCAAAATTTTCATAGCCTATTATTTCAGAGATAAGTGGGCCAACCTGTTTAGCCTTCTGGATTAGGCTCTCCATGCGTATCTAAATTATAGCTTGGGTAAAAGCCTAATGAACATTTTAATGATTATACTGGTTTGAAAGTGAAACTATGCTGTCTAAAACCGGTGGTAGTACTAACAGCTTAGTTTCCCTAAAAGCATACCTTTTATGTGAAGAGCAGTCCACGTGGTCCAAACTCAGTAACTTCCCGTGTGATGCATTGGTGAGGAACGAATCTTTTAGAGTAAAACATCTCAAGAATCGACTGAACCTCGCCCGGGTTGTTATCCGGTCAGAATAGTATCATATACCGACCGGAGACCAACTCGGCCGAGGGGATTGAGTGTATGGAAGGAAGCCCGTCAGGAGCCCTTCCTTCCAATCCCTCCCTCCCACTATTCAACAGCGTCTTTCCGGTGTCCAAAACCTTACCGCCAAATCTTAACTCGCTTTTCCTTTGCTTTTACTTTTTCCTTTGCTTTTACTCGGTACCAACAGCCGTCCAAAATTTTACCCAGCTCCACAACCGTTAATAAATCTGAATTTGCTGTTATCCACAAACTAATGATAAAAATAACAAACTAAACAGATAGCGTATAACACTTTCAAGAATAACGCCTTTTCACTTAGAAATAAAGTGTTATGACTAATTATGTTTACACTATTTAGTGCCTAGATCTCCAACACCGCCTTCCATTGGTAAAAATACTAACGGGAACGAAAGAAACCTAACAGATAACAGAAGTGTTATCTGTTGAAACCGCGCACCCTTCTGTTGTCGTTATGTAACTTCTGACAGTGGAATATTTTTACCTATTGAAGGCATTGTTGGAGATCTAGGCAAGAAATAGTATAAACTTAATTGGTCATAACACTTTATTTCTAAGTGAAAAGGTGTTATTGTTGAAAGTGTTATGCGCAATCTGTTATGAAACTTCTGACAGTGCTGTAAAAACCACATCCAGTTCTATATAGGCGTATTCTCGCCGTTCCCCGAGGACTCCTCGGGGAATCAAAGGTAATGGCGAGAATAGAGGGAGTCACTCCACGCGGACTCCGCGGACAGAAACAGCGAGAACAGGGGAAATGCTTCCAGCATGGATTTTGTTCGAAAAATAGATATGCAGTTGACAAAATTAGTCTGGAGCCACTTTATTTTTGGTTTTGTTTATTCTTATTATTTTTAATTAATTTTACATTGCACCACCACCAGCAAAAATTGATTCCCCTCCGAATCTGAAAGGGAGTCCTTTTTAATGATGGTGATGATAATCAGAGCATTCCCCGTCCGTGGGGACTCGCGAGATTACGGGGAGTGAGTCCCCAGGACAAACAAAAACGCGGGGACTCCTCAAGTGGAGTCCGCGGGGAACGGCGAGAGTACGCCTTATGACTAAGTCCTAAGCATATCAGCGCTCCTCAGGAAGCAGGAGTAAGCGTGTCCGTACGACTAAAACTTAACGACTCAAATCCTGTGTCAATCAATCACCACAATCTTTGGTAGCGGCTGTGAAAACATTTCTGCCTTTTTTCCGCTAGATACCCGGAGAGGCCGGGATTTTGCATCGACAAGGAGAGATAGTCATCAAGACTCAAACCCGAAATACCGAAATCCTGAATCTCGTTAAACATTTACGCACCGCTATATCGACGTCTCCTTTCCCTTTCGTTACTTCAAAACTCGAATCAAAATCCAGATCAATAGGTATAAATCGTTAGGTCAAAAAGTCTGGTTTCGACAGTCAGAGCCTTGTCTACAAGGCACGCTTAAATTGTAAACGAATAAAAATACCTCACCGGTAAAAGCTTATCTTCCACAGCCTTTCAACTTGAAAATCAAGTTTCTGCTGACATCACGTTAAGTTCTGTGCAGATTTTTGAAATAGATCCTGGACTGTACGGAGATGAGAATATGATCTTTGATGCGGGTTTGGGTAGGGGGGGGGGGGCTGATGACCTCAAAACATGCGACAGGCAGGTGCTCGGAAAGGCTCAAGAGTTGTGCCGTTCAGAAGCAATGTACAAGGAACACAGTACCACAGTAGGAAAAATGAAGAGCTGAGCGACAAAGGTAACAAGTCTCTTTCTGCTAGTTTCAAGATAATCGCGCGTCAACTTGACAGGCTTTGTGATGGTTAAACCACAATAGACACTTCTAATGCTTTACTTTGTATTAAATGCTTCACAAGTAAACATTTCCGACTTCCTTTAGAAGGTACTACGAAAATTGGCCGTTTTCTTGTGATCCCTTGTCTTTGCCTCTCTGGCGTTTCGGCGATCCAAATCTTAGGAGCTGGGATATCGTGGCAGGAAATTCAAAAACTCCCAGCAATGCTTGATAGAAAAGGATATATTTGAGATGTCACCAAAGTCAAGCAGCAGATGCAGTTTACCTGATTGTTCGAGTATTTCATCAGAAGTTCCATGGCTTAAAGTGCCTGTTAAAAGTTTTTCTTTGTGGAATAGTGTTGACAAGCTTGATTAACTTGCTTTATAAAATGTACCAGAATACGCAATAAGCTTATAAAAAATAATATATCTACAAAAATCATTTAAAATCAAATAACCTATTCCAATCTGAATTATACAAGCTGATTTATACTTCAAATAAAGATCTACTAAGTATTACAAGAAACATCACTCTTCTCTTTGTCCAAGCTAGTAAACTGAGCATGTACTGGCCCAAACAATTACGCTTTGAAATATCACAGAGAGGAAACTGTTGAAAAAGCTGCTGATCTAGGGGGTAAGCATTGTTCCTAGGTTGTTACAGAGTGGGATTGGGGTAGTTTGATGTGCCCATTGAACTTTAAGTAATACTTTTCTGTCTGTAGCTATGTCTTTTGGTCCAATTTAAGTTCTTTTAAGAGTCTACCAGGGCTCTACTAATATTGCTCTAATCATTTCGGAACAGTTAAAACTTGAATTATGAAAAAACAATTAACGGGACAGACCCAAGTCTAATAACTGCGTCAAAAGTGAATTCGAGAATACCTCAAAGGTTGTCAAGAACTCCTCGCTTGCCTTCGACGATTCTAAATTATCTTCGAGATATCCTTGTTTGCATTCGAGATTGTGAGAAAAGGTCTTCGAGAATGTGTTAGGTCTTCTAAAAAAAATTCTAAATCTCTTAACAGTAAAAGCATTCGAAAAGACGGAAAAGTATTCCAGAATTTTCAAAAAGTATTTTGACTTTAAAAATCTGAGGCACTCGAGAATGACACAAATGTATTTTTTTTTTAAATCAACTCCGGGAAAGTAAGTCTTCGAGAATCTCAGATTGATTCTTCTGAACCCGTCCACGTCCAGTTCCAAATACAGCGATACTCCTATGGCATGCATCTTGGGTCAAATTTGGCAGACATGTTTGCAGAGAATGCACAAAATGTTGCTGAGAATGCATGAAATGTAGCCGAGAATGCTGCTTTTGTCTTCGAGATTTCTTGCGTGTATCCGAGTTGTCACTGTTTTTTACCGAGACTGACGACTTTATTCCCGAGATTGGAGTTGAAAACTGTGTCCTCCAAAAATCTCAAAATTTACCCGAGACGAAAAATTCGGTTTCCGAGACTGCACGAAATGTCGGCGAGAATGAGTGAAATGTTGCCGAGAGTGCAGCAAATGTGGCTTTGTGCTAAGAATGTTGGCTACAGAATACTTGTGCTGAGAATGTTGGCAGATTTCCTGCACGAAAGAAGCAAGTTTGCCCAGGTAAGCCAAGAAGAAATGTTAACGTCATTGAACGTCACCTGTGGAGCGGCGCAGGGAAGCAAACTAGGACCTCTCGCCTTCATTATTGTGATAAATTGAGTATCCAAATCGCTACACATTTGCAGAAGATTTGAATGCTGCCAGCTTTCGACCTCTTTCCAGTCCACATTCCAACGATACCGTGAAGACCTTGTCGGAGGTCAACTCTCAAGCAGCTAACTCTAAGCTGAAATTAAACATCGAAAAAGCACCATCTTCAGGATCAACTTTCTAAAACGTGAGGTCCCTGAAATTGGTGACACCAACCTCAAAACTGTGAAAACAGTCAAAGTACTTGGCGTCCACATGCGATAATGACTTAAAATGGGGATCGTAGATAAATCCAATTTGTACACTGGCACCACTGCTTCTACGGTCCTTCAGTCAACTCAAACGGTTTCGCTTCAAAGCAAAAACAGAACGACGTTCAGAAAAACACTCAGAAAAACGTTAGAAAAACATTCAGAAACGGCGCCATTACTTGTCATGAAGTTCGGAAGGAAGTGCTTGTCAACAGAAAAGCACAGGGGTATTCTGTCAGACTACCCAGTAAAGAATAGTAAACAAGCAGGCACGGCAACGGCAAATAAATTAACAACAACAATATTTTATATTTTATTTTCCATATACCGTCTAATCATCTTGTTAGCAAAACTCTCCGGTATGGCTTATGCGCGCCTATCCCCTCACCACCGTCTTATCCGTTTTTTTCGTTGATTTTGTGTATATTTCTTCTTTTTTTTGTGTTTATTTACTTATTTCTACTCCACCATAATTACTTCATGTATCTTGTGGGTGATAAATAAATTAATTAAATTTGACAAAAGTTGCGAAGTCGCGCATATTTCAAAATGAATTGTACCTATATCAACTATACTTGGTTTAAGTTGACAGTCCTATGTTATCATTTTGTAAAACAGATATTCAGGAATAAATACGACATTGATTGATTGGAAATCCGGTGGAAAGGATATCTCTGTCAGAAGAAAAAAACATGGCATAGTGAAGAGAAACCTGGCTAGAGATAATCTACTGTAAGGGATGGGAGGGGGGTGGGGCATCAATGGCTGGCCTTCCAGCAGCAGTAACTAACTTAATTTGCCGGAGAAAAAAACAATGAAAAGTGTGATAGCTACTTACTTAGCATCCTAGTGATATTCCTCTTCGAAGCGTTACTTCTGGATTCACCATTACTTCCCTTGTGTACCGAATTCGAAAACTCACGGCCCAGAACAGAAGTACGTCTGATTTTAAGGCCCATAAGGCTATAAAGTATGCTCAGTATCCCCATTGGTAGAATAAAGAAGACAATGGTCGAAATTTCGTAGAGGTACGTCGGGGCGTCGAGCATTGCACAGAAAGCAGATTCAGGAATATCTTCTTCGGCTACAAAGGAAATGGCTGATTGAAGGACTCGATTAATATCGCAAAATTGGGTGTGTGTGGTGGTGGTGGGGGGGGGGGGGGGGGGGGGTGACATCGACAATCGACACATAGGAGATTATTGCGAATTAAAGTGCACACTTCTTTCTACAAAATTCTAACACCGGACAAAACCGTCGGTGCTACTAGTGAATACTTTCATCAGTGCTTACTTCAATAACCGCCAGTGCTTAGACGGTTACAGCCAAGCACAATTCTGAACAGGCTGTAGTCTAATTTAGCGCCGTATGCAAGTGTATTGTGTCCGGCCATTGTCGGTGTCAGTTTTAACTATTTCATTTTTAAAATCACCCCCGCAATTTGAACCAAAGCTCATTGAAAATTTGGCTGTAAAAAAATAAAACTCCTTGGAGTAATTATTACTGAAACTTTAGATTGGGAAGATAATACAGTAGAAATACTCCGTAAGGCAAACTCAAGCCTGAACATGTTAAAGCTTTTATCAAAGCATAATGTCCCAAGTCTACCATCCTCAGGATTTATACCTCTTTCATAAGACCATTAATGGAGTACGCATGCGCAGTGTGGCATTTTGGTCTAACTGCAGATCAAAACTCACGTATTGAAAGAATCCAAAAACGCGCTCTCCATATTATCCATAAAGGCCCAAAAGTACCCTACTCCCTTCTTCTAAGAACATACACAGTTGATACATTGGA
This sequence comes from Branchinecta lynchi, assembly GCA_023053575.1. Lineage (NCBI taxonomy): Eukaryota > Metazoa > Arthropoda > Branchiopoda > Anostraca > Branchinectidae > Branchinecta > Branchinecta lynchi. Next base: position 5,155,381 of record JAKZAP010000002.1, on the reverse strand, counting down.
GAAACGGAGACTGAACCTATGCCTCGAGATCGGTAAAAAACTTATTTCGCACCCCATCTACAATGAGTTTCTCCCTCCCCATACAACAATGTAAGGGAAAGGCAAGAGCGAGCAGTCTCTACGAAGGTCCCAGTATTCCAACCAGTAGCGGCCAAACACAGCCGTTACCAAAACAGTTCTATACCAAAGATTGTTGAAATTTTAAATAGCCTTTGACCATTTGTACGTGCTTTTAAATGTTATGTTATGACAGTACTCACTTTTGTAACCGTGAAAGTGTGAGTGAATAAATTACTATTCTATTCTATTCTATTCTAAGTCAGATCAGCTTCAAATTCCTTCACATTTGCAACAACCATTTTTCAGGCTACTGCAACTCATGTGCAATTACCATTTCCATGCAAGTGCAACTCATGTTTTCTATGCACTATTGCAAGCAAAATTTTGTCAAAATATCGCCTTCTCTGGTAGGAATAACTGTTCGTTCACCCATGCAATAGTTCCAACACAAATTAAAACCCCTTCCAAAAACTCGAAGAGCGCCTTATAGTATAGTTACACTCAGAGGCGTCATGACTGGGGGGGGGGGGGGGGGAGGGGGGAACGCCCCCCCCCCGAAGGTGTTTGCCAGTCGGTAAAGAAATACCGAATCGTCGCGAAGCGCCGCAATTTTTCGTCAAAACAGTTGCTTTTTTTTTCATGAAAATAGTCGGTTTTTCTGAAAATTGGTCGATTTTTCGTCAAAATAGTCGTTTTTTTCTGAAAATCAGTGGATTTTTCGGAAAATCAGTCGATTTTTTTCAAAAATGTAATTTTTATTCTTGAAAACAGTCGTTTTTTCTGCAGAAAAAGTCGGTAAAAACTACCAGCCAGTCGGTAAATGCCTCGTCCCCCCCAAAAACATTTCGGCTAGTAACGTCTCTGGTTACACTCTATGGTTGAAGCCAAGCGATTAAGCGATTAAAAGTTCTCGAATATATTTTTGTCTTTCCTGAATACATATATGTCATTCTCAAATACAGTTATGTCAATCTTGAATACATTAATGTCAATCTCGGATATATTCAATATAAATATCAAATATTGGTATAACATTCCATATTTCTGGCTATTGGTTAGGCACACGGCGACCCTTCATCGACAAGAAGAATTAGTCATCAATTCAGTGAGCTTCAAGGTTCACAGAATAGGTCTGGGATACAAAAATCTTGTTAATTTAAAACAGGCAATGAAAATCCGTGCAGCATGACTCCCAATAAGGATCGAATTTAATTACAGAAGATGTCGCATAGCATTCGATTTTTCAATCAGATTTTCAATTGTTAGCGAAAGATCTCGGAAATGAAAAGGAATGTAACGAGGAGAGAGTCAGTAAGGGTGAAAATGGTATCTTTAGGGAAATTGAAGAGATTTATCAAAAAATTAGTATAGAGTATGTTTCTAGTATATGTGAGCTTAATCTGTTATTCTTATGCTGTTTCCTCAAATTAACCTACTTTGAAGGAATGTCGGATGAAAATCTTGAAATCCTCGTTTAAACCTACAAAATAATTTGATAGTAAATTTTGTTGAATAAGCTTAAATGACCTGTCTTTAGTAATGCAACCTACTTCCACAATCACTCTCTATATTGCTAAGCCCGGAGACCCCCAATTTCATACGGTAACATTCTAACACTTCTAGCCAAACCACGCTGATTTTCTCACTTGCCGTGTTTTGCTATTCGATGTGTATCATGCTGTCAACGGTTCTGTGCGATAAATTTTTCCATCAGAAAAACTGGTTATGTAAATTGTTTAAGTCAACGAGTCTCGGAAAAGGCTTAAAACAGCCAAAACCGTAGGTTATTTGTTGAAAGCACAGCACAATTTTACATTATTCAAATATTTTAAAATACTGGAAGTTGGTGAGTAAATAGTGCAAGGGGTCCTTTAAGAGATTTATCTCAAAGTAGTAGAGTAAATTAATCTGCTTAGAAGGAATACGAAGTTGGATGAAAAAAATTGAAATCTTAAGACAATATATGCTGATAAATCAAAAACTGATTATGCCAGTCGGGGATTTTCCTCTTGTGGACGATTTGGTTCGAAACATTTTGGGACGGACACGTTTTGCATAATGACGTTTAGCACACAACCCTTTGAAATTGTCTACCCAAGAAAGTGGAAACCGGTGACAGTGTAGCCTACCCTTGTGAATTGGATTAAAACGTTCTTGTTTAGAAATGTCGAAATCGAAAGTTTTCGATTTCGAAAGCCAGAAAGTTTTTGCCTGACCGCACGGTGCGGTTAAATTTTCATTATTCTTCTGTTTTCAAAGAAACAAACCAAACAGAGCAGAATAAGGAGAGAAGGAAAGATAAAAGAAAATAAACTAAGACACATCTAAGAACATTTGACTAGCAGAGCAACGTCGACGGCTGGGTTTAGATTACGAAATGCAACTCTCAGAACAAATTTTAATTTACGTATCGTCGTCTAAAGGTAATTCAAGGCAATAACAAGACCATCAAAGTCGGACCGGATTCGGACCGGATTCGGACACACGAATTCCACGTCAAGCGGATTTTCTCCTACCATCCATAAAGTTTCACTGAAATCACATTTCCGGAAATGACTGGTACCATCCCCCAGGTTTTTTCCCTGAATTCCAGTGACGGTGGTTCTGGGGACTTTCACGACGAAACTTGGCAGGCATGTCAGGAACCTGATCAAACTGACTTGGAAATAAAAATTCCCTCGACCCGATCATCGTGGGGGACTGGAGGGAGGGGAATCCGGAGTATTGAGCCATTCGTAACTTTGGAACGGGTGATCGGGTTGGAAAGAAACTTAATAAGTGAATGGATGACAAATCTCTAATGTCCAGTTTGAAGTCTGGACTGGATTTGACTTCTATTGGGGAGTTGCGGGGAAGACCGGAAATCTTGAGAAACATTTAGAATGGAGGGATCGGAGTGAAACTTGCTGGGAAGGACAAGCATCTGCTCTGGGTAAATCTTTTATACACTTTGACTGGATCCGGACACTTGGGGGGGGGCGGAATTCCGGTGATGGTGGTTCTGGAAACACAAAACTTGGCAGGTATATAAGGGACCCGACCAAGCTGACTTGGAAATCCAATACAATCATCGTGGGGGTAGTGGAGGGAGGGGGCATCTAGAGTACTGAGTCGTGCGTAACTTTTCAACAGGTGATCGGATTCCAGTGAAATTGTATGCTTGAACGGAGGACACGTGATATTTTTCATTTCCGTATCGGATCCGAGAAGTATTGGGGGAGGGGAGCCGGAAAATTATTGACCCGCTTAGACTGGAGAGATCAGGATGGAATTATGTGGAAATAGCATATAGATGCTCTAGATAAGTCATTCACAGAATCGCATTGGCTCCGGGCACTGTGGGAGTTGTAGGGGGGGGGGGGGGGAGGGGTCCGGGCTAGGACGATGAAACTTTGCTTGAATGTTAGAGAATAGACAAGATTGGCTCAGAAATTGCCACTTCCCAATTCCGACCGTTCCTTAAAGTACCAATCTTGACCCCACAGTAAGAAAAATACTTTTAAGCAAAATCTCCATTTTCGTGATCCCCATCAGCCCGCTATCATTTTTGCTTTAAGGCTTTTGCTTATAAATGAAGTACTAGCTCCCTTAAAGTGCGCATCTTAACTGCAAAGTCGAAAAGTACTTTTGATCAAACGATACGTCTCTCTCCATGACCATTTGTGCTAGAAGGGTTTTGCTGAAATATTTATTTCTAGCCGCCTTAAATAACCGGAAAGGGGAAAAAATACTTTTGACCAAACGATATATATTAATGATCGACCCAAGGGTCTGTTCTCGTTTTTGCCTGAAAGCGGTTCCCTCACAGAAGAATTTCTAGCGCCTTTAAAGTGCACATTATTACAGCCAAGTTCAGAAATAAAATACTTTTACCAAACGATACATTCCCGTGATTTTCATGTCCATGATCATTTTTATCTCAAGGGTTCTGCTTACAGATGATCAGAACAAACCCACGAAAAGGCAAATTCTACATTTCATCCTCTGAACCAGCCTTGCATGTGGCATATGAGCTTCCAGCTCTTGTTGCTATTAAGTTTGTGGCGTAATCAAGTTGTTCCTAATGCTCTCTTATAGTTCTCACGATAAGGACAAGCTAACCAAAGCAAATGTCAACAAAACTTTATTATTTATTTAGTGATATTTTGGTATATTTGGCAGAGGCTCTATGTTCTAGCTGAGCCGGCTAAGAACCTTTACAAAAAGAGCTCAAATAAACTTAAGTAAGACCTAGCTAACGCATTCATTTACCGTCACCGAGTTGTTCGTAATGTTCATATGGGCATCAAACTGATTTTGACTGTAAATAGTCTTCCGTGTAATCGGATGTTACTCAGCCTGTACCTTATCCGTTTCCATAATAATTTTTGTCGTCATCCTTTTGCTTGAAGAGAAAGTTGCATAAAACGCACTTATCGCTGTTACCCTTCCTGAATAACTTCCATTCTCCAAACACAGAAAACAACCTCCCCTGTTTCCTCGCTTTGCACTCCGCATCTTAGCCATGCTACAATTTTCTACGCCCGCCACTTCATTAGTGTACTTCTCACTGAAGTTGTGTTCGCCTCGAATGCCTGAGCGCAGTGTGCAGAGCTATGGCTAAGGCCCGTTTCAGTGCATCTGGACATGGTAAGTATACAGCTTGTCGCTACTCCATAGTGTTGTTTGGTCTGCACTGGACGAATAAACATGACTAAACATAAAGCGTACTTGATCACGAAATGCTGTTATTTTGACTTTAACCCAACCAGCCGGCTATTATGGTATTCTCTAAAGTGCTTCAACTCACAACGAATCATTACGTGATTCAATTGAGCTTATTTAACTGGGCTCAATGACTACTTTAATAACTACTCGCCGCTAAGCGGTGCATGTTTTAGTCACTTGAGACCTGTAGATAACAAGTTCTTGGTTGCATAGCCTGGAAACAGAACTTGCAACCATTGGCTCAAATTCGACCTAAATTACAGGTGAAACATTTCTTTGTCTCTATTTTTTCAATTTTTTTTCTTTTTATAGCCTCGACAAGAATACAGACAAGAAAATGTTTCGCATGTAATTATAGGTCGAATTTGAGCGAACTGTGGTAAGCTTAATTTCGAGGCTACAAAACAAAGATCTGACGTGATTAAAGCAGGATTAGTGGTGAGTGGTTTAAAGCCCAATTCAATATGCTCAATTGCCTCACGTAACAAGCCATGGTGAGCTGAAGCGCTTGTGAGAAGAATAGTCCTCGTTATAGTCCATTGATGGGTTTTAAGAGAAGACAACATCCATTTCGGAACGTGAGGATGATTCGAACAAGAGATTATCAACTTTTGAACCCTCTTTGCGACCGAATCCGAACCGGATTTGGCCACGGTTAAGGAAGTTGGGGTATATGATGTTTTAGGTAATGTGTCAGGGTTTTACTTTTATAGGCGTATCCATAAACTGCAGCCGCCCAATGGATTGGCCTAAAAGGAAGGGGTCTTCGGTCACTCAGCGGTTCAGGAACTCTTCCAATACGGTAGCTTTCATCAAAGGCGTGGTTTTGTTCGAATGATTTTTGCAATGTTCAGGTTCAGGACATATTTATTGTTCATTCCTCATTAATACGTTTCATTTCGAATAGCCACCTTAATCTGATTAGAAAACGAGTAGAAAAGACAATTAAAGGACGCCTGAATGAAGAGTACCGAGTATCATCCCTATCTGTATGACGTCCGTTAACATTGCCTGCAGAAAACCCGATCCCGATCAGTACCGAGCAATTTCGGAAATGAACAAATGTCTCCAATCAACCCTTCTTCTGGAATATGTTTAAACCAGATAAGCCCAAACATATATCCAGAAGAAATTCCAATACGGTCCGGCCAGCGCTGTACAAGATTTGAATGAATTGCGCTTTTTGTCTTTGAGTCTGCATGTGCAAACCTCCGGAAACAATCATCCCTATTTTGAAAACGTCACGCTCAGGAGAAGAATGCTCTCCGTGTCCATGTCTGTAAATGCATTCTCCATGGTGTGTTCAAGTATGGTTTCATTTTTCAGGTGTCCTTTAAAGACTCTGTCTCTAACGTCAAGTTCACCTTGATCTACTCCCACTGACCACATGCTTTCCTCCCGCTATCAAAACCGGAGCTTAGTTTGAATTCCGTTTGAATTCAGAAACAATATTCATTTTAAATCTGACTGAATTTAAAGGTCAACTAGAAGAGAACTTTGAATTTGCTAATGACAAACATATGAAAACTCTTCGTAAGAGGAGTGGGATCCCGGATGTATGAACAAGAGCTGGAAGCTCATATGGCTCATATGCCAATTCGTGGGTTTGTTTTGATCTTTTGCAAACTACATCCTTGAGATAACAATGGTCAAGGTCCCTTGAAAATTACAATATCGTTTGGTAAAATTAATTCTGTTTTTGCACTTGGCTGTAATGATGCGCGCTTCAAGGGCGCTAGAAATTCATCTGTAAGCAACCCCGGAGCAAAAACAATAACGGGCCCATTAATATATATTATGTGGTCAAAAGTTATTATTTCGGTTAAGACCCGCACTTTCAGGATGCTCGAAATTCATTGTTAAAGCACAATGGACACTTCTAATGCTTTTCTTTGTATAAGTGCTTCACAACTTAACATTTCCAACTTCCTTTAGAAAGCGCTAAGAAAATCGGCCGTTTTCTTGTTATCCCTTGTCTTTACCTCTCCGGCATTTATAGGAGCTGGGATATCGTGGCAGGAAATTCAAAAACTCCCAGCAATACTTGATATAAAAGGATATATTTGAGATGTCAGCAAAGTCAAGCCGCAGATGCAGCTTACCTGATTGTTCTAGTGTTTCATCAGAAGTTCCATGGCTTAAAGTGCCTACTAAAGTTTTTCTTTGTGGAATAGAGTTGTGAAACTTGATTAGCTTGCTTTATAAAATGTACCAGAATATGCAATAAGCTTATAAAAAATAACATAGCTACAAAAATCGTTAACAAAACAAATAACCTATTGAAATCTGAATTATATAAGCTGATTTATGCCTAAAATAAAGATCTACTAAGTATTATAAGAAACATCACTTTTATCTTTGTCCAAGCTAGTAAACTGAGCATGTACTGGCCCAAGAAATTACGCTTTGAAACATCACAGAGAGGAAACTGTTGAAAAAGCTGCTGATCTAGGGGGTAAGCATTGTTCCTAGGTTGTTACAGAGTGGGATTGGGGAAGTTTGATGTGCCCATTGAACTTTAAGCAAAACTGCTGAGTCGCAAATGATCATGGGCCGAAATGTATCGTTTGATCAAACGTACTTTTTTCTGATTTGCCGTTAAGATACGAACTTTAAGGGAGCTAGAAATTCAGTTGTAAGCACATCCCTCCAGTTAAGGACGAGCATGGGCCCATGGGGATCACTAAAATCCATACTTCGCTTAAAAGGATTTTTTTTTACTTTTCAGTTCAGATTAGTAATTTAAGGAATGGTGGGATGTTCGATATTCCAGCCAAGTTTCATCGTCCTAGTACGTCTGGAATTACCTTAACTCGAGATAACCGGAGTTTCTTACCTCCCGACCCCTCCAACTCCCCCTACAGTGCCCAGATCCAATTCGGTTCTGTGAAATGTATCTATAGTATTGTTTTTTCTTCCCACAAAGTTCCATCCCAATCTCTCCAGTCTAAGTGGGTCAAGTATCCCCCCCCCCAGAACTTGGATCCTGTCCGGACGTGAAAAAGAAGACCAGTGATCTGTCCTCTATTCAGTTATTAAATCTCGCTGGAATCCGATCACCCGTTCCAAATTTACGCATGACTCGATATTCCGGGTTCCCACTCCCTCCACCCACCACCACCACCCATGACCATCGGATCGACAAAGTTACAATTTCCAGGTCAGTTTGGTCGGGTCCTGGATACTTCTGCCAAGTTTTGTCATAAGAATCTCGGACACCGGACTTCCATAAATACCCATACAGCCCCCAATCCCCAAGTGTTCGGAACTAGTCAGACTCTGTAAACGATTTATCTAGAGCAGATGTTTGTTCTTCCCAGGAAGTTCAACTCCGATCCCTCCAATCTAACCATTTGACAAGATATCCGCCCCCCTCCCCCAATTCCCCCGCAGCTGTTAAATCCGTTCCAGTCTTTAAAGGAAAATCAGAGACATGTCTTCTACTGAGTTATTAAGTTTCATTTAAATCTGATCACCCGTTCAAAAGTTACAAACGATTCATTTTTACGAATCCTTCCACTACCCCAGGCGGTCGGGTCGGGAAACTGATTGTTTCCAAGTTAGTTTCGTCGGATCTCTGACATGCCTGTTAAGTTTCATCCTCCTAGCACATTTTGAAGTACCCTAACTCGCCATTGTGGGACAAACCACCCGAACGACAGACCGGCAGACGGAATTGCGATCGGTATATTATGGTACTTGAGCCAGAGGCTGCAAGTGCCTTAAACAAATCTTCCGCAGAATTCAAGTAATTGGCTAACTTTTCTCAGATCGCGTTGTATGTTCGGCTCTATATGCAGTTGGCTTTAAATCATCGTCTGGTCGAGAGTGGCTCATCAGTAGTTTATCTTCATTTAGCTGATAGTGTCCAGAACTGAAAATGTCTAGCCCACCCACATTCAACTGAATTCATTTCACTTTATTTCGATCAATTGACGACATAAGGAGCGCAAAACCACAATGATGAACAGATGAAGTATCAAACAAAATCAGAAAAAAAGGATTTCAACATATAAGCAATAGACAGAACCAACGCTGACCGAAGATGAGTAAAAAATAGACACAGCAGACCAAATGTCTTGTAGCCGTAGAAATATCAAACGGAATCTACTATTTCAATCATATAACTATTTCGGGTCCAAACGGAAATTTGCTCTATGGACTGTGAGATTAGGAAAATGAAGATGTTAGAAATTTCTTAAATTGACACTACTAGCTCCAGGCAGAACCAAGACCAAAGGTTTCTATGGTATCCCAAAAAATAATGTTTGCTTCCAGATAATTGCGTCTTGTAAATATGCCTATCCGGGATTTGTAATTCTTTTACTTTTACCTATTAACATTTGTACTATTGAAATTTAGAAACAGATTAATGCTAATGGCTATTCAACTGTAAAAACAAAGCGGTGTAAAACCGCGTGAAAACCATGTAAAAACAAAGCCGGATTCATTGACAAAACAAATTTCGGCTTTCGCCCGAGAGTAGCACTTTCTCCAATGCAATGTATTACATTAAGTTTAGATAAAGTTTACTTCCCAACTTGAATGATCTATTCCAGCCGGCAGCCTCTGCAGAACTCCTGTCCTGGGAAACGAATTTCGGGTGTACTGTATGTCAAAATCTTACTTGTCCTTTTCAAGCGGTTTACCCACCTTAACCTCGCTTCGTAATAGACATTTGTTCACTGTCCTGGATACATCATCTTCGAAGGCGTTTGGCGGGGCTCCTGTCGTTTGAATTCTGATGGCTTTTCCATTGTGTTTAAAAATTCCATGTCTTCTTTTCCATTAGTAGTCATAGTTACCTTGTCTTGCGCTTTTGGTTTATATAGTTTATTCATGTTATCCAGTAAGATTTCACTTTAACAGCGAACCTGTATTAATTGAAAGATAACTGAAAAACCTAAGTGAGACAGATACAAATCATGTCAAATGTGCGAGTAAAACGGGTATAAAACAAGGCGAGTTGCTGACAGTCCAGACCCTTCGTTCGAGAAATCTAGTCATGTCTCCGACCAAACGAGGGTATGAAACCTGGTTTAAACGACTCGGCTTGCCTTTGACTTGGACGTATTTATGACTGAAGCAGGGTAGTGGCTAAATTAACCATTTTTTTAAACGATTCAAATTGTCTTTGAATAAAATTTGTGCCCGGGACGCCGAAATAGACGACTGAAACGACTTATCAAAAGACGGGGGGGGGGGAGGGGGTGAATCCCCCTCACCCCAACTTCGGGTCAACCCTGGCGGAAGGAACAAACAAAAAATGGATTTTAACTTAACAGTTGGGTCGAGACAAATGTACGAGAGAAATGCACGTAGAAGAGTAAGGGAAACTGTTTTTATGGCACTTGCAGCTCCGCTGCCATATACCGATCACTTTTTGGTCTGCCGGTCTGTCTGTCAGACCACTCATCTCGAGTTAAGGTACTTCTAGAACTGCTCCGATGATGAAACTTGGCAGGCGTATTAGAGACCCAGCCAAACTAACTTGGAAACAGTCACTTCCCCGATTCGACCACCGTGGGGGGATTGGAGGGAGGGGGAATCCGGAATATGTACGTAATTTTTACTTTTGAACGGGGAATCAGATCTTAATGAAACTTGATATTTGGAAAGACCTCCTGTCTCAGATGTCACACTTCAAGTCCGGAATGGATCCGGTCACTTGGGGGGGGGAGTTATAGGGGGAACCGGAAATTGTGTGACATGTTCAGAGTGGATGTATTGGGATGAAACTTGCTGGGAAGAACAAGCACAAGCCCCAGATACATAGTACCGGATTGGATCTGAGCACTTTGGGGGCAATTAGAAGGACGGATCTGGAATTCCGGTCATCCCGACTTAAGATGCTTATACATGTGCTAGGACAATAGAACTTGGCAGGCATGTTAGGAACACGACCAAACTAACTTGGAAACAGTCATTTCTCCGATCCGACCACCGTAGGGGGAGAGGAGGGAGGGGGAATCTGGAATATTGACGTATTTTTAACTTTTGAACAGGGAATCGGATCTTAATGAAACTTGATATTTGGAAAGACCTCCTGTCTCAGATGTCACACTTCAAGTCCGAAATGGATCCGGTGACTTTCGGGGGGGGGGGGGGGGGACCGGAAATCTGTGACATGTTCAAAGTGGATGGATGGCGATGAAGCTTGGTAGGAAGAACAAGCACAAGCGCGTATATACATAGCTGAGAAGGTCGGACCGGGTCCGAACACTGTGGGGGGAGCTGGAGGGAGGGTTCTGGAATTCCGGTGATCCCAACTTAAGATGCTAAGACATGTGCTACGATGATAAAACTTGGTAGGCATATTAGGGACCCGACCAAAATAGCTTGGAAATTGTCACTTCCCCAATCCAACCACTGTGAGGGGAGTGAAGGGAGCGAATCCGAAATATTGACACATTTATAGCTTTTGAACGGGGAATCGGATCTTAATGAAACTTGATAATTGGAAAGACCGCGTGTCTCAGATGTCACACTTCATGTCCGGAATGTATCAGGTGACTATGAGGGGGGAAGTCGGGGGGGGGATCTTATGAACATGGAATCGGATCAGATGTCCAGTTTCAAGTGTGGACAGGGTCCGATCAATGTGGGGTAGTCGGGGGGGGGGGGGGGAATTTTGTGACATGCTTCGAATATAGCGATTGGGATAATACTTGGTGAGAAGAACGAACATAAGCCGTGGATACATCAGTGATAGAACCGGACGGATTTGGTGTCTCTGGGGGAGTTGGAGAAGGTCCAGAATTCCGGTGGTCGCAGTTTAAGGTAGGCTACTTGCAGATGTGCCAGGACGATAAACTCGGCTTGAACAATAGACTTGACAAGATTGGATTAGAAATTGTCACTTCCCAGATCCGACCATCGCTTAAAGTACTCATCTTAACCGCAAAGTACAAAAAAAAAACTAATTTTAAGCAAATCCTAGATTTTTATGATCCCCATGAGCCCCTGATCATTTTTGCCTGAAGGGTTTTGATTACAGATGAATTTCTAGCGTCTTTGATGTGCGAATCATGATAGCCAAGTGCAAAAAAAAATAAAAAAATACCAAACGATATATTCTCGTGATTTCCAAGGGTCCGTCGTAATTCTTATTTACCAAATTTTTATTTTTTCGAAGAACAAGAGATGTTAATCCCAAAACTGTCAAAGACACTAAATACCGTAAGCCGAAGATTTGTTCAGAGACCTCCCCCCCCCTCCACCTTAATAAGTTTAGTTACAGAAAAAGTCATCTCAAAGCATCTAATGTTTTGATCAGGTCTATCCGTCTGAAAGCTTGGAATCGTTGACTAGTGACAGTTCTCGGAAATGAAAAAGAATGAAATGGAGAGAGACTCCTAGGTGCACTTGGTGAAATTACATACATTACACATTTAACTTAGTGAAAATCTGTTATGATAAATACTGATAACGTGGTCATAAACCAGGGTTGGTTACCAAAAGTAACTTCGTACACCCTGGAAAGTAACCCAAACGTATCTAAAAGTAACCCAATGTAACCTATTGTAACCGAATGTAACCCAATGCAATGTAACCAAAAGTAACCCAATGTAACCCAAAGTAATCCTGAGTAACCCAAAGTATCCTGAAGTCACTCGTACACCCTTGTTCTTGGTGACCAACCCTGGGTCATAAACGTGGGTATAAAGTATTCAGCGGATCCGATGAAAACCTTAAAATTTTCAAACAAGATATTCTGATTTATTTGTTTTTATTAACCTTTTTTCAGCAACGGACATTCTTCTTGTGGATGCTTGACATGGGGACGATTTTCTCGGGGACGTTATGCTGGCAACCTTTTGGACTTTCTACCAAATAACGTTTAAAACTTTTCCGGTTAAGAAATATTGAAATCGAACCTAAATTTTTCCATCGATAGTTTTTTTTTCTATACCTATTTACATTTGTTCTATTTTTCTTTCTTTTCGTAATACATGACTGGCACTGTCGCGAGCCTTGGACATTTTTATAGTAGTAGTCTAGTAGTAGAGAAGTTTTATTGAAATAAACATAATTTTTTTCAATAGCACAACGCAAGCGCGGCTTGCGAGGCTGAATTGTTATATTGTTCAGATCAACACAAATTACATTAGTTTAGTTTATTAACACAAAAATGACAACGCAAGCTTTTCTAGTTACACCAGAAGACAGCGGTCTGACAATGAGCAGGGCTTAATTTTCATTAGTATTCTATATGTTCTATAAAAAAAAACACGAAACAGAATAGGATATGGAGGGAGAAAAGAAAGAAGAAGATAAAACGACTTAAACGCAGTAAATACAAGTGAACAATCCAACAATCTTCATATATTTTAGATCAGTAAAAGGACGCCTGACTTGAACTCTGATATAACCGGTCGAGGTGACGTATTTTACTAGCAAATTCCACTGGACGATGAATCGGAAACTTCTGTTTGCCACATCACGGAGATCCCGGAAACAGCTTTTCTTTCAAGTCGTTCTCTATTGACTCTGTATAGGCTAACGCTATCCTCCTCCCCCACACATCCTTCTCGGCATTTCCGTTTTCCGAGCAAATACTCCACGGCCATTAACAGGTCCCTAGACCAATTCGCTCCGGATCATTTACTTGAAAGTATTCACTCATCAATGTATTTATTCACTGTCTGCCGTATCTATCACTTTTCTCCCAAGGAATAATTTTCCTCTACATTTCCTAGGCTACCCTCTGTGATCTGTCTTCTATACCGGGAATGTATGACGGTATGTGACGGGCGGACCTGAATAAGGAAGTATTGCTCAATGTTTATCATTCCGTGAGGATCCGCACATGCAATTCATTACTTCTAGTTGGGAGTCGCAAGTAGCTAGCCCCTTTACTGACAAGCTGGACATGTTCATCTATATACTATAAATAAATAAATACCCAAGATATTCCTCTTCTAGCTTTTAGCAATTTGGATTAAACTCGATTGATTGATTAAGACTCAGAATGCACATAACTCATCAGACCCACGATTCAAAACGGCCACTACTCAAAATGGCCACGACTCAAAATGCTCACGGCTCAAAATGCCCACGGTTCAGAATGCCCACGATTGAACTATTTAAAGTGTTCAGACCGTAGTAAATATATAAATATATCATGGGTAGACAATGAACTGCATCTATACTGTCACCAAAGGGTTTAAACATCAACCTGATCAAAATATGTAAACCTGTCTGAGTGTTATCTTCCTAATAGACAGACGAACGGACAGACTTTACAAATTCATATGTACCCTGTCAGTAACGTTTAGAGGTCTCGAAATACAACACGAATTCTGCCCAGATATGAAAAGATAAACTGAATACCTTTTCCATGGTAATCCCGCCCCTTATAATCTCATTCTCAGGATGATTTTGGTGTCCCCTGTGGACAATTTCAGCCATCGATATTCTGAAGATTTTAGCCCCCCTGTGGTCAAAACCGTTGGCATTTTTTACGATTTGTATTTCGGGATCTTAGACCTTACTCGTGGGGACCGACTAAAAGCAGGAAAGTAATGGAGGGGCATGGTGCAAGACAAAACCAGGCAAGCATACTAAAACCAAACTAAAACGAGAAAAGATGCGCAAGAAATCGAGGATTAAAAAAACTGGCAAGCTGCACTGTGCCTTTCCTCTGTTTAGTATCATGGAAGGGGTCGGTAACTTACACCTTTAAAGTTCACCACTTACTTCCTCATTTTTGTCTTGTCGGTAGGCAACTAAAATCCTCAGAATCTAGCGAGGGGTCGGCAACAGTCCAGCATTTCTTTCTTCGTTTTAGTATTCTCTCGGGGGTAGGTAATTAACATTGCTAGAATATTAAAACGAGGAAAGAAATGGTGAAATTTGTTTAATATTCTTTGAGCGGTCAGCAACTTACAAATTTAGATTTAAACATTTCTTTCCTCGTTTTAGTACTCTAAGGTAATACCCGTTACAAGATAGCCTACTAAAACGAGGAAAAACATGATGAACTTTAAATATGTCAGTTACCGACCCCTCACCTGGTACTGAACAGACAAACAGTCACCTGAAGGCAGGATACTAAAAACGAGGATCGAAATCGTGAACTTTGTGTATGTAAGTTGTGGACCCCTCACATGATACTGAACAGACGAAAGGCAAGATGCAGCTTGCCAGTTTTTCGAACTGTCGATTTCTCGTGTGTCTTTTCTCGTTTTAGTTTACCTTTCCTGGTTTTACTATGCTTGCCTGGTTTTCTCTTGGACCATGCCCTTCCTTTCCTTTCCTGCTTTTAGTCGGTTCCCTGACTCGTGGGTGTTTTGAGCAGTGGTTACTTCGAGCAGTGGTATTTTGATCGTGGGCATTCTGGATCGTGGGTTTTTTGAACCGTGGACTTTTTGAGTTGTGGGCATTTTGAGTCGCTGGCAATATTTGGCGTTCGGAAGAAGCTTGGGTCTGCTTCACTTGTTAGGGGAAAAGATTTGTAGTGGAGTCTGGAAGGATGGTCTTATGGTTTCCAGAATAAAATAAAAAAGTCCGGGCCAAAACGCACAAGAAGGTTATGTCTTCCTTCAGACAGTTTCTTATGTCGTTATTTCTGTAACTACTTTACTGGCACCAAAATTAACAAACTTTCAATTACTGCCAGTAAGTCAATAAACAAATTTACATTAATATAATCCAATAAACAATCCTTTCGTATACCTTAAATTAAACTTAAGCAAAGTTAAAAAATAAAAATAAATGTTCTGTGTGATCATACTGAAACTAACCAAACTTCTCAAATTCTTCCCAAAAGATTGCCGCCCAGAGATTAATCTCCAGCATTCCTCCCTTTCCGAATACCCCGAATAAAATTCCTGCATCAACCCCGAACTCAAATTAAACAGAACCTGTTTAGTAAGCATACATTTTGAGAAATCTTATTAATTTTTAGCAGGTTGAGGTTGTTCTTTATTATTTGTTGTGAGTGTTCTGAGGATGATTATTATTTCTATCCTTTAAATTTTTTTTGTGGTTTGGTTTTGTGGTCTCGATTAGGACAATTGAAGTTGATTTTTTGTTCAGTAGTTGTTCTGCATGAATGCAGAACAACTTTAAGACAAGGCTATACTTTCAACAAATAACCCACGGTTTTGTCTGTTTTAAGCCTTTTCCGAAACCCGTTGACTTGTAGCAAAAACAGGGAAACAATTTACATTACCATTTTTTCTGATGTAAAACTTCTCGCAGACGACCTTCGACAGCGTGATACGCATCGAAGGTAAAAAAAACACGGCAAGTGAGAAAATAAGCGTGGTTTTGTTAGAGGGGTTAGAATGTACAGTACGAAATTGGTCTCCGGGTTTAAAAATGTAGGGAGTGATTATGGAAATAAGTTGCGTTAGTATTATAAGTAAGACTTGTCTTTTAACGTCCTTACAGACACATAGACGGAGAACTTTGGGATGTCATAGGTAAACCTCAAAGAAAATAGTACTTACATCTGGGGTAGGGTCGGTAGTTTATGGTAGAATAAACCGCAAACGGCACTGAGGAAAAGAAGGACGTGACCCAAACCAGGGCAATAATCTTCACAGCCCGTCCTAGTCCTGCCATTGTGTATGCGAATAGAGGATGGCAAATCGCCAGATACCGCTCAAGCGAGAAGGCGACGATAGTCAACACTGATGCGTAGTTCGTCCTAAAAGAAAAGAAGAGTTAATAAAACCGTCCTAATAGGGTCCGTACGGCTCAACACTGTGGCTATGAGCATATCCTCTATATTCTGCAAACCTGTAAGACCCAAGCTTCTCTTTCCAGACTTTTCGTCCGGATTCCAGACACCCGGAAGATGAAGCCTGGCCAAGAACGTCTGAAGCCCGCGGTGTTCAGACACCCCAGATTCCGCATATCTGGAAGATGCCACTTTCGAAAGACATGATAAATAAACAAACGAATGGGGTAGGAGAACAAGAGCTGAAATCGCATACTACACTTGTAAGGTAGTTGTTATGTTTATTAGATAAGGTTTGTGGTCGTCTTGTCAAATGTCACGCTTCATTCGGATCCGATCAACCATTCAAAGTTATGCATGGCATAACATTCTGGATTCCACTTCCCTCCAATCCCCAAGAATGGCGGGAGGATCGGGTAAATGACTATTTCCAAGTCAACCTGGTCGGATCCTTAATATGCCCACCACGCTTGATCGTCTTAGCACCCACAGTACCCCGAAGCTTGTGCTTCCGACCTGTTCCATCCGATCCCTCGAAGCGTTTCACGATACTTCCGTTGCCCCCCTTTCAGCTCCCTCAACAGTTATCGGATCCAATCCGGACTTGAAATGGAAAATATGAGGCACTTGCTCTTGCTACTTGGCTAGTTTCATTCACACCCGACCACCCGTTCGAAAGTTATGCCTGCCGGTTCATTCTGGATCCCCCACCCTTCGACTCCTCCTACCACAATGATCGGATCTGGGAAGTGGCTGTTTTCAAGTTATTCTGGTAAGGTCCTGAAACTCTTGCAGAGTTTCCTCATCCCCGCTTATGTGGAAGTACCTTAACTGGTAAAACCGGGACAGACCAGCAGACAGTGCCCCTACTTCCGATATTCTGTTTTTATTTTCTTCAACGCTGTGAATAACCATGTGAAGAAAGATATTCTTCATGGACTGGAACATACCATTTTGAAAACCTCGATGGGTTGACAAATTCAGCATTTAACCGTTAGTCGGCGAAGCCGAACAAAGGTTGCTGGAACACTTCACGTTGCCCAGGCAACGTAGGTCTAGTTGACATTGATAACTGTACGATATTCTTCGAAACGTCTACATTTGAGATTATAACTTATTATTTTTGGTCAAAAAGTATATCATTATCTCGGGTAGTTGGCTAAATGTTTGATTATCTATCCTATTGAAAGTCTTTTTTTTTTTATCACCATGAGCCTGCCAGCCATAGAGATTACATGAATGTTTTTGTGTAAAAAAAAAAAAAGTCATTCTTACTTCCCACTTCTCCAGAGACGAATATTCTGCATGACTTTCCAAGCCTAGAGTAAAAATCATTTGGAAGCATGTCCCTTCCTTCTTTAAACTTGTAGTATTCTGTCCAAATCGGTCCTTTTCTGCCTTTATTTTCGTCATCCTCGAATGCATGATTACACAACTTCTATCATCTCACTCTACTTTAGCTCCTTATCTCGTCTTTTAAACTAGTGGTAGCTGCGATTTTTTGGAGAGCATAGGACAAAATGTCGGACTCTTTCTGTATATTTGAATTTGGCGCACTTTCTTGACGCGGAGAAAGGCGATCAGAAGAACCAGTGCCAATAGTTACTCTATGACAGGCGCTGAGTAGGCTCCACACCCAATACTTGAGAATCGGGAAAAAAGAGACGTCGGATGATTCAAGTCTTCTCAATTCTTGACTTTTTTCTTCTTGACGGGGATTGAAGTGATTGGGTGAAAGAAAACACAAGCTATTGTACCAACTAGTTTATTTTTCTTGTTGTCGAATTTTTTTTTAAGGTCTAGTTTTAGTTGCCCATGATGGTACTTCCGATCCCAGGTTTGAAATAGTGACTTAGATGGGAGTGATATGGTCATAGCAAATACTGTAGGAAGCGTAGAAAAAATTTAACCCATTGTCCCATTAGGCAAATAACCCTACGAAACAAATTTTACTCACATTTCTGCAACCATTGCTCTCGCCTTACAGAAACCTTCTCCAAGTGTCCAAGGATATTGGCGCCAATAAGAATTCAAATCATTCGGTAGACCTGGAAATGAAATCATGCTAGACATACTAGAGATATGGAACATTTTGTAAGCGTCAGAAAACAAGCATCTGGAAAGAAATCTATTTTGTTGCTGAACGCATTCTTGGCACAGCAAGGCGTGTCAATGCTCAGTTTGACCCAATATTCGCGTACACGTTGGGACTGCCTCTTCTCAGTCAATCAATAAATAATTTTGTCAACCCATAGGCTTATATTAAATGTTGCAAGGCCATATATGAGAAACAATAAAAGAAGAAGAAAGAAAAATACCAGACTACACTAAATAAAGCAATAAACGCCCTAGAACATGGATGGATCCTGTCTAAAGACGAAACAAAGTTGGCACCGTGCTCATCAGGGGATGAGGGTGACAGCGGCATGGGGTGAGGATAGCTGGTAGTGTTGTTGCTATTATTGTTGTTGTTGTCATTATTGAGTTTTTCTTTGGACTTCTTTATACCTTCTCGACCCCCACCAACATACTTTCCTGATTGTGTCAGAGAAAACATCAGTTCACCCGCTTTTTCCGATAGTTTTTCCACCCGCCAATTGACCCACAAAACCCGTCAGGTCACTTAAATGTCAGTTGATCCACGCGGCAGTTCTATCATACGTCAGTTCGTCTACCTGTTCTAAACACATTCTTCGATTAAAAAATTGAAATCGCATGCTAGTGCTCGAGAGTGTAAAAATGTTGATTGACCAGTAAATCGGAGCAAAAGTTCGATCTAGTCCTATAACCCATGCATATCGGTTTTGATGGATAATTCGGCCGGAATCGGTAAAAATCGCAAATCGGAGGAAGAAGGAACTTACAGAAGAAGCAAACTGTGGACCAGCGGGTCGACATAGAGCGTGTCCGAAAGCTTTTTAGTGCTGTAAATGCTGCATTTAATGCTGCATATTTATTTATTTTTGTCCGAAAGCTGTACCTTTACTTCTTCTCTGGCACTTCTAGAATACCGAAATTTAAGTTGGGAAGAAGAAGAAGAAAAAAAGAATTGCTCCCTAAAGTTTGTCGCCGCTAAGACGGGAATTCGACCTAGATAACATTACGAAAATTTTGTGTGGTAATTTGTCCTACACAAAAAAAAGATTCTAGGAAGATACTAGGAGACTGGCCGTGCTCCCCAGTTTCTTCTTGAAAATTCCTCATAAAATTTAGTATCTTTGCTGAATTTTTCGATGAATTTTATGCTGAATTAATGCTGCATTAACCGAGCGAAAAATTAAGTCCGAAAGCAAAATACTGCATAAAATCCTGAATTAATTCAGCATTTTCGTTCGTTCCGAAGCTTTCGGACACGTTCATAGACTGTAGTAAACAGTAAAAGGATTGCTCCTACTTTACAAGCAACTTTATTCAATGAATTGAATTATTGAAGTCTCTAAATTATATACTATTTTGATCCTGCTGTAATAATTATGGTAGCAGCGTTATTCACGTGTTGGTATTCTTTTCGTCCTTTAAAGTTCTACTCAAGTCCAGCTGGAATCTGGGGGAAATCTTTAATTCGGGAATTTTAGTCAGTAGTTTTGCCGGAATCCAGTCAAGATGAGCGACATATACGCAAACTATTATACGGAACGAAAATTGTTTCATATTTCCTCTTCTGATAATGGGTGAAGGTACCAGTTGCGTGGTAAGCAAATGAGGCTGGGTAAGATCGGCAAGGAAGACTGCACTGCACGTGCAGCCCAAACTAACTATCATAGGCACTGGGTCAAAATGGTATAAAACGTGGTCTGTCCGGGCTCCCATCCAAGCTTTTAGCCTTGTTCTTTACAGTTTACGGAGGCAGGAGGGGGCTAACAAGTATTTGTTATTATCTTCTCTACTTTTTGGGCAGCCTATACTAGTTGTTGGTGATGGTTGAGAATTGCGATGTTTTGTCTTTACTGTCAAATCCATTTCAAATTGTCAGATCCATTACTGTCAATCCATTGTCATTTTTATTAGCTACCACACGTTCCTGGACAGCAAAAAGGTCGTATCTGCACTTTTCAGAATTATTTTTGTCAGCGAAAAAAAGAGATTTTTAAGACCGTTGCAAAATCGGATAAGACGACTAAGCCGTACTCGTATCTCAGCCTCTATGCGTCGTACAGATACGACAATGAAACCAAAAGACACGTCTTTCCTTGGGATATGAAGCAACCCTATAAATTGTATTTCGGAAATTATGTCAGATACGACCTTTTGGCTATCCAGGTAGTACATATATAAAGTACACAATCAACCCGCTCCGGAAGCATAGCTTCAATTAGTTGATTATGTTTGTTGTTTAACTAATATCGGTCATTCCCCTGCCCTAGACAAGCTCTCCTTTTGTCCTTTCCTGGCCGGAATGTTACTTTTGTAATTTTTTTTTTTTCAATATAGTTCAACGAAACTAAACTGAAACTGAACTGTAGAGGAGCTCGCACTAAACACAGGAATTACACTTGACAATTACTTTCTCTATTTACACGATAATTATCTTACATTTCTGTTTGAATAAACCTAGACCTTTACCTGCGAATAAAAAAATATTCCTTTGGTTTTCTAAAAAAATTAGTATTTTTTAAATTTATCTTGCATCTTTATTTATTGTATTATAACGTGTGTTGGGTCATCATCTCACCGAGGGGTTACTCACTCCCCAAACCCGTGTACACCGGGTACCGGTGCCGGGAGGTGCCGGAGGGTACCATCCAATTTAATAGTCGGTGTTTAAAAATCACAAAGCTTAATAAAAGTGAATTTAATACAAATGTGTAAAAAAAACAGAAGGTGCGATGCAAGGGGTTACTCACTCTCCTGCGCCCGGTGTAAACTCATTCCCGGCAACTTCTTCCGGCACCTTCCACTTTTGTCAGTTTTGACGCTAGCCAGCGCTATTTCATCCTAGACAGGTTAAAAACTGACAAAAGTGGAAGGTGTTGGAGGTGCCGGAAGGTACCAACCAATTTAATAGTCGGTGTTTAAAAATCACAAAGTTTAATAAAAGTGCATTAAATACAAATGTGTAAAAAAAAAATTTCAAGAGAAGAGATACAGTGATTACAAAAACTTGAAACGGAACTAGCCTACAGCGACTAGGAGCTCAAGAGCGAATGCTCAATCTATTTTATGTGTAGAAAAGGAATATCTTTCTGTGTGTTTTGAAAAGGAACAAGACCAAAGGTTTCGATGGGATCCCAAAAATTTAATATCTGATCCAGACAACTGGGTCTTGTCTTAGCCAGATCCAGTCTTCGCCAGACTCCTTGAACATTTTTACAACTAAAATTCAGAAACAGATTAAGGCCAAATAGCTAATCACCTGAGAAAACCAAGTTCAGATTTGGATTCAGCCTGTTGTTTTTACCCCTATAAGTCATATATATAGGTCAGAAAAGTTTGACGAAAACTTCCTGCCACTTCTGCCAATTTCCCGGTTCCGGCCGAACTCCAGAACTACTTGTCCGGCGAAAAAAGAAAGCTCAAAGACGAAATCAGTGTATCTTCTTTCCCCAGTAATGAACATCTAATCAACTTCAAATAGAAATTTAGCTTATAACAAATTTTCCGATTCCAGTCGGATTCCGGTCGAACTATATGTCCGGGTAAAATATGATTGTCATACAGGGACTCAGCATCTCTTCTTACCCTAAATCGCTTATCTAATCAACTAGAAATAAAACTTTGACTTCCAACAGATTTCCGGTTTTGGCCGGATTCCGGACGAACTACATGTCCGGGTAGAAAATTGTTTTCACATAAGTGTTCAGCATGTCTTCTTGCCCTAAATCGAACATCTAATCAACTCCAAATAAAACTTTTAATTTTGACAAACTTTCCGGCTTGGGCCGGATTCCGGTCGAAATACTTGTCCGTCGAGAAAATAGTTTTCACCATCGTCTTCAGCATGTCTTCCTACCTCTAAATCGAACATCTAATCAACTTCAAATAAAACTTTTACTTTCAACAAACTTTCCGGTTTGGGCCGGATTCCGGGCGAAATACTTGTCCGTCGAGAAAATAGTTTTCACCATCGTCTTCAGCATGTTTTCTGACCCCTAAATCGAACATCTAATCAATTTCAAAGAAAACTTTTACTTTCAACAAACTTTCCGGTTTGGGCCGGATTCCGGGCGAAATACTTGTCCGTCGAGAAAATAATTTTCACCATCGTCTTCAGCATGTCTTCCTACCACTAAATCGAACATCTAATCAACTTCAAATAAAACTTTTACTTTCAACAAACTTTCCGGTTTTGGCCGGATTCCGGGCGAACTACTTGTCCGATGACAAAATAGTTTTCACCATCGTCTTCAGCATGTCTTCCTACCCCTAAATCGAACATCTAATCAACTTCAAATAAAACTTTTACTTTCAACAAACTTTCCGGTTTTGGCCGGATTCCGGGCGAACTACTTGTCCGATGACAAAATAGTTTTCACCATCGTGTTCAGCATGTCTTCTTACCCCATAATTGACTATCACATTAGCTGTTTCAAAATATTTTGTTTGTCCCTTAATTTGAATCCCCTCCCCCACCCCTAAATGTAGAGCTACAAAGCCCATCTACGAACTTGACTGGTCCGACGACCCAACGAACCCTCACACCAAGTTTCATCAAAATATCTCGTTCCCTTCGAGAGTTATCGTGCTTACAGACGGACGGACAGACGGACGGACGGACGGACGGAACTTTTGCGATGTCATAGGTATCCCTCCACTTACGTTTTGGGATCCCAAAAACTGCTGTAGAAGCCAAAAGTTCTTGTCAATGATTTTCTTGTAGGGATTGAGAGATTCAGAAAAATTGAGACATACCATCAAGAACAAATAACGAGACAGAACTGTCTCGCTATCTCGGTCATTCAAACATGCTGAGTCGAGTAAAATACGACCGACTCCCGATGCAAATGAACGGATTCGCGCCACATCACGTTTCGTTACCTCTACAAATAGCTAGATTGCCGGTAAGTTGCTAAAGAGGAAATATAGAAGTCAACTAGGCTTGATCAGCACTTTCGCTAATAAAGTAAAAAAAAACATGCAAGTGAATCTCGGGAAGAACGAGAAACGTCACCCAAACGATGACTCAAATTCTGTGTCAACCAATCAGTGGCGTTGGCTTGGGAGAGCTGTGGTGATGCTTATGGCTCTTCCGGTTTGGATGGGGAGAGCTGCAGTGACGCATCGGGCTCTTACGATAGGTACACGGCGGTTTTTCGTCGGCACTTAGAGGTGGTTATCAAGAATACTAACTAAACTTGGAATTTTGTTTTTTTAGAAAGGCCGAATACTTTATATGACTAATTCCAAAAACACGCCAGTGAATCTCCGGAAGCATTTTCAAAATTTTGTGTCAACCAATCAACGGCATTGGTTGAGGAGAGCTATGGTGATCGGGAGGATTAAAGGACAAATACTCTATATAACACGCCACAACGTCGGCCAACAGAATCGGAATTTTTTGTACGGCTGCCCGTACAGGAAACCTTCCAAGAAGGGCCGAAATAAACAAAAAGTTTTTTGATTCGAGCGGTGACTCAAATTGTGTGTCAACCAATTAAGCTGTTCGCTGGTGTGATCTAGTGACACTTATACTCTGGTGAAGCACTGCACGAGAGGTTACTCACTCCCCAAACCCGTGTACACCGGGTGCTGGTGCCGGAAGGTGCCGGGATTTGCCGAGAGGTGCCGGAAGGTGGAAGTTCTATCTGTCTAGCGTCAAAAGAAAGTACTATAACCGATGAACTTGCTTGCGTTCTGATAGAGCTATATAGATTGTTGAAGATGGGGCATCCAGATATGTTGAATGTAAATAAAACAACCGCGCTGATCCGCTCTGGAGCGCGTCAATAGAACCAATCAGCGTTAACTTCTATATTTCCTCTTTAACAGGCTATTTTCCAGGCTATTCAACTATTTGGAAGATTCCTCCGGATAGGGTTAGCACACAGGGAAAATAGTATATCCCTGTTGTGGACGAACTCTTAGAATAGTATCATTCCGGCCCCTAGTTATTCATTACGTCTCCGGGATCGTGCCATTCATACTGTATATTTCATTTACGCGCTTGTAGATAAAAGGGGTACGAATCAGTACTTTTTGTTCAGTTGTTACGAGAGTTTTGAATATAGCAGTTCCTATAGCCAACAATCCCTGTAAATTTAAATATTGGCATAGTGTTCTTGCTGTTATATATTTTTTCTTTTGTTGTTGTGGTGCGATGGCCCTTGTTGGCTTTTATGCATTAAATATCTATCTATCTAAAGATATTCCTTTTCTACACATAAAATAGATTGAGCATTCGCTCTTAAGCTCCTAGTCGCTGTAGGCTAGTTCCGTTTCAAGTTTTTGTAATCACTGTATCTCTTCTCTTGAGGAATAAAGTTTATTTTACACATTTGTATTTAATGCACTTTTATTAAAATTTGTGATTTTTAAACACCGACTATTAAATTGGTTGGTACCTTCCGGCACCTCCAACACCTTTCACTTTTGTCAGTTTTTAACCTGTCTAGGATGAAATAGCGCTGGCTAGCGTCAAAACTGACAAAAGTTGAAGGTGCCGGGAGAAGTTGCCGGGAATGAGTTTACACCGGGCGCAGGAGAGTGAGTAACCCCTCGCATCGCACCTTCTGTTTTTTCTTACATATTTGTATTAAATGCACTTTTATTAAAATTTGTGATTTTTAATCACCGACTATTAAATTGGATGGTACCCTCCGGCACCTCCCGGCACCGGTACCCGGTGTAAGCAGGTTTGGGGAGTGAGTAACCCCTCGGTGCGACGATGATCCAGCACACGTTGTAATACAATAAATAAAGATGCAAGATAAATTTAAAAAATATTAATTTTTTAGAAAACCAAAGGAATATTTCAACACTGGGACAAGACTGTTTTTTGCGAGAAGAAGGGTTTTTAATTTTTTAAAGTGCACAGGGAATGGAGTTCCAGAGAGCAATTGCTGTTTATTCTGATGACTTCTTTGCCGCTGAAGATGTCCTGTCCTTCATTACTTTCGAACCTATAACCCTAACCTGACGGATCATGAAAGATCACCATCGAGTGTTGTAGACCACCAGCTGATGTTTACGTGTCAATATTTCCTCTCGATACTGATGCTGGAAACTGATCTGACAAGGACGCTCTCACGAGACGGTTAATGAACACGGAAACACTTCCGGGTCATTACACGTCAAAGCATCATTCACACATCAGCGATTTCCCCATTCACACCCATGGGCCATCTTGGAATTCCCGATGTTCCGCCAACTCCTAAACGTCTCTGCGATTCATTTATTTATTTCATTTATTTCTGGTCATCTTGTGAGTGTATTAGTTAATTTATTTCGTGTCTGTGTATTTCGTAAACATTATATTCCTATTCTAGCTTTAAGCTATTTGGAAAATAAACTTAATTGATAGATTGATATCTGAACTTGATTTCCTCAGAGGATTGACCATTGGCCTTCTTCTATTTTTAACCTTGATAGTAAAAAAAGGTTCACGGAGTCTGGCGAGGACCGGATATACACAATCCGCAAGACCAAATTGTCCTAATATTAATTTGTGGGATCCCGTCGAAACATTTGGCCTTGTTACACTTCAGAGTACTAAGTCATAGATTATTTATTGACGAGTAGAGAAACCTGAGATATCCTTTGCTTACGTTGTAGGATCCCCAAAATCACGTAAATAGTTATTGATACAGACTCATATCTTGATAGTACGAAATGTTCACGGAGTCTGGCGAAGACCGGATATCCACAACAAAGATAATGAGACCAAGAAAGATTGGCCACTCCCATAAGCCCCATTAGTCGCGTAAAGTGGCACCGGCTGGTGGTCAGCTCTTTCATTAAAATTTTAGCCTGTTGACAGTCTCCCACTGATTTCTGTACTTTCAGCATGTCTGTTGTTTACTTCTCAGACTTTGTTGATACTTCGCGTATTTTATTATCAAGTGAAAACAGGAATACAAGAAGGATAATCAAGTTTATGATGAACTCAAGATCATTGTCATGGATTAAGTAGGCCCATCATACATAGTTCACCTTTTTCGAACATAATGAAAAGGCAGGAAGGATAAAGAGATATATGAACTGAGCAAACAAGAGCCTGAGCTTGAAATGTTCAGCAAGAGAAGATTGCTCTTTGACCTAGTACAATTTCAATGAGTGCTAAAGATATGCAAATATATCTTGAAAATAAAAAAGTTGTTCTTTTAAAGGCAGGCTGGGGTATACTACAGCAGTGGTTCCCAACCTTTTCCGTACCGCCTGCCCCTAATCAAGGTTCGAAAAGATTGCATACCCCCTTTTTCAGAACGTGAAAAAGACAATAGTTATTATCATAAATGATAAGGCATACATATGTAAAAATATGTACAAAATCAATGAGGCAATCACTAGAGGCTGCCTTGTAGCAAAAACTTTGTCAAATCTTGGCTCGACGTCGTTAGACGCATATATTTTACAGACAGCCTGTGTCTGTGTTTGGTTCTGATGTTCTCCGTGCTTTCATCAGGCTGTTTTTATGGCACTTTGGCTTACTCAAGTGCCGTATAGCGATCGTAATGTCTGTCGGTCTGTCCGCATTTTGCTAGTTTGGGCACTTCCACATGACCTAGGACGACAAAACGTGGCACGCATATCAGGGACCCAACCGGATTAACTTGGAAATAATCACTTCCCCGATCCGACCATCAATATGGGAGTGGCAACATGGGGAATCCGGAAATTAGTAACATACAGAACTTTATAACAGATAATCGGGCGTGCATTAAACTTGAAAGGTATCAAGTACAAATGTCTCGGATGTTCATTGTCAAATTCGGATCGGATCCGATAACTGGGAGGGGGACACCCGAAATCTCTTGAAATGCATTTTCTAGTTTTCGCCAAACCCCTACCCCTTTCTTCGCACTAGTATAGCTCTACGCATGAATGAGTCATTCTTTCATCACACTAGTATAGCCGTGCTCGTGGATGATTTGCTAGGATTCGTTCGGAGAGAGCTACATCAATCGAAGGTCGAAGGGGTTGGCAAAATATGTTGTTGAACCTTAGTAGGGGTTGATATAGCGGATAATCGTGCGTGCATTAAACTGGACAGGTATGAAGAACAAATGTCTTGGATGTTCATTGTCAAATTCGGATCGGATCCGATAACTGGTGGGGGCTGAAGGGCTGGAGAACTTGAAATGCTCTTTCTAGTTTTCGTCAAATCCCTACCCCTTTCTTCGCACTTGTATAGTTCTGCGCATGGATCAGACATTCTTTCATCAAACTACTATAGTTCTGCTCGTGGTTGAGTCATTCTTTGCTAGAATTCGTTCGGAGAGAAATAGATCAATCGAAGGTTGAAGGGGTTGGCAAAATATGTTGTTGAACTTAGTAGGGTTTGATATAGACTAGGGGGTACTAGGATGATAAAACTTGGCAGGCGAATCAAGGACCCGACCAAACCAACCTGGAAATAATCAGTTTCTCGACCTGATGATTTTGGGGGAGTGGAGGGTGGGGGAATCCGGAAAATTGAGTGGTGTGTAACTTTCGAACGGGTGATCGGATTGAAATGAAACTTAATTCCTTAATAAATGACATATCTCTGATGTTCCATTTGAAGTCCGTACTGGATTCGACGGTGTCTGGTCAATTCTTCACATGACAATTCGTCATAGGACAATTCGTCACAGACAACCCGTCACACGACAATTTGTCACAAGGACATTTCGTCACATGGACAATTCGTCACAAGGACCATTCGTCATAGGGACAATTCGTCATTAGGACAATTCGTCAGACGGACATTTCGTCACATATAGTATAATTTCAACTTAGGATTTCGTTTTTAAGCTATATATTACTAAATACTCAGTTACATTAAAATAGTATGGCTATATAACACATTAAAACATGTGTTTATGATCAATTTGATGCATGTATTCGAGTACGTCAGTTTGATTAGACCAATATCTCCCTACTATGGTATTCAGTCGCAGGTTAGTCTTCGTACTCCACTTCTTAGATGGTTTCGGGCAGCCAGCAACGAATCCCTCAATACTCATTTTTGTTTTGCCCTGCTCCGGCAGCAGACACGAAATGAATTTACAAAGGTTTGTTGAAACCGCGCATATGAAACTTCTGATAGTGTACCAGCAAGAATTAATAAAGCAATGTTAGCAAAGAGGGCTTTGTGACATCGTCTTGCAAATTAATCAGCATTGCTCTTCTTCCAGGAGAAGTCGTCAAAATTGATCAGGAGAACTGATGAGGGACTTGGGAATTTTTATTTGTATCTATCACTATTTTTTTTTCTTTTGATTTAGTGACATGGATCCCTTTTCCCGCCGAAATGTTGGAACCAGTTCGAGAGGTTCGGTCCCCGCAGCAACAACCATTTGGAAGGTTGACATCGCAAGATCAACAGGCAGATACAAGTCCACGGTTCTACCGCTTCTTGGCTGAGCTGTTAACTTTGCAAGACCAGACCGAAGCCGACATCCTACAGATTCAGGCAGGAGTTCCAACGAGGAAGAGAGGAAGGAAGTGGGTGATGAAGGATAAGAAAATCGAAGAGCTGATGCAGAAGTTTTCCCCGGAATGAAGCCTCAGTACGCCAGTTCTTGAAGAAAGCGTAGAGATTTTGCAGTTTGTAATTTTTTCGTCTTGTGCTATATTTAATTGGTTTGTTTGCGTGCTAATTTATGCTGGGATATTGATATATCTGAATATTATTTTGTTAAAGGATTAAATCCGTCTTACCTTGATTACTGTTCCTCTCTACCTGCCTTTACTTCCATCCGTTCTCGTTTCCTCGCTTCCTGTGTCATTTTTATACACCAAAACGGCACTACGCTAATTTGTGCATTCTCCTTGGTTGACTCTCTCTGAGTCACAGCGGGCTTCCCCTTTTCTCTGAGTCACAGCGGGCTTCCCCTTTCTCTGAGGAGCAGACTGGTGCTTCTCAGATTGTGCTTGTTACTTCAAACGACCTAAAACTGCTCGGTCAGGCAATGTACGGCTTATTACAATATATATTTGAATGAATACATTTATGAAGCAACCGGTCACACTTCCGATCTTTCCTGCTTATAAGGTATGTTTCCACACTTATAAGGCACAATCTGAAGTTGTTTTACCTCGATCATGCACCTAAAGACCGAGGCGAACTTAAAAATCTATGCTTGGGGACATTCGGCACGGGGACGTTTTGTCGCGGGGACGTTTTATCACGGGGACGTGTGTCACGGGGACGTTTTGTCACGCGAACGTTTCGTCGGGGACGTTTCGCCAGGGGACGTTTCGCCAGGGGACTTTTTGTCATGGGGAGGTTTCTTCGGTAAGCCGTGCTGAACCAACAAAACATACAACGACATGGAACTTTAAAAAAAACCCGAAACTCACGGTTTTCTATTTCTTTCGTAATGAACAGTCAGCTTGGCTTCAAACCTTGTATATTTCTACAACATGTATTATTGAAGGTTAACTTCAGACATCGAGGTTGATATCAGAAAATAACACCGAGACGGTCATTGAAAATAACCTATCCGAGCCGAAGGCTAGGTATGAAAAATATCTACCGAGCCGAAAGCGAGGTTGATATTTTTTAATGGCTTTCGAGGTAGTTTTTCTGACATGAACCGAGATGGAGGTATGTTAACTATTATAACTTTTTCGAACTGAATATTTTCATAGTTATGACTTTTTCTCCTTTTGTTGTACTTTTTTGCTAATGGAGTTTTAGTAAAGTAGCAACAAATGCCTACTATAGACCTACTAAAATGACTACTTTTGGGACCCAAGCACTTACCACTACAGTCTTTTACTTTTTGGCGATTCAGATGCCATCTAGTGGTCGTGAAAGCCCACTGTAGATCTACTAAAACGACTATTCTAGGGATCGTGTAAGTAGAAAGTAAACAATAATAAAACCACGTACTCTTGTGAACAAGAAAATCCTAGAACAAAGACAGTGATCAATAACTTTAGCTTTTGGAAAGCAAGGGATAGTAGGATGTTGTTTCAGTTGACAAGCTTTATTTTCAGTTGAATCTGACTGTGACTAGGTAACCAATACCTAGAGCATAGGCTAGTTGCCTAAGAGAGTAAGAAGTTCTGTCAGTTCTCAACATTTATTTTATTTTTTATTTTTTCATGTAGTTTTTCTAAATTTTTTTTTTACGGAACGTCTTGTTTTTAATTTATGTTTTGGAGGTCAGCTTTTACTTTTCAGTATTTGAGGAAAGCTCGATGAATTCAGTTTTTGAGGAAAAGTACTCGATGATCATCTGATCAGGCTGATACGGCGTCGTATCAGCCTCTCTCGAGGATGATGCGAGCTCGTAAAAACCTCCACAAAAGTAATTGTCATAATATAACTTCCTGTTGGACATAGGAAGATATGCGTTGCATCCCTGTTCGAGAAAAGTTCTGTACTAGTATATATATGTTGTAAATATTCACAGGAACTAACAAAGCTATACCATTTCACTTAACCGCCTTCGGTCCGTAGCCGTATAAATCATCAACAAAAAGAAGGACGTATTACTATTCTGAGCCAACTCTTTTCTATTACTGTCCATCCTATTAACGTAATGTCCTATGTAGTACGTGAGGAGGCGGGGGAATTAACATCAAGGACGCACCAGATAATCGAGGATGATTGAAAAGTTTCCGGAAAGCATTTGGATACTCCCTCTGGCGTTCTTAGGGCCTAGGAAGCGTTAATTGCCAATTACAAAGAGAATAAACAAGAGTGTAAGCCGATAGAAATTAGCTCCTTTATCTTGCAAGGTATCGACGAACCAAGTTTGACAGAGAGATGGGATTCGGCCCACGCAGGAGCTATCAGGATCGGTTCGAAAAAAGAGCAAAAGGAGGTGCTCACTTGGTGGACACCATTGTACGAGGGCATCGGCTGGAAATCAGCGCAGGATCCCTGTTCTGATGGTTTCCTTCTTCTACTATTTTAAGACAGGAGCCTTGCTCTGAGGAAGGACCATCTCGGAGTGATGGTCAAATTGAACATAAGATTTGAAACATTTGTTTACGTAAACTCAGAAGACGACTATCCCCGGTCCCAGGACTTTGTTATTGCCTTTATAATTTTTGGTCAACCATGTTCATTAAACAAAATCGTTCGGCTGATTTTCTTGATTCGATCGCTAATCTCCCCTTTCACTTTCTTTCCAGAAACACTACTTACATCCTATGCTTAAGGTTTAACTAGAAGCCAATTTATGTTTCTATCATTTAACTGAAACACTATTATTGGGTTATGTTAAGGGATTTTTCTTCACTATATACTCTAGTATGAAGTTCAAAATATCTAAGGACAACGCAAAATCCTACTTATGTCGCGGAAAAACTGAATCTCAACACAAACGCGTCTTTTCAGTGGCCAGTGATCAGCTTGCGGAAGCTAACTTATTGCGTGATTTTTTTTTTTTTGCAGATCATTTTTTTAAAGCGTGCAACACAGGTACAAGCGCATAAATGTGCCACAAATCCGACAGGGAAATTCCACTAAATGAAAATTGATTATTCGTGAGCAGAGTAACGCATTTTCGTCCGGTCTTCAAACCTCTTTTGGTGAATAGGTGATGGTTAACTAATCGTCCTATCCAAGCGCTTTTCAGTTAAACTTTAAGTCTAGGTTAACTGTCAATTACGGATATGAAAAGTGTATGCCATCATGAATAATTTTTGTCTATTTTCTCCTGAGGGTGAGGGGGGCATTGGCTTTGTACGGTATAGAGGGCACTGTGCCTCCGGTCCGGCCTCCGTGTGTCCGGCCCAGAGGTTCTGATTTGGCGAGTGCTACAGTTCGGTCAGTTATGAGAAAGAAGGTGCTAGGCCATAGAGACGCAGACATTCAAATGTATTTCATGAGAATGTGGGTTCGGCTTCAATAATTCGGAGGCAATTCACGAGACATGGTTTGGCGAGACAATAAGGTTTTAACAAAAGTCACCAGGTGAATTCTCACTAGGTGGTCAGAGTGGCAGAAATTTTTATAGAGGCAGGTGTGAACTAAGCCAACTATAGGAAACCTTTCCACAACACAACCGGTTTCTTTATTTTTGTACATCATCGCATGTTCATCAAAACCATAGTGGGTAATAATCTATGATTACTTATTTATTAGAACTTAATAGTACTTTGGCTAGCTTAAATTGCAACTTTTCCGCTTTAATAACTCAACGTAACCTAACACCTGGGATCGACAGGACACGCAAAACGTTAACTGGACTCGCGGCTGCGATTCAGATAATTAAAGCTGAACATTGTAATGGCTGCTTGATTTTTTTAGATCGTGTTTCATGCTACTGAACTACGCTTGACGTTACGAATTTTGGCATCAAGGCTGGAACGCATTTTTCTACTTTCAACAAAATATCATGCCGGGGGGTAATCCAATCAATCACGTTACAAAGATTCGTAGTTACCATGCTTATTACGCTCCCGAGCATTGTAAGCAAATAGTTATTATTAGTTACTATTTCGAGAATGTTGGAACGGTCAGTGTAGTAACTTTTTACGAGGTTGGAACGAAAGTAGTAACTAACAGTTATTATTGTTACACGGGCGGAACACGCTCTTGGACACGCAAAGAAAGTGAATTGGTGCGAAATTATTCACTAGATAATTTCATGTGGGGGAAGGGTAGCGATCTCAGCTCACTGATGTTACTATTCCTAACGAACAAAGTGCCAACCAATACTCTGTATGACTAAGTCCAAAACACGCCAGCGATCCCGAGGAAGAAGGAGTAACCGTATCTGTACGACTCAAAATCAACGACTCAAATCCTGTGTCAATCAATCACCTCGATCTTTGGGAGCAGCTGTGACACCACTTCTGCCTTTATGTCGCTAGATACCCGGAGAGGCCGGAAACTTTGCATCGGTAAGGAGAGATAGTCATCAAGAGTATTAAGACGTCAAATCAATATGGGTACACTTCAAAATTTGCGCCAGAATGGCTCGAAGCGCCTCTTCAGTCTTGAGTGTGGTCTTTCGGCAGAGAAGATGTTCTTATTTCGGTAACGTTTGGATGAAAGGTTGAAGAAAAAGGAGGATCTTTAATCTGTGATTTGGGGACACTGATCACTACTCTCTACTTTGCGCCCTCTGGATGCTATGACGTCACTGGGTGGGAACCCATCAGTTGACACACCCGTCAGTTCTACCTTCCGACGGTTCGGTCACCCACCAAACCCACCAAAATCTGCAAGTTTGCCAACCCGTCTTTCCGACCATCCATAAATTCAACCACCCGTAAGTTCGACCGCTTCCAGCCCGCCGAACGAAAGTTCCCGGCTGAAAGGAAGTTACAGAAGGACTAAAAATAAACTTTTCTGCTTAAAACCAACGTCACATATAATTCTGATACCAGCAATCTTATCCTTCCACGAAAGTGCCACAAACACGTCACGATTCACTGCCTTCAAATGCGTGCTGCTCGAGAGTGTTTAACCCTTTGCTATACAGCTTGGCGATACCAGGACCAACAAGCATGGTGAATCATCGTTATATATCTCGCAATTTAATACCTGTGATCTTAAAATATCAGCATGTAATAGAATCATGCTTGCAAGTATTTTCATTGTCTTCTTTCATTTTCTTTCCGAGCGGTTGCCCACTCTCAATTACAGTGACCAGCAAGTGCCCGACGCCGCGGTGTCCGGTCGGTGCCGGCACCGCTTGCCCCGTCTTAGAACATTAAAATCAGCATTACTAAGAGCGAAAATCGCCAATTTAGGTTCCGACAAAGCTGGTTTCGCTCGGTGCCGGGAAACGGTAGAGCAGGTGTCGGAGAGTGTGTAACCCCTCGTTTATTTGTGTTATTGCTCGAAGTTTGGTGCTATGGAAAAGAAGAGTGTTTCATATCTGAAATATTGCCTGTTATTGAGAGCGACCCACAAAAGAGGGTATGTTCATATTAAAGAGAAACTGAAGGATGGGTTAGGACTAGTCTCTCCGAGTCTTGACACAGACATTAATTGCGTAGAGACCTGCTTCGTGTGTGGAAAAATGTATCCACTTTCGCATTCAGACAGAACACACCGTTAAAGAACTTGTGATAGTTATTCATCGTACTTCAGTAGTATTTCCATCCATTCGCTTTCCCGAGATTCTACACTTCGTAAGTATATCCTATCTCCTCTCTTAGCAACAGATTGATTATTACGGTTGCCACGATTTCTTCTCTTACGTATCATATCGCGCGCTCGATTATTGTTCCCCGGGTAGCTTTCCCCGTTCGGAAACTGGTTATGCGCATTTTGCCAAGATTGTCCTCCAAGACAAGGAGGATGGAAACAGATCAAAAACAGCTGTAGTCGTGTGTACTTTTGTCTTTCTGTTCACCACTTAAGATGCGCTGTTGGCATGAAGTACTGCAGGACATGCACCTGCCGAGACGCAGGTGAGTATTCCCTGATGAACAACTCTTTGACTGTGTTGTTGTATGAATGAATGAATGGATTTATGGCACGAAAAAAACCATGGAGTCATAGCGACAAAACAAAAAGTAAACATAAGAAACTACCAAAATTGCTCTCTATGGAACAGACCAACGAGAAGGAATCTAACCACCTTCCGGAGATCCCCAATATTTGCACTTCCAGTCTTATCTAATAGCCACTCCTCCCTATTTATTCCCACCCCAAATACTTCGACCCTTAAATCACTCAATCCTTCACATTCACACATAATGTGGAACACATCCTCATCCATCTGTGTGTAACTGCTGTGTAACAACTCTTTGACTGTGTAGTTGTGCGAAAAAATTGCATGTATTGATGTAGTAGTATGGAATACATTGATTTAACATATATGCCTCCGACTTGGTTAATCTTAAAGGACCCCTCGCACCATTTACTCTTCAACTTTTTGTATTTTAATATATTTGAATCCTGGCTGTGCTTCCAACAAATGACCCACGGTTTTGTTGTTTTAAGCCTTTTCCGGGACCCGTTGACTTATAGCAAAAACAGGTAAACAATTTATATAATCGGTTAGTCTGACGAATTTTTTTTTTGCAGATAGCCGTCGACAGCCTGATACACATTGAAGGTAGCAAAACATAGCAAGTGAGAAAATAGGCCTGGTTTTGTTAGAGGGGTTAGAATATACCGGACGAAATTAGGGGTCTACGAGCTTCAACATATATTGAGTGATTGTAGAAGTAGGTTGCGTTAGTATTATATGTAAGACAGGTTCAATAATGTCCAATAGCATCCAATCTTGTTGTAGTAGCATCCAGTTGGCTACTGGTAGCATGCAGTGGCAACAGTTGCTACTGCATGCTACTTTTTCGTACAACTCCATACGACTAATTCTTGAAAGATTTTCATTTGTGGTGACCAACACATATGGGGATTCTACACGCAAGCTACTCAACGCAATTCTACATCCTTATTGCTGTGTGCAATTTAGGGTAATTGGTAACGGAATCACGCAGAAATAACTTAAAACCGAGTGCCCGTGCACGCAAGCCAACAACAAAAACTGCAGTGGTATAGAAAAATGTAATTTAAGCGCTAGCGTTTATTGCCTGCAGTTTCCAGTAATTAACTCTCTAAAAACTGGCTGATTTAGATTTTTGTCGGAGGCCTTGAGAACATCTTTCACCAACAAGGGTGAAAGATGGACAAAAAAAATTAGCTGCAAAATCCTTTTAGCACTACCAAACTAATGACCAAAGAAAAAAACCTTTCCCACAATTGAGAATTTAACTAGTCTTTCCGGAGAAGAAGCTGAACAAGTGACGCGTAGTGCGCACTAGGGTGCCAAAATTCATATGTAATAAAAAACCTTGAAGCAAAATTATGATAGGCTCATCGAGATCATAGAAATGAAAATTTTGCTCAAAAGTATGGTTTGTACTTTAAGGGATTCACTTTAAGCAAAATCTAGAGGCAAAAATGATCATGGGCCCTTGGAGATCACGGGTATATATGCTACAAATAATTTGTAAGCAGAACCCTTGTATAAAGATCATGGGCCCTCGGAATCATCAAATGTATCAATCAATCAAATCAATCAATCAAGTTTGATCCGAATAGCAAAAAGCTAGAAAAGGAATAAAAATCTATCGTTTAGTCATTGGTGATACGAAGATACGAACTTTTGAGGGAGCTAGAAATTATTTTCTGTGCAAAATCATTCAGCCCAAAATGATCATGGGCTCATGGGGATCATGAAAATGTATATTTAGCTTAAAAGTATTTTAAGATGAGTAGTTAAACGATTGGTTAAGGGACTATGCGGAATGGGAAGTGACAATTTCTAAGCCAATCTTGTCAAGTCTCTAACGTTCAAGCCAGCCAAGTCTCATCGCCTAGCAAGTCTGGAAGCACCTTCCCAAATATCAAGTTTCATTAAGACCGATCACCCGTTCAAAAGTTATACATACCTCAAGATTCAGGACTCACCCTCTTTCAACTACAGCCCCCCTCCCTTTCGACGGTCGGATTGGTGAACTGACTATTTTTAAGCCAATCACGTCAAGTCTCCAATGTTCAAGCCAAGTTTCATCATTCTCCGGAAACATTGAGAAAGGCCAAAATAAAGCTAGTCCTTCTACTGAGATCACTCCGGACGAATGGTTTACTCATTTTAAAAGTGAGCGAATATGAGAATATGCTGGACCAATGCCTCAATGACTCGAAAGAGGAAATGAGTTTTGCTGTAACGATGGTGGTGTATACAGTTCAGTAATACTGAAAAAGATTTTTTTTTTTCCAATCAATCAATCAGTCAAGCTTAATCCGAAAAGCTAAAAGCTAGAAGAGGAATATAAATTTACAAAATACACAGACACGAAACAAATTAACTAATACACTTACAAGATTTGACCAGAAATAAATGACGGGATGAAACTACGTAAAATTTGGGCAGAAGAATTAGCAGGATATGTAGAAAACTGATTGCCAGTATTCCTATCGGAACGACGCACGGAAGACGGGAGGGGAAGGGGGAATAGATGGGCCATCTGGTGACAACACATCATCTTAGTTCCAAATTTGTTTGAAAGAGTATTTCTACGTTATGTTAATTTAGGAACGTCAAGTTTAATGAGAGCTCCTTCGTATGAAATATTATCATCACCCAGAATGATTGTCACTGCTCTCTTTCGGACATTTTCCAGGCAATCCGAAAACTCTGCAGAAAGAGAAGAATGTCAAACCGGTGAACCATATTATAAATGAGGACGGATATAAGTTTTAAAATAAGAGAGGAGGCATTTAGTATCTAAACCGAAAGATTTAAAGCACAATGGACACTTCTAATGCTTTACTGTGTATTAAATGCTTCACAAATAAACATTTCCGACTTCCTTTAGAAGGCGCTTCGGAAATCGGCCGTTTTCTTGTTATACCTTGTCTTTACCTCTCTCGCATTTCGGCGATCCAAATCTTAGGAGCTAGGATATCATGGCAGGAAATTAAAAACTCCCAGCAATGCTTGATAGAAAAGGATATGTTTGAGATGTCACCAAAGTCAAGCCGCAGATGCAGTTTATCTGATTGTTCTAGTGTTTCATCAGAAGTTCCATGGCTTAAAGTGCCTATTAAAAGCTTTTCTTTGTGGAATAGTGTTGTGAAGCTTGATTAGATTGTTTTATAAAATGTACCAGAATATGCAATAAGCTTAAAAAAATAACATAGCTACAAAAATCATTCAACAACAAATAACCTATTCAAATTTGAATTATACAAACTGATTTATGTATAAAATAAAGATCTAATAAATGTTATAAGAAACATCACTTTTATCTTTGTCCAAGCTAGTAAATTGAGCATGTACTGGCCCAAAAAATTACGCTATGAAATATCACAGAGAGGAAACTGTTGAAAAAGCTGTTGATCCAGGGGGTAAGCATTATTCCTAGGTTGTTACAGAGTGGGATTGGGGTAGTTTGATGTGCCCATTGAACTTTAAAGTTTAACTGAAAAGTGCAGAGATGGGATATTCTTGTTACCCCTCACCTATTCACTTAAGGAGTCTTGAAGACCCGATGAAAATGCGTTACTTCGTGGCTCCGCTTTTCACGAAAAATCATTTTTCAAATAGTGGAATTTCCCTATCAGATTTGTGCTACTACCTGTGTCGTATGCTTGACGAAAAAGATTTATGACATTTTTTTGTTAGGGCACTAAGCAGTCTTCACCAAGCTCATCACCGCCCACTGAAAAGCCGTGTTTGTGTTCACATTCAAATATTCTGCGTCATAGTAGAATTTGCGCTGCGAGGACAGCAGTGGATGTTCTGAACCTCACTACTAGAGCAGATAGTGGAAAATCAAAAAATCTCTTAGCAGAATCTAAATTACTCAGTGTATTCACCTAAATGATACAAAAATAAGTTTCCTTTTCAGTTAAACTTTAAGGGTGGAGAGGGATTTTATTAAAAAGTTGGTTTTACGGATAATATCGAGAAGAATTGATCAGATCAGTGTAATTCACCTAGGGTTCTCCTCTCCCTAAAGAGCATCTGACATTGCTATTCCAGATGATATTTTCTTCAGGCATCGTTCCGGATATGTTTTGTTCGGTGCTACCCCTGTCCTAAAGAAAGGAAAGCATGCGAATTGTTGTACTTCTTACAGGTCAACTACGGTTGCGCCTGTATTGTGTAAAATATTTGAATTGTTGGTTGTAGATGAAATTAGCAGTAAGTGTTACACCTCTCCCCAAAACCAGTTTGGGTTCAAGAAAGGGATAGGTCGCGAACATGCACATTGTCTGATTGCAAATTTAATATCGAGTGTTAATGAAAATAGCGAGACTTTTGTTTTGGCGTGCCTTGGCGTACAAAATCACTCGACTCGGGAATTCATGGACAAATCCTGTCAAGTGCTTATCACAGAGGAGATATTGCTTAGGTTGTACGTGCACTGTGCAAATTAAAGTTGAAAGGTAGGGTGGGGGGGATTTACAGTTGTTACGCCACCTATCCTGGTTCGAAAAGGTATACGACAAGGAGCTACTACGTCACCACCTCTTTTCAATAACAGTGTTTTGGATGAAGAAGAAAAAGCGATTATGACTTGTATTTTCTTAGGCCTGGATGTGTCATTGACTAATTATGCAGATTACATTTCAAATATTAATCGCACTGTGACTGGAGTCGAATAAAATTTTCGGATACGTAATGCGGAACACAGTAAAATAGGTCTATCATTTAACAGTCGAAGACTGAAGTTATGATTTTTAATCCGCCTTCTTCTGATGTGGTAGAAGTGGATATTGGTGGCCAGCCCGTGCAACCCAAGGAGTCTCTGACTTAAAATGCGAACACACGATCAGGATTTCCCGGCCGGATTTCCTACATTTTCATTATCAAGTTGAACAAATTTAATCTTGTCCATCTGGAAATGATGAGGGTGCCGAAAATCCGGGCAGGAATTCCAGCCGGGGAGCTGTCTATCGTGATCGTGTGTTCGCACTATTACTTGGGTCTACCTCTGGGAACCAGTATCCGTGCCGCCCGTTCGCTTCTAAAAATATTTCTTTGTGATAAAGCTCGCAAAGAATACGGAAACCTTGTTTCTATGAAATTCAAATTTAATAGATTTATTCTTGCTACAGTACATAATTCCTTTGTAGTTCCACACGTTATTGCTTTGGCTCCTTTTTGGAAGCTGTTTTCCTGCTTGGATATGAAAGATATTCATAACTCTTTTTACAAATATGTAAAGTATCTGCTGAGGGTTCCACCTTGGGCAAGTAATAGAAGATTGTCTTCAAAGTTTGTAGTAGCAAGACCTATGTCTGTTATTCGGGAAAGGCGAGAGCGCTTAGAGCGCAGCCTTAAAGCGGACCACTAAAAATCGTCTTTCTACCAGACAAACAATGATAACCACTCCTACTGCCACTATGAATGTTCAAAACCACAAACACCATCGTCGAACAATGAGCAAATTAAAAAAAAAACACAAAAAATTTCCTAGGTTTGAAATAATTCGGTCTGTCTTAAAACTCGGCCGATTATCCGGGACAGCCATTATGGCACGTAGGGAGCTAAGGATCAAAATAATAATTTCCATCTAATGCTCCAACTGTTTATTACAAATACAAATAAATAAAAAAAACAAGACCAGTTTGATACTCCTGAAGACACAAATAACATAATCAATTAAGTCTTATAATTCTTTGCTAATCAAACGTGGAAAATTTCTTCATATGGAAAAGAAGGGAGTTCTGCGTGGGTTTTTTGTCGAGCCAAAACAGCAACCCGGCGATCAAGTTCAAATTTAAATAAACTGGTGGCTTGCGATCAACAAGAGAAGATAAACAGAATGATTGGATTAGGTCTTTATTGTAGCTCAGCAGATGCTTTACTCAGTGTAAATTCTGTCAGTGTGTGTGGTTTTCTTTTTAAGCTTCTTGTGTTATTTCCATTATTTCTGTTGACAATACTTTTCTCTTTTTCATTTCTTTCTTGTTCTTTTTCTTCTTCTTCATTTAATTACTCCGTCTTTTTGTACGTGTGTGTATTAAGATGGGCAATAAATCTATTATTACTATTATTATCCCTCACTCTATAACTCCCCCACAGAGCCCTAATCTGTTCCGGCTCCGTCACTGATGTATCTAGGGCTTATGCTTCTTTTTCACATCAAGTGTCATCCAAATCCCTCCACTCTAAGCGTATCATAAGATTTCCGGTTCCCCCCGCCGACCTCGCCCCCTCCCCTCCCACATACATCTGATCCGGTTCGGTCTTAGAACGGGATATCCGATACACGAGGTCTTTCCCAGTACCAAGTTTCGTTAAGATCCGATCAACCGTTCCAAAGTTATAAACACCCGAAGATTCAGGATTTCCCCTCCCTCCAATCCTCCCATGGTGTTCGGATAGGGGAAATAACTATTTCTGGGTTAGTTTGGTCGGTCCGTGAAATGCCTGCCAAGTTTCATCGCTTTTCGAAGTACCCTAGCTCGAGAAAAGTGGACCGACCGACCGACCAAAAAGCGATTTTCCGTAAAAACAATCGATTTTTTTCTTGTAAACAGCCAATTTCTCTTCAAAACATTTGTTTTCTCGTACAAATAATAGATTTTTTCTTAAAAACAACCGTTTTTCCTCAAAATCAGTCGAATTTTCATCGAAAGAGTCATCTTTTTCTGAAAAAGAGTCCTTTTTTCGTATATGGCACTTGGGCGAAGCTGCAAGGCCTGCAAGTGCCATAATAAGTAGAAAGATTTGACTTAAAAACTATGATGATATAAAAAGGCTGATAAGTGCTCCCGGGGTAGTCAATCTCACTGAAAGAGAATATCTTACGGCGTATTTCCGCCATTTCCGTGGAGTTACATCCAGTTCCGACCATCTTTTTTTTTAAAACATCTTCTTGTAGAGCTCGATCTCTTTTCCAGGATTGTGTTCTTTTCCATTGACCCTAGCTCTTGAAAATTAAATCAAGAGTCTAATAGAGAATAGAAGTAAAATCAAAGCCTGTAACTCGGAAACGCCCAAATCTTTGCTATATTTTCTTGCACTTTCTGAATATATTTTAAATATAAACGTTTCTTTTTAAATTAAAACTCGTCTTCTTGTACAGCTCGATCCCTTTGCAGGACTATGTTGTATTTCCATTGACCTCATGAAAAAAAAAGAATCTGAAATTATTGTAGGGCAGTATCTCGGGCACCATGGGCTAAATTTTGTGAAACGCCTTCCCTCTCGGAAACGCCCCAGCGGCGGAACTTCGCCATACGATATTCGTTTTCAGCCAGTTTTATTATCCCAGGATCTATCCGCACCCTTATTATACCTTCCGTCATGGTTGGGTACACGATACAGAACCTGGCGCCCTGACTACAAGTAAATTACAAAATATATTGTAAGATTGAGGTAGCATTAAATTTCGTTTCTCACTGTAAGTGGACTTCTCCCCAAATCTGTAAAATGTCAATTTTTCCTTAAATATTTTTGTTTGTAGGCCTACGACTGGGCTATGTCACGTGCGGCAAGCACCTGACCAAACAAATTCATGCACAAGGATACGTCATTGAAAAGTCTATTTGTTTCCTGCTGCAAAAATAAAAATAAACCATCAGTTGTGAAGTATAAGAGGAAAAGAACGATAAATAACAATGATAATGACAATTAATAGAAATGTTATTTACGTTATTTAATTATCTTTGATTATGATTTTTTGTTTTTTAGGAATACTGAATAAAAGTCCACTCACCAAACAGTAGCAGCGTCAGGTCGGACACAGCTAAAGAAAACAGGTAGAAATTCGTTGCTGTGTGCATCGTATTATTCCTCACAATCACAACACAAATAGAAATGTTTCCCAAAAGCCCACAAATAAATATGATAGTGTATATCACAGTTATGGGGATTAGCTTGTCCATTGCAATACGCGATTTCCCCATCGAGCACTCGAGGAACGCATAGATGTCATCAGACGTGTTTCCTTGAAGTGTACAGTTACTAAAAATGTCAGTAACGTTGGTGTAAATAAATCGTGGATCGTCTACGTAATCCATGGCCAGCCTATCTTTCTGTTATTTCAGTATTCCTTCCAAGTCCTTATGATGAGTATGTTTACTGGAGCTGATATAACAGTATCAGCCAAAGTAGCTAACTAGCTGATCTTGTCGTTGCAGAGTATTCCCCAGTAGTACGGTAGTACGAACGTACAGGGACTGATGCGACTTGTGTACTCCGCATAAGTGTTTGCTAAACGTTTTATCCGACTTAAGTCTTCACAGGTCAGATTAAACTGCACATACGATCCATCTCTTTTCTCACTCTCAAAACATGTCAAACTTTTTCTTAAAACTATATAGTATACGTTGTAGTTCTAACCACTCTGATTAGGCTGTCTTTTTGCGTTCAATCAAATTCTTGCTTAATTTCTTGAAAGTTGCCAAACCAGTTCCAAACCAAGTTGCAGAGTTCAAATTTACTGTGTGACGAATGAATGCAACTACATTTAAGAGATTGCAGATATATAATTATACCTTACAGACGATCAGTCTTTTCTTCCAGAATGTTCAAGTTGGTTTTAAGGGAAGTAGAATGATTGTGGTACGAAAACCCAAACGTTTAGCTGTATCAAGTATCACCAATGTGACATTTTTCACTTTGATATTCCGTTAACGGCAGTGATATAAATACGAAGACCGGCCGCAGGCAGGCCACGAGTATGTCACTGCTCACAGACGGTTCGGCAAACTGACTGGTCGCACAGTGATTAAAACGTGACTTATCCCAAACTTCTGTGCAGAGTGACTCCTGTTGAGGCGTCCAAAAATCAATTTACTCCCGGGTCACGCTCTTCATTACCCGTCACAGAACGTTCTTGCTGTCTTTGTTTATGTCAGTAGAATAGAGAAATCACCAATCAGAATCGCTTGTCGTAGAGCTGAAATATCTTCTCGATCAAACATCAATAAGGACCGGCTCTTTAATGAATCGAGGTTGACGTAATACGAGACACATCAGCGGTTGATTCTACGGTTGCAGCTTCGCAGTGACAGTAGGGTGCTCGTTTTTTCTCTGCCAATTTACTTCCTTCGAATTTCCCTGACTGTTAACACATCAAAACTGCAAGCTTGGAATTATAACGAATTGTGTCTAAGCTCACTTTGGTCTCTGTCGCACTAAGACTTGTTCGTCAAACGTCAATTCCTCTTCAAACAATAAAGGCTGCTTTTTCGTTCTCAGTGTCAAGAAGCTTCA
The DNA here is from genome assembly GCA_023053575.1 of Branchinecta lynchi. Taxonomy (NCBI): domain Eukaryota; kingdom Metazoa; phylum Arthropoda; class Branchiopoda; order Anostraca; family Branchinectidae; genus Branchinecta; species Branchinecta lynchi. Next base: position 5,111,179 of record JAKZAP010000002.1, on the reverse strand, counting down.
CTTGCTAGATTGGCACAATCTGGTCTCCATTGCAAAACCGGTCCAGACAAAAATAACAGGTGCTTAATATCTTACTAAGAAATTTGCAGATATTCTGCATCTGCAAATTACCTCTTTCAGTTCATTTCTATAATCACGCAAGTTTCGTTCGTCTACTTAATCCCTTCGAGCTGATGTATTTTCCAAACGAGCCGCACACCGATACACGCGCAACCAAGAACTGACGGGTTCCACAATGCCCTTTCACCACAGCCGTCGATTGGTCAATTACTTTACGATTGGCATTAGACAAAGTTGTTTTAACAAGTTTCTCAACATACCAGACAAACCAGCTACCGCCATCACTGTTTTGCACTCTTACACAAGAAGACCAAAGGTTTCGATGGGATGCCAACAGTTTAATAGTTGCGTTTTTGCAGATACCATGGTATCTGATACCATGGTCTAAAGTCGTTTTCGTAGTTACCGAGGTATCTGGTGCCACGGTCAGAAGGCATTTTTGTAGTCATGGTTGTTTCTGACCAGTATCTGAAAAGTCGTCTCACTTTCATCAGGGTGTGTTAAATTGGTGAGAAAGAAGCTTAGCACTTAGTGATGTAACTGGATATCAGTTTTTGGGATCCCAGAATGTAAGTGGAGGGATACCTATGACATCGCAAAAGTTGTCCGTCCGTCTGTCTGTCCGGCTGTAAGCACGATAACTCTCGAACGGAATGAGATATTTTGATGAAACTAGGTGTGAGGATACGTTGGGTCATCGGACCAGTCGAAAGCGTAGATGGGCTCTGTAGCCCTACATTTAGGGGTGGGGGAGGGGGCTCAAATTAAAGGGCAAACAAAATATAATGTGATAGTCTATTATGGGGTAAGAAGACATACTGAACACGTTGGTGTAAACCATTTTGTCATCGGACAAATATTTCGTCCGGAATCCGGCCAAAACCGGAGAGTTTGTTCAAAGTTAAAGTTTTATTTAAAGTTGATTAGATGTTTGATTTAGGGGTAAGAAGACATACTGAACACGATGGTGAAAACCATTTTCTCGACAGACAAGTAGTTCGCCCGGAATCCGGCCCGAACCGGATGATTTGTTAAAATTAAAAGTTTTATTTGGAGTTGATTAGATGTTCGAAATAGGGCAAGAAGACATTCTGAAGGATTAAGTGAAAACAATTTTCTACCCGGACATACAGTTCGCCCGGAATCCGGCCAAAACCGGAAAATTGTTAAAAGTTGAAGTTTTATTTGTAGTTGATTAGATATCGGATTTAGGGGTAAGAAGAGAGGCTGAATCCATGTGTGCAACTCAATTTTTACCCGGACATATAGTTCGACCGGAATCCGGCTGGAGTCGAAAAATTTGTTATCTGTTAGATTTTTATTTGAAGTCGATTAGATGTTAATTATTGGGGAAAGAAGATACCCTGACTTCGTTTTTGAGCTTTATTTTTTCTCCGGACAACTAGTTCCGGAGTTCGGCCGAAACCGGGAAATTGGCAGAAGTGGAACGAAGCTTTTCAACACAGATATGACTTATAGGGGTAAACACACATGCTGAATCCATATCTGTACTTGGTTTTCTCAGATGATTAGCTATTTGGCCTTAATCTGTTTCTGAATTTTAATATTAAAAACGTTCAAGGAGTCTGGCGAAGACTGGATCTGGCGAAGACAAGACCCAGTTGTCTGGATCAGATATTGAATTTTTGGGATCCCATCGAAACCTTTGGTCTTGTTCTTTTGGGAAGACTTCGAAAAGTGCAATTTCGGCAATAGCTGTTTTTGCAGATCAACCGTGCATCAGTTACCACGGTAACTGCAAAAACGACTAATTAGTAATTGCAGATTCAGTTACCGTGGTAACAGAGACCATGGTATCTGCAAAAACGTAACCAATATTTGATACAGAGAATTGGGTCTCATCTTCGCCAGACCCAGTCTTCGCCAGACTCCTTGAACCTTTTTACAATCAAACTTTAGAAACAGATTAAGGCCAAATGACTAGTCATTTAAGAAAACCAGTTTCAGACATGGATTCAGCATGTGTGTTACCCAGATAAGACATATCTTCGCCGGACTCCTTGAACATTTTTACTATTAACTTTAGACACAGATTAAGGCCAAATAACTAATCATTTAAGAAAACCAAGGTCAGATATAGATTCAGCATGTGTGCTTATGGGTTCAGCATGTGTTTTTACCCAGATAAGACATGTCTATTTTGACGAAACTGATCGAAACTTCCTGCTTTACTTCTGTCATAGTTCAAGTTTTGGCTAAATTCCGGGCGAACTGCTTGTCCAGCAAGCTCAAAAATGAATTCAAGGTATCTCTATACCCCTATATCGAACGTCTAATCAACTTTAACTTCCATTTTTAACTTACTACAAATGTTCCGTTTTCAGCCGGATTCCGGGCGAACTATATGTCAGGATGAAAAATTATTGTCATACACGGATTCAGCATCTATTCGTACCCCTTCTTTCCACAAATTTTTCCGGTTTTGGCCGGATTCTGGGCTAACTACTTGTACTGGTAGAAAATGACTTTTACAAAAGTGTTCATCATGTATTCTTACTCCTAAATCGAACGTCTAACCAACTTCATATAAAACTTCTACTTTTAACAAACTTTCCACCAAACATAACGCTCCCAAGAAGGACACAACCTTGTCCCGTGCGGGAGTGTACAACTTTTACTCACCTATTACAAACGATGACACACATTTCTCGTCTTAACCTTCTCATTTCTCTTTTTTTTTTACCCCCCCCCCCCGCCTCCCCATCCAACCGAATCCTGCTGACAGACGGACCAACAGGCGGACAGACGGTCAGACGGAAGGACGGGCAGACGAACAAATTTTGCGATATCACAGGAATCCCTCCACTTACGCTTTGGGATCCCAAAATCCTAGCCCTCTGCAGATCAGACTAGCGAGTGATCGGGCACTTGTTTCCCCTAGGAATGAGCTTGAACTTGGAAAAGGAATCTTTCCCGGGGCACTGCACCTACCTTCTTGCGCCTCTTTTTCGTTAGGATTCCCAGCTAGACCATTAAATGGATTTACGTCATGGAGAGTTTACAATTAAACGCATCACAGCTTAAACTGAGCGAAGCTGTTGAATTAGAAAGCATTTCAGTGTCATGCCAAACGAAATTTTTTTAGTTAACGTGACGAGAGTATAAGACCTAGAATCGACGAACACTTATGCATTTATGCATGAATGCTAATATAAATTTTTATAGACCACCAAATAAAGAAAAGAAATGAGTGAATCTAGCTTGAAGCATAGCCTTGTTTGAAGAAATAACTGTTTGCAGCAAACTGGGCAGCTTGTGCTTGTTAAAGCAAAGGGTGTTCGTTAATTTAAGAATTAATAATTAGTATGAACGTTATTTTTGTATGAATAAAAATTTGTTATCTATAATTTATTCTGGCAATATATAATTTATTCTCCGCGAACTTTACACGTGTTGCGTAGAAGGCTCGCAATCTTAAATGTATTTTGTTGTTGTTTTTATGTGTTGTATGTGTAATGGCTCTAGAAGCCGTAGTCGAAGTTAAATAAATATTCATTCGTATTTAAAACTCACTAATTACAGTAACGAACGACCAAAAAACGACCAGATTTGTTTTTGTCGTTTTTCCATGGCATTTGCCCTTCGGTCAAGTGCCATGTGGCGATAGCAATTACTCCCGAGTGAAAATAAAGGTAGAGACAATTTTACAGTTCCTATGACACTATTGTCATGTACAACCCATGTATACGTGATTACGTGATTGGTCATCGTTTTGTATTGGTTCTATTTGCGTCTAAAGTTGCTATAGTCTAATAGTTTGTATCATTCTCAATAGGTACCTGTCAATCATTAATGAAGCGGCCGACAGACTGACGGACAGACAGCCCGAGTGAAAAAAAAGACTGATAACTATCGATAACCATACCAAAAAGCCCATGCTCGTATTGTTTCTGATGTTCCCCAGATTTCTTAAGTGCTGGTCTATACGTCCTTAGAGAAGCCTGAATGTGTTTCATCTTCCACCGATGAAACTATCGCGGATCTTAGCTAATGAGCATATGTGCCAAGGTATGAGCTGAATGGTTGCGTATGTTACGGTCTCCGGATTGCATAGACGTCAGAAGACAACTGGTATGTGTGCCTATGTTCCTAGGTATGTGCGGAATCGTTACACATTTGCCGTTCAATGGATTACAAGAACGTCAGAAGACAACTGGTAGATGTGCATATGTTTCTAGCTATGAGCGTGATCGTTTCTTATTTGCCGGTCACTTGATTATAAGAACGTCAAAAGACAACTAATGTATGTTTAAATGATTTCCCATAAGCACTGAATATGCTCAATACTTTTGACATCGAAACTACAGAGAATCGAAGTAACGTAATACAAAAGACTAGACAAGAACTCAAACTAAGTTAACAAAAAAAAACACATTGCGAAACTGAAATTACGCTTCTCTTTCTTGGGGATATCCTATTCGCAATAACTTAAGATCTTCTCCGACTTATTTGTTATAAAAGTGTAATCGAATAAGAAATAACTTAAAATGTACATATTCCACAGTGATATTTAAGCCCTCTCTAGTAAGGATCCTCTTCGGTTTGAAAAGCTTTAAACGCTTGCCAAGAAGGATCAAAATGTCGCTATGAACATAATTCTAACTGACCAATTTTATTCAATCCGTTTTGAGTCATTTATAACATCTAGTTCCAAGTCATGCAGGTTAGAGTTAATGAGTATTTAATTGTAATTACTGAGAAAGGAGACTTAAAACGGAATCCGAAGGAACCAGCTAGCAGTTGATTCCAATTGCTGGTGCGTCTTTGTTCGCCTTTTCACTTACCGTTTTAAAGGCTTTTTGCTTTTTTTTGTGTTTTCCTAAACGGTCCTTGGAACTGTTTGACCATATCCCGCTTTTGTCAAAAAGGCAAACGCCGAATTTCGTCTTTAATATTCGCGCCTTGCAAAAAAGGAACTCGCTGTAGTTGACAACTATCTGTCAAAAATTTAATTTTATCCAAGAAAAAGAGATAATTACTTGGTAGAAAAGACGACTGGGCAAAAGGTGAAAATCTCTAAAAAAGCTTAAAGCTATAGCCGAAAAGGGAAAAGCAAAAGCCGAACAAAATGCTACTGCTATTTCAGAAGTGACGCCGCCTATCAGAAGATTCTGCTAAAGCCAGCTCGTCAGGCTCTGAAGTCGTAGTACCACCTTGTTTTGGTCTAGATAAAAAAAAAATATCGGTAAGACTAGGTAGTTTAAGACTCGTGCATTTTCTCCCGACGGCCGCAACTAGAGGAAATCTTCAAACAGGAGTAACTTAAAAAGAAACGACCATCTATTTTTAAATTCCTCGGAAAAGTCAGACATAAGGCGGACTATCCAGACATGCATAAATCTAGGACCAATTGTACCAAACTATTTCTTTTAAACACATTTCCTCAGACAGCGAGTCAAATAACTTCGGCTTTTTGATCCATAAACTGCATCGGTAGATACAATCAGCATTTATAACATGTGACGATAGACACATGGGCTAACGCATCAGGTACTTGACACAGACGACGTAGGATCGATCCCACTCCGGTCCCTCACCATTTTGCTTCACAACAAAAGCGTCTTGGGTCTGAGGGTTCGATCCCCCTCATAGCCCTAAATGTTTTGCTCCCATGCCAAACCATAAAATCGGTCCTGGTTTCGCTAGTTCGGGCACTTCCACATACGCTAGGACGATGAAACTTTGCAGGCATATATCAGCGACCCGAAAAGATTAACACGGAATTAGTCGTTTCCCCGATTCGGCCATCGTGGGGGAAGTCGAGGGAGGGGAAATCTGGAATCTTGAGGTATTTATAACTTTTGAACCGGTCATCGGATCTTAGTGAATTTGATATTCGGAAAGAACTCGAGTCTCAGACGACCCACTTCAAATCCAAACTGGATCCGGTTACTTCGGGAGGAGCTCGAGGGGGGAACCAGAAATCTTAGGAAACACTTAGAGTTGAGGGATAGGGATGAGACTTGGTGGGAAGAACAAGCACAAATCCTAGATACATCACTGACATAGCCAGACGGGATTCGGGCACTGTGGGAGGAGTTGGGGGGGGGGGATTCTGGTGATCTAGCGAGTTCAGTACTTCCCGATGTACTAGGATGATCAAACTAGGCAGAAATATGAGGGACTTGGACATACCAACTTGAAAATAGTCGTTTGCACGGTCCGAACATCGTGGGGAGAGTGGAGGGCCCCTGTATCCCGAATCTTGTTGCTTTTATAACTTTTGAACGGGCAATCAGATTTGAATGAAACTTGTCACGTGGAAAGATCCATTGCCTCGGATGTTCCATCTCAAGTCCGGTCAGTACCCAATACTGGGGGGGGGGGGGTGTAAGGGCGTGCTGGATTTGGAATTCGGTGGGAAGAACAAGCATAAGCATCAGATACGTTCTCGACAGAACCAGATCATATCGGGGCTCTCTGAGGGGAGTTCGAGGGGGTTTCCCGGAATTTCGGTGATGGCGAGTTAGGATACTTCTAGATGTGCTAAGGAGGATAAAACTTGGTTGGAATTTTAGTGACCCTACCAAATAGACTTAAAGACCCGATACAATCCCCTAGGAAGATTTCCGTTCCTGGATCCAACCATTTTCGGGGAGTTGAGGGAGGGGAAATCCGGAAGTTACCAACTTAAGAACTGATAACCTAGATAATCCAAACATGTGTCCGAACCCCATGCGACCATGGTTTGGGGAGTTGAGGGGTGGGATGCGAGTTGATACGGCCTAGATTTGTCATTCGGCGTCCGAACCGGATCCGAAAAAGGTAGAGGATGATGAATCGGGAACCGGAAATTTGAAGTTATCCTCCGATTCTAGTAAAACTTGATGGACGGGAAGAGAAGATGTTAGAGATGCGAAGTTTATTGTTTCGGAGTCGTATTCGGCCACAGTGGAAGAATTCCCGGAAATGTTGTGGCTCTCATTGGGGAAAAGGGAAAACTTGGAAAATAGAGATATTGTATGCGCCTTAGATGACATATTTTAGGGTCCGGACCGGATCCGAGCACGGTGGGGAGGGGTAGCGGAATTTCAGGGAAAATGCTCAGATTTACATTCTCGTTTCTCATACCACCTACCCATGACAAATGCCATATGAGCTCGTAGCTCTTGTTCTATGTTTCAGCTTTTATTGTAAATCCTCACTTCATGACGAACCAACAGCAGCTTAGTCTCGTAAAGAAATTTTATACATTCTCACATGTCGGCTTCCCAGAAATGGCCTATTGGTCAAAGTAAAAATGAAAAATATCATGGGATCAGGAAAACAGTCACGGCACGGCAAGGCACGGCATAGTGTAGGAGGCACAAGTAGTAAAAAGAGGCACGAAAACTAAAAGGCCCCTTTCAGGCTTCAGAGCGAGGGGCAGGTACAATCGTCCATCATGCCTTTTTTAGGCTCTGGAGTTACCAACTCTTGCTTACTTGTCCACTTCTACTACTTGCTAATTTCTTATTACTCGTGCCTCCTGCACCATGTCGCGCCGTGCCTTTTTTTTAGTGGATCCCAAATATCATTGCATTCTAGCTAATTATTTTGACACCTTCGTGATAGTTAAGCTAGGGAATGTTGTTATGGCCGCAATACCTATCCAGGGCAAGATGCCTCATCTTGTCTTTCGGTAAACTCCTATTCAACCTTCAATTCCAACCAATTTCACCGAGTCTTTTTTACCGTCTTTCCCTTTATAAGCCTCTCACCCCCCCCCCCCCCTTACTCATTATGACGAACTCTTCGTACCAGTGAATAATCGCCGTGCGCCCAGCGAAGAGCCATAAACGTCACTACAGCTTAATTAGTTTACATATGATTTCAGTTAAATTTTAGTTTTCGTTTGGGTGACATTTCTGTTCTTCGCTAGGATCAGCTGCGTGCTTTGGACTCATATTGAGTAATGAGAGTTTCTTAAGTCCAACCGAGAAACATACTGCCAGAATACGCACACACAGACACATTTGTGGTCGCATGTTTCGCAAAAAGATCCGACAGGCCTATAAGATCCATGAAGCTAATATATGAAGCCGATTTATATACATTGTCATGTCACGTGCCCACATTCCGTATAGCGGTCGTAACTTAGTGTCCGTCTGCCCAGCTTTGCAGGTTTGGGCACTCTGACGGACGATGAAACTAGGCATGTGTATAAAGGACCCAGCCCAATATTTAATGAAACCCTATTTTCCCAGATCCGACAATCCTTTGGGGGGGAGGGAGGGAGAGGGAGGATAATTCCGGACTTTGTGACCCTTGCAGGTTGCGAACCGGCGACCCTATTTGAATTCAGCTTGAAGGGTGATCCCCGAGATGTACCGTAAATCTGTCCGAACCACATCCGGTGGCGAGAATTGGGAGGGGGGCTGCAAATTCTCGAACAAGTAGGAACCAAACACGAAGAGGGATTAGGATGAAACTTGGACGGTACAAAGGTCATGGGCTGCAAATATTTTACGTGGAGGTCCGGACCAGATTCAGCTTCCGCATTCGAGCGAAATTTTCTGAAAGAGCTTCTGTTCGGGTGAAACGAGATTGGTGGTAATAGTAAATGCTAAGATTTAACATTTATGTTTAAGAAGATCATCCAACCCGGATGGGGTAGGTTGCGGTAGACTGCAATTTTCGTAAAAAGCGTAGTTTCCAACAGGATGGAGGGATTGGGATGATACAACACGTTTAAAGTCGAGGCAGCATATACGATTCGAGTGAAACTTAGTGTGTGATAAGTGTGACATATATCTGTCCGAATTGCATGTGAACACTCTAGGGGGAAATAGAAAGGGTTCATTGAGACTGTTTGATGCATGTAGGGACCAAAAGATGAAGGGATAGGGCTGAAACTTGAGGATATAGAACTCATACGCACTATATGTTCCATTCGAGGCCTGCGGACCAGATGCGTTTTTTATGAGTGAGATGGGGGGGGGAGAACTTTCTGGGATTTCTAAAAATACACAATCACCACTAGTTTGCAAGATAGCACAACACATTGAACAAGAGCTAGAAGCTCATATGTCACTTGCAAGGCTGGGTCAGAGGACGAAAGTAGGAATTTGCCAATTCGTAGGTTTGTTGTGACCATTTAAAACTGAGCTGTTATCATTTAAAACTGAAATAAGAATGATCATGGGCCCTTATTTGATTAGTTGTTTGGCCTTAAGCAAAAAATTCAATATGGTAACATTTTTTTCTTACATATTCAAGCAGTTGATTATGGATAAATAGCAAAAATGTTAAGCAGTCTGGCGACGATTCGGAAATGTAAAAGATTCGATTGTCTGGATCAAGAAGTCTGATAGACAATAAATTGTGGGATCATATCGAAACCTTTGGTCTAGTAATAGCATGCAGTAGCAACTGTTACCACTGCCTGCTACTATAGCAAGACTGGATGCTACTGGATACTACTTCTTAAGATTGGCCATGCCTGAGGCAAGTTAAATGATAACATTCTGTGCTATTACGTATCAATTCATGCAAGTTTTTCGTAAAACTGTCATACAACTACACAGGCTACAAATTTGTCACCGGCGGGGGAGTGTTTCGCCAGGGGGGTTGTGTGCCCTCGTTTGTTAAGTTGTTCAATGCCGGGTCGTTTTTTTAGTCTGTAAAATAGTTATCAATTGTATATATTGTATTTTTGTGCATGTTATTTTTGGCTCATCGATTGACATACATGTTGACAACAAAAACTAATAATCGGCTCTGTCCGTCGCATGTTTTTCGAATAAAGTGAATTGAATTGAAATTGCCTAGCCCGAATCTCCTATAAACCGCTATGCTAATTTGTTTGTTTCTCCGTTTTCGTCGGGTGAGCTGAAATCCCTGTAGAGATCTAGGATAGAAAACACGGAGAGAGTTGTTCCAATGCTTGCGACGCACAGCACGAACTTTGGCTCTTTGATTTTCTGTTCATAAAAAATTGTGACGACGATCACCGCGGTGGATTGCTGGTGAATTTAAAGCATTGTTCAAATGTGTGATACGGCGTATAGAATAGAACAGATATATTTTACACGAAAGTCCGAAGGCCATGGCAAAAACGTATAGTGTTCTTCAAACACTGGTTTGAAGAAACAGAAGCTACTAACAACATACAAAGTTTGAAAGAAACAGAACTTGAAAGAAAAAATACTAACTATTAAAAAAAGCAAATCACGGTGGTGCAAACCAATCCGGAGGAATTTCCCCAACAATCTCACATCACACAATTGTTTCCTTTTTAATATTTTAGACATCTACTCTTTACCAAACACTGCTTCACCAAATGCTTCGGATTTTTTATCATTTAGCTCTCTACACTCACACATAAAATGGCTCAAATCATCCTTTGCAATCCCACAAATTGGGCAGAAGAAAAGGAGGACCGGTCTTGTCATTGCATAATTTCTTTTCACGCCAAACGGTAAACAATTTACAAAGATTCACAATATATGTAGGTAAACAACATAGACGGAAATATGCAGATTCCTCTTTTCTTCGGGGCGCGATGTAATAAGGTGTATGAGGAGCATATACCCGGGTTCTATTTTGGCTCATGCAGAGCCAATTAGAGCCTCGTTTTTGTTGTATGCTGCAGGTCCACTTCTCGGCCGATTCCGGACTGATTCTTTCTACATCCGTTTTTGCACTGCAGCGCTTCCGAGGAAGGCGGCAGCGCTTCTCGGGAATCACGGACTTGCTCCCCGACCAAGTCCGTGCTTCCCTGGAAGATGATGCAGCGCTGCCGCTTCAACCAAGAAGAAAGTGAATCCAAAAATGCATATTATACAAAAGCAAATAAGTGCTGCAGCAGCGATGAGGTAGCGCTATTGCAGCAAAAACGAGGCTCATATCGTTTGGTTGATATCCGCCAGTGCGCCTAGGAAAGAGCAGCGTCAAGAGTTGTAACGGAAAGCACTAAAGGTCTTACTTTATTGGGAGTTGAAGTAACAACTTTCTTCAGAAGAACACGTTCTGTTCTATTACGACTACTTATTGTTATTTAGAGGACCAATGCTGCCCATCCATTAATTTAGTAGTTTTCTACAATGTAATGGGCGTCAAATTGTACTCGTGTACTTCAAGTAGTACTAGATCTTTAGAAGCTCGAAAAGTTGTATCAGTTTGGAAAAACCGAACGTTGCACTGATGTAAACCTTTTACTTTAAGTTTGAACAAGGTTGTACACAGGGTTGCCAGGTGTCGCACGATAGTGTGAATTGTCACTCTATTTTGTTTTCGGCACTCTTGTCGTACGTAGGACATAAAAATCACTCTATTTCATACAATGTCCAAATGTGTCATTTTTGCAGCAGGGATTTCGACTAGAATTGACTATTTCAAATTTCTTTTATGAAAACAAATCAGGGTATGTCATCTTTGCAGAGGCGATTTGGACCAAAAGGGACCATTTCACCTTTTTACACGAAAATAAAAATTTCACTCTCTGTTTCGGACCAAAAGTCACTCTCTAAATGATTTTGATGTGGCAACCCTGGGTGTACACCTAATGCCCGGGCCCCACTATAGTCATACCTGGTAATAACGCCGGTAATAAGACCGTCTTACGGTCAAACTTCGGAAGAAAAGACGCTGAAAACGTAAGATTGCCGAGATGAAAAAATCCAGACCATTTTGAAACGTATCTCTGCAGTGTTTGGACCAATCACAGACCAGAGTCGCTGATTTTAGCCAGTTTTGTTTACGTTTGAGTGATGATGGTGGTAATATAGCTTGAATTTCTTCGTTCCAGGTATGACAAGGATGAAACGTAAGAGTGGGTAATAACCAAATTAACGAACCAAATTGCGTACGGGTGTGACTGAATGTGGCCCCGGCATAAACGCTCCTCATAAAATGCAATGACGAGGTGCCACCAGGTGCGATAAGGAAACAAGAACAACCACATGCAGTGTTGCACGTCAAGTACAATTGTACTTTTTTAGTACATTTTTGTTACGTCTGTACGAAAGTACAACTTTTTCTAAAATGGCCGAATCTAGTACATTTTCGCATTTTCGTTACAAATTAAGTACATTTTCTTGTTTTCATACGTCTAATGTTTTTTTTCTACTTATATACCAGCTACTTCATTCGAGTCCCTTTCTAACGTCTTTTCAGTAATTACCTCCCCCACTGCAAATTCTGCCGAACTCCAGCAAGATTCTATGGTCGGCCGGCGCAGCTACGGCCTGAGAAAAATTCAAATTGGAGGAACGTGGTTAGCAAACTGTCATCAAATATCATCTCCAAAAGAAGATCGGAAAACCAACCAGCCTTTTTGACTTTTCCCGTTGGTCGGTTAACCCCAATATTAACTTTTGCCGTTGGTTTGCTGCTTTTGCCGCCATTTCATCATGTCAGAGTGGAAGCTCTTCAAGAAGAACATGACACAGGAATTTTCAGAAGTGATGTGCTAATACTAGAGCGGCGAAATCTGTAGACTACGGCAGTAAAAGAATTATTGCTCGCTGAAGCTGTTAGTAAACTTTCGATTGGTGCCCCTCCAACCTCAGTCAAAACCCTGTTTCAAGTTGAAAATATTGCGAACAATATGATTATTGCATTGCAAAGACAGTCTCTCTGGTTCGACGATGCGCATGTTGCAGTACGTTTTCCGGCAATCTGTACATTTTATAGAGCGATATCTCTACATTCTGGCAACACTGACCACATGTGAGATCTTGGTATAAGTTACCTGAAGAGTGAATAAGCGATTGGGCTTTCCCTTTATACCAAGTCGTGCACTAGCCCCGTGGAAAAGACAACCAGCACTCAGCATCGGAAGCCAAGACTGGTAAACTTGGTGAATTTTGACAGATCACACAGTTTTAAACATGGCTAAATCTAAGAGGCATGGGCGTCACTAGCCCCCTCCCCCCTTTGGGGGGGGGGGGGGGGGTGCCGACGGACTGAAAAAAGTACCGACAATTGTAATGCATCAGTCGAGGTTAGTCCTGTAATGTAAATTCGTATACCTAGCTTCACATATTCGGGTTTTCTTTGGCTATACCTTTACTTACCCTACAAGTTCTAGCTGATAGAGTGTTTCCCCAACTAAATGAAACACCGTTCTTCTAAATAGAGAATACTACGAAATGCGCCGCAGGTGATATTTTGTGTAAAATTAACTGTAATGCATCAGTTAAGATTATTCCTTTAAGATAAATTCGTATATTTAAATTCACATATTCGACTTTTTCGTATCATCTTTCGTGAAAAGCGAAGCTTCTAAGGACTGTACCCGGAACAAGTTAAACTAATCGCCGCAGGCTGATTTTTTTTAAATCTGTTTTTTTTTTTTCCGAAAAAATTAATCTATACCTACTATGCAAATTCTAGCTTTTAATGTGTTTCAAACCCCCAAGAATTTCAATCCTAAAACGCCAACTACCTGAAGCACAGTTCTTCCAACTAGAAAATACCACGAAATGCGCCGCAGGCGAACTTTATAGAAATGCTGATGAGCAGAGCACCTTTTTGCGATCCCAACTGGAAGTAAGGTGAGTTCTTACGTGTAAATAGAAGCCGGCCGATGTGTGCAGAAAAAACTTTAACTTACAGGATGCGCCCGATAAACATTTATAGAACTTGACACGAACAGAACTAACGTCTACAGAATTTGGTTTCTTACTTGCAAAAGAACTTAATGTGACGACGAGAGTACCGACGAGCGACCAAACCATACAGCATTGGACTTCTCCAGTGTTTTGCTCGACTAGACTGTACAGAGCTTGATTTCTTCCGCGTAAAAATAAACCGATGTGCGAACGAGACTTGAACTTTCTGGGTGTACCCGACAAATGTTTGCAGAACTTGATTTCTTACGTGTAAAAAGAACCCTATATAAAGAACTCGGTTGACTAGAGCCCTACCGACGCCCGACAAGAGCATACACAATGGTATTTCTATCTTTATTTCTTATGTATACAAATAATCCGATGTGCTGACGTCAATACCGAGGACCGACAAAAGCACAAAGAATTCAAATTTCTTCTGTGTTTTGCCCGACAAATCTTTGCAGAACTTGGTTTCTTGCGCATAAAAAGAACCCGTCCGACGAGTCGACTGACGCCCGACAAGAGCATACACAGTTGTATGTCTTTTTTTATTTCTTATGTATAAGAAGAATCCGATGTGCTCACGACAATACCGAGGACCGACAAAAGTACATAGAATTATAATTTCTTCTGTGTTTTGCCCGACAAATCTCTGCAGAATTTGGTTGCATGCGTATAACAAGAACCCGATGTGCCGATGAGTCGACCGACGCCCGACAAAAGTATACACAATTTTATTTCTGCGGTGTGTACTTTCTCAGGACCTTTGGGGTAGGTGGGGGTCCCTCTCCCCCTCATAGTGACGCCCGTGCTAAGATGAACTGAAAATAGCAAACAAACACAAATAAAGGTACACAGAGAAGCAAAGTTCCACTGTTTACTTTCCGCTAGCACATCTAGTGGCAAAAAAAGAACTAATCTGGAAGGAATTTAATGAAGGGCGTATTTGAACAATGGGTAACCGAAGCGCTGACTCACACGTGATTCTTTTACACATTTGAAATCGTTTTCATCTTTCAACTAATTTGTAGGCCTACTTGTTCTTTAACTTAAGTTAAGGTGAAAGCAATTGCTTAATACATACAAGTCGTGTCCTAGTGAATAACATAGAAGATTACGGTAGATCTCATCGATTTAGTGTGCTTCTTTGGCAGGATTTTCAAAAACATTATCAACTAATTAGTTTTAGCGCCTTTCCATGAAAATCCAGATTGGCAAATCACAATTTGGATTCTCCCAAATGCATACTGATAATCCAGATTAGGGAAAATCGTTCCCGCTGATTAACTGAAAATCCGGATCCGTTCTTGAATGGTCGATTTGAGAATCTTGCAAAGAAGTGAGATTCGCTGGATCTCCGTTTTAAAATCACGAGATAGTCGATTTGCTGTTTCACTGTTGAATTAGTTACATAGGATCAAAATACAGAACTGTCGCGGTAAAACGCCTATACCAGAACCTTACCTGACCTGTCCGCAGTTTCCTGAAAGCACAAATCACAATTCGGATTCAATTTTCTACGATAATACAGATTTTGAAAATTGTGTTCTCTGACTATCTCACAATCCCTATTCGTTCTTGGAAGTTCTTGAAGTGAGATTCGTCGGATTGCCGTTTTGTAATCTGAGATAGTCGATTTGTTGTTTCTCTGATGAATCAGTTATCCCGGATTATGATCCGGCAGTATCGCGGAAAAACGAATTAATTGAACAATGAGCAGCTTACCGGAACCTCAATGAGCAGCTTACCAGAACCTGTCGGTTTCTGTTAACCTTGGTTAACGTTAATAAAATTCAGCTGTCCGTTTGTCACTATCAACTATAAGCAGTGGCTGGATAGAAATGGACAGTAGGCCTACAACAGACTACATTCGGACTTTTGTCTTTTAAATGATAAAGATAAACTGAATTAACATTTTTTAACATGAAAACTTTGTAATAGACTCAAAATTCGAACATTTATACAAATTCCGCTTACGAAAGGAATTTCATGATGTATCTGCGGTAAATGTTATCAAGCAAGGCGTAAGGTTCAGGAGAAAATCCCATGCTAAAAACGAGTCAAAGACGTTGCAGATCCGCTTCCATTAAGGGTCATGAACTTAAAGACAAAAATTGTCCTCGAGCTGGATTTGAACCAGCAACCTCCGGTCTCAATTGCCAACACCCCTAACCACTGAGTAACCGAGGGGCTTGTGAACATAGTTCCCGAACCACATAGTTGACAGACAGACAATGATTGCGCTCGAGACAAGTCACTTTACTTCCCTGTGTCAGGGGAACAAAGTCACGTCCAGAGCCTGATCGCAACAGTGTTGCCACTTTTCCCTCACAGAACCTGTGACATTTGGCCGCAAAAATCTGTGACATTCTGTCGTCTAAAAACTCGGTCCGTTTTTGGTTTTCACTAAAAAGAACTCGTGCAGTTTGGGGTTCCAATTTACTCGTATAACAGGAGGTAATATTCTCCGGAAAAGAGCTGCCTTGAATTTGGCAAAAATACTTTGAAATTACCAAATTTGAGGCATTCCTGCCACAAGAGCGATTTCCTGTGAAAATTTTTTCACAGCTGTGAATCTGGGGAGAAGTCGAAACCGGTGACAAATCACATAATTCTGCGACCAGTGGCAACACTGAATGGCAATATCCGCTAAGACCAACTGCCGGACACTCTCTTACGTTTTCTATAAATTTTCTCTAACAGAACAGAGGCGCTGGTAGCACAGTTTCTTATCTTTAAGTCACACTGGCATACGTATGCTGTCGTTCTGGCTACTAAGGCGGCCCAAAGTCTACACAATTTTCCGTACAGTTTTCACAGCTGCACCATAGCAATCTTATTCACAAGTCTTCAACCGGAGGCTCTGGTAGTAGAACAAGACAAAAGCCAGTGTGGTACACATACAGCTATTCCCATACCGAGTTATAAGTCGGCCACAATAGCTACTACAGTCTTCTACTGATAAGTCTGCACAAGAAGTCCGTAGGGTTTCCACAGCTACACCATAGTGAAACTGCACAACTATCCCTTCAGAGGTTCTGGTGGCACAACAATCCAAAAGCTAATGGTACAGAAATGAATGTTACCGAATAGAGTTAGTTAGTCACCAGAGCTACTGCATCTTCCCCTACTGAGTCTGCATAGAAAGAGCTGCACCATAGTGATCACGGTTTACAACTCTCCCACCACAGGCTCTGGTAGCACAGCATTCAAAATACCAGTTGCACAAAATCGGCTATTTCCATACCGAGTTTGTCAGTTCAAGAGCTCCCACGTAACAGTTACTCACACACAGTAGAGCGCACGAAGACACACATTACACTATTCTTTTTGGTTGCACGTCATCTAAAGAAAACTTGAAGAACTTATCTAGGTGCAAAATATCTCCAAAGACACGCTAGTAGAAGACCCTTGTGAATCAATATGAGCAACACCTCAAGAACCCGTATTACCTTTGTCTGTCTCACCTGGGAGTGGTAGCATTTTACACAAACTTCAGTTTGCATAGTGAATAGTGATACTTTTACTCGATCACCACACTAGTATGTTGGCGAGAGATGGGCGAATCCGATCATGAAAGGATTCGAATCCGAATCCAGGGCTAGGTACGAATCCGATTCCGAATCCATATCCACCATTTCATGCTGAGGATTTGAATCCGAGCATAACAAAAATCAAACCATGTACATAGATTATAGTTTAAAAATCAGAGGTGACAAAAAAGCACTGATATTTCAGGTAATCAGATAATGTGAGAGATTACTTAACATGTTTGGTGGTGGACACCAAACAAATTTGATTGTCTAAGCCCACTGTGTAAAAATCGGAAAAATGGAAACTAGGAGGATGTAGAACAGAAATTTGAGCGGATTCGTAAGACTGATGGTTTGGAATCCGAGTCCGAATCCAGCCTGAGAAGCAGAAGATTCGAATCCGGCCAAAAGGACGAATCCTGAATTCGGATCCGAATCCGGATTCGGATTCGCCCATCTCTGATGTCGGCCGATTCTTGTGAATTCACACAAGGTTCTTGTGAATCACTATGAACATCACTCGAGCCTTTAATACCGATGTCTGTCTCATCTGCGCGTGTTAGTACTTTACACAAACCCCATTTCCACAGTGATGGCTTTACTCGACCACTGCAGTAATAAGTCAACTGATGTTTGTTAATTCACAAGACCCTTGTGAGTCACTGGGAACAACACATCAAGATTGATGCTGGCGGTCTGGAAAGCTCCGACAGCCAGTACGCCGGCTGTCTTTAGGACTTCGGTTAACAATCGCTTGGCTCTCCAGAGCGATCTTAGAGCTTCACCAGTTTTGGAAAGTAAATCCACTAAATGAGTAGAAAGGGATCACAGCAAGTCTTCACTTTTCAGAAAGCGAATCCGCGAGAAGGCCAGAATCGCCTTATAAGAACGACAGTGGACATTTTACTCGTGCAACACGCCACTTCATTCGGATTCGATTTAGTCAACCACACAAAGTGGGTGTTGTTCGCTACTTCAACATATATCAGATGATCATACTAGTAGCGATGTCTCAGACTGTCGTCTCATCTTTACCCTGAACCAGGGGGATGCCACTGAAGCTGACCCGTTTCGCGAGCACTTCTATACTCTCTTCAGAAGAGAGACTACTGCTGTCTTTCGGTTTTGAGTCGCATCGTTCACCACAGACCACTGGGTCGGGTTTCACAGCTTGGCCAGGTAGACAGGAGGGGTTGCACCCTGCACAAAGATAACATGTTAATGATTGCACGAACCGCAGTAGAACACGTATTGCAAGTTAACCTTTCGGAGAAGACGGATCTTCTACAGATTTTTGGGAGAAGAAGGACAAAAAGATGTTTCTTCAGTCAGCTCCTAAGCAGGGTTTTGCATGAGTAACCGTTATTCACTGAATCATGGTTCAATTCGGTATTTTATGAATAATCGTGAATCGAATGGTCATCACCATTTATTTTCTCAGCTGAATCTTTTAGTGAATCGTCAGCCCTTTTTTTTCCGTCGAATAACAGTGTGATTCGGTGTCTGGTCAATTCGTCACAGGACAATTCGTCACAGACAATTCGTCACAGGACAATTTGTAACAAGGACATTTCGTCACAAGGACAATTCGTCATACGGACATTTCGTCACAGAGAGCTTTATTTCAAGTCTGGATTTCGTTTTAAGCTGTATATTAAGAAATACTCGGTTACATTAAAATAGTATGGCTATATACTACATGAAAACATGTATTTAAGAGCAATGTCCCGCATATATTCGAGTACGTCAGTTTAACTAGACCAATATATGGTTTTCAGTCGCAGGTTAGTCTTCGTACTTCCGGTTCTTGGGTGGGTTCGGGCCAGTGCTTCTATTCCTCCCGATTTCTCGGGAGATCTCCCGGCTTTTTTGGAAATCTCCCGACCAAAATTTTCTCCCGATACTCTACCGATTTTCATAATCTTATCAAAATTATAATAAGGTTACAGTTCGCGAATTTCTAAACTGGGTCTTGTACCAAAATCTCTTCAAAAACTTTAGCAGAGAGATAGCCGAGTCGCGAAATGTTAGCCTGCGACGTATGGTTGCACCATTATTTGGTTTTGTACAAATATGTCTATACTTTTTTATCAGAAAAGTAAATTGATCTTTGTAAGCATTGAGAGAAGATGGTCGAGTAGAACTCTGGTCACTGCCATTTCAATTGGGATCCCAAAAAGATGATCGATCATAAATATTTCGTATGCATTATTTTTGATAAAATGCCTTTAGTAGTTTTCTCCATATTTTGGAATGGCATGCCATTTAGTTAGGCCTTTTGAGAGTCTTAGGCTTAGGATTTGATAAACATTATAAACTAGAATCTGTGTGGTTAATAGTTGAATTTTTGCAGAAAAAAGCCGAATTAAAAATTTTTGCCGACGCCACTCACTTTAATAAAGTCTTGGAAGCTACTGCCAGAGCCTCAATCTCTCCGGTTTGAAATATTTCTGGAAATCCTCGGGATCTTAGGATTTGACTAAGGTTAAAAGCCAGAATTTGCTTGGGAAACAGTAGTGTGAAATGCGAACTTAAATTTGTGTCATGGGGCTCGCTGTTTAATCTCCTCTTGGGTACAGAAGTTATAAACTGCTGCTGGAATGGTGTCCAGTAATACACCTGTCCGTGTAGCCTTCATAGAAACGATGTACTAGTAGCTGTCTAATCAGTTTTCGAGCTGTCCTTTAGTATTGCTAATTGTACCCAATATGTTTCAGTTTTGCATTTAAGAATTTGAAATAAATCAAAGCTTGAATTATAAGTTTCGAGGATTCGGTAGAATTTCTTGTAGATTCGTGAAATTTTGTTGCCCCCCACCCCCCAACGAAAACGAACTTCTGACGCCCCCGATGACACTGACGACCAGGGGGTCGCAAGGAGGGAGGGGGGGGGTGCAGCACCCCGAAAGTCTTAGAGATTCGGTAAAATTTCGGTCCGGAGGCCCAGAATTTTGCTAAATTGCTGAGTATTTTTCGATAGCAAAACTGTTCGATATATTTATGTAGATTTTGGTATGTAGATTTTGGCTCAGAATACCGAATAAGCTATCGGTTCAAAATTATTCGGTATCATGATTAGGATTCGGTAATTTATTCGGTATAGTTTTCGGGATTAGGTAGTTAACCACAAATCCCGACTTTTTCCCGACAGTTTCGATGAAAGTATACCGAATATGATTAGTTTTCGGTAGTCTTTCGATACCAAACAATTCGGTGTAATAACCCGGACACGGTAGTTATACAGAATCCCGAACATACTGTCTGTCTAAACTTATTCTAAATAATAACTGAGATTCAGTAATTTACTCGTTAAAATTGCTAGGATTCGGGAATCACCACGAACCTCGAAACTCGGAAGAGGTCGAGTGAAGCACTGGTCGCAGACAAAAAGGAATGATCTGTGATTTCATCGATAGTGCTTACTTGGAGGGGTTGCCGACTCCCAGAAACGATGTACACCAAGTGGCGCGTGCAGCGGTGCCGTGCCGAGGTGTACACCGGTGGCGGAGAGAGAGCAACCCCTCGGATTACTTTTAATTGTATCCCCAAAAGAATATCTAATCATAAATATTTCTAAAATTCCGCCTGCATCACTTTTCGTAATATTCTCGACTTTGTGGAAGGTCGCATCATTTGACTGGAGTTTTAAGCCAGTTTAAGGATTGAGATTTCGAAACATTAAGAGGTAGAATATGGATAGAAGTTAAATTTGGCAGGAAAAGCAAACAAAAATCTCGCCTGCGGCGCTCACTTATGTGATTATGGGTTGTATTGACTAGACTACAGCAGCTGTTGCTGCCATAACGTTGCTTTATCCGGTTTCTGGTACTTCTAAGAGTCTCGGTATTTAATCCACGGTAAACGATAGAACTTGTAAGAGAAGCAGTTAAATTTTAGCAAGGAAAACAAAAAAATTGGATTTCGAAAGTTTCGCCTGCGTCGCTCGATTTAATTTTCTATTGGCTATAATAGATAGAAGCTGTTCCTGCAATCATGCGCGGCAATATATTCTCCAAGTGGAATTCACCAAAACGCCTAATAGTTGGCTAATCGTCTTTCGTGCTGTCGTTGAATGTTACTCTTCCTACGTAATTCTTTCTGTTCTATAATTTAAAGCTCGAATTCCCAGGTAAAATTTTTGAGTGATTCGGTAAAATTTTGTCTCTGCCCCCACCCCCTCCAATTAAGATGCTCTTGCGACGCCCCTGCTGACGCCTGATGGTTGCTTTGACAACTAAGGGCTCAAAGGGCTTAAAGGACCCCTTGCACTATTTACTCTTCAGATCTTACAGTATTTTAAAATCTTTGAATACTTGAAAACTATGCTGTGCTTTCAAAAAATAACCCACGGTCTTGGATGTTTTAAGCCTTTTCCGAGACCCGTTGACTTATAGCGAAAATGTTTTACGTAACCATTTTTTCTAATGGAAAAATTTCTCGTAGACAACCGTCGACAGCGTGACACACATCGTGACACACATCAGCGTGGTTTTGTTAGAGGGGTTAGAATGTACCGTACAAAATTGGGGTCTCCAGGTTTAGAAATATATGGAGTGATTATGGAAGTAGGTTGCGTTAATATTATATTTAAGACAGGTCGGGTACTTTAAGAAGTAATTTAGGGTAATCCTGGGAAGCTTGAAGAGTTTACATCGGTTCGAAACAATTCTTTCAACTAAATTGCTGGAAAACTGGTAAAGTTGCGATTTATCCTCTACTTTCGATCTGCTGACTGTCCCCAAGGTAGAAAAAGGTCAAGTTTCCAAAGAATTTTCAGTTTCCTCACGGGCGGACGTACCCATTTTGTCAACATGCACAAACAATCGGCTAGTTTTCAGTCAAAAAATCCGCGCTGTTTCGGAAATTTGCAAAATTTGGGGCCCTGGCTCTTACGGAAACGGAAAGACAAATTTTAAGTAGATCTCAAAGCACCAAGTGTCCTTTAAACTTTAGAGGTGTAACGGAGATCGGAAGTTTACTATCAGCCTTGCTATCAAAGTATTTTTACATGTTAACCAGTTGAATACAGTTACTCAGTGCCTTTTTTGTAACAAAGCTAACTCTAAAATTGCTTTGCAGACATAATCACTTTTTTTTAAATCCAGATTTCCCCCCCGATTTCTTAAAATTATCTCCCGACAATCTTCCGATGTTTTCGAAGCAGTTCCTGATTTTCAAATAAAGAAAGTAGAAGCACTGGTTCGGGCACCCCAGCAACAAATCCCCCAATACTCATTTTTGTTTTGCTCTGCTCCGGATGAAGAAAGAAATATTTGCCTCTACATACCACAATGCAAATATTGTTGAAGTTCAAGTTCAAGTTTTTTATTTTCAACATTCACAAATATATAAATTACAAGAGCTACGAGCTCATATGGCACTTTTTACGTGTAGGCGTTACAAGAAAGTAGATGAGAACATCACAAAATACACCCGCCATCCAAGAATGCGGTTCGGAAAGAGAAATAGGATATTTAGTTTAACTCACTTCTGAGCAGTTCAGGATGGTCTGCAATCCCTCTGCTTTAAGCATTTTTAATTTCCCGGTCCTCCCCCCATCCCCCGCAGGTATCTGACCCGACGCGACTTAACACTGAACAGCGATAGCTCTTTCCATCTGACAAGTTTCATTCAGATCCAATCACCCGTTCAAAAGTTAAGCATGCCACTAGATTCCGGACTCCCCATCCATACACTCCCCCCACGATGGTCGGATCGGGGAAACGACTATTCTCAAGTCAATCTTTTCGGATCCCTGACATACCTGCCAAGTTTCATCGTCCTATCACATCAGGAAGTATGCCGACTGGATCGCTAGAAATCCGGACCCCCCACCCCCAACTCCCCCACAGTGCTCAAATGCGGTCCGGTTAAGTCGATGACGTATCTAGGACTTCTGCTTGTTCTTCCCACGAAGTTTCATCCCGATCCCTCCACTCGAAGCGTTTCTCCAATTCCGATTACCTCCTCCAGCTCCCCCAAGTGTCATCGGATCGTGTCCGGATTTAAAGTGGGACGTCTGAAACACGAGATCATCCTAAATATCAACTTTCATCAAGGTCAGATTACCCGTTCGCAAGTTAAAAATACCTTAATTTTTGGTTTCCTCTCCCTCCACTCCTCCCCAGATGGTCGGATCGGGAGAGACTACTTCTTATTTAATCTGGTCCGGTCCTTGACACGCTTGCCAATTTTCACCGTCCTAGCACATCAGGAAGCTCCGAACTCGCGGGACCACTAGAAATTCGGACCCCCCCACCCCCCAACTGCCCCAAAGTGAGCGGATCCGTTCCGGTTATGTAAATGAAGTATCTAGGACTTGTGCTTGTTCTTCCCACCAAGTTTCATACCGATCCCTCCACTCTAAGCGTTTCTCAAGATTTCCGGTTTTTCCCTCCAACTCCCCCCAGTGTCACCGGATCCGGTCTGGATTTAAAAAGGAACATCTGAGACACGAGTTCCTTC
The DNA here is from genome assembly GCA_023053575.1 of Branchinecta lynchi. Taxonomy (NCBI): domain Eukaryota; kingdom Metazoa; phylum Arthropoda; class Branchiopoda; order Anostraca; family Branchinectidae; genus Branchinecta; species Branchinecta lynchi. The sequence continues at coordinate 5,087,566 of JAKZAP010000002.1, read as the reverse complement.
CATATGTCAAGTCTCAATAGGATCCGATCACCCGTTCGTAAGCTAAAAATATCTAATTTGTCTTAATTTTTCCGGATTCGCCCTCCCTCCACTCCCCTCCAGATGGTCGGATCGGGGAAACGACTATTTCCAATTTAATCTAGTCCGGTCCCTGATACGCCTGCCAAGTTTCATCGTCCTAGTTTATCTGGAAGTGCCCGAACTAGCAAAACCGGGGCCGACCGACCGACTGACAGACAGAAATTACAATCGCTATCTTGCACTTGGCCGAGGGTCAAGTGCCATAAATACAACACTTTCGCGCTGGAGAAAAACTTATGAGGGTTTGCATTTGCGCGAACTTCCACATAACTTCTCTTACCTATATATATATATATATATAAAAAAATCCAATCTTTCTCAATCATCAATACTCAACTCCTGCTCCCCCCATTTTTCCCTCCCAACCTCACCTTACCCCCCCTCCCACCCTTACCTCCCTAGCCCACTCTTCCTCCCCTAACCCCCCTACCACCCATAATGGAATTCAACATTTATGCCCCAGAAAATAATCTTTTAATTTCTTTTTAAACTGAGGTACATGTTCCGCCGCCCTAATACTCACTGGTAGTTCATTCCATACAGATGGACCCAGGTGTTTCATTGAAAATGAAGACCGGGGACCGTGACGTAACTCCACAACTATAGTCGCGTTTTTTGCAATCGCTTGGAACGAAAGTTGCCGTTTTTTGCGATCGACTGTCGACTGGAGGTCCAGTCGATCCGTTTTTTGTCGCTTGACTGGACATCGACTGGGAACAAAGTCAACAGTCGATCCGATGCACCTTTCTCTTGGAGGTCCAGTCAAACTTGGTGCCAAATTTTGAAAACTGAAACATGTGGACCCAAAGACGTAAAATTTACACCTCAGGAAGCGCTAGTACTGCAGTAGTTTCAGAGAACTGCCGAGGGAAGAGTTGTGGGGATGGACTGATTATTGACCGATTTAGACCGTTTTTCGAAGGGTTGTTCTCGCTCCCCTATCAAGCGACAAAAAACGGTCAACTGCATGAGCCCGGGAACAAGTCCCAATCGCCAGTCGATCTGCAAAAAACGCGACTTATATCATCACTATGTCTTGTTCCATAATTATGCACGTAATATAACATTTAGACTGATGATTAAATATCGGAGATTAGAGCCAGGATTAAAAAAACTATTCAAATATTGATTCAAACAACCTCTTGTGAAGTGGTGGCATTTTTCTATTTAATCCAAACTATCATTGTAATAGCAAATTTCTAAAATATGACGAACTGTCCTAGTGACGAATTGTCCTAATGACGAATTTTCCTGTGACGAATAGTCTGCGTGACCAATTGTCACGTGACGGATTGTCCCTGTGACTAACTGTCCGTGTGACGAATTGTCTGTGACGAATTGTCCTGTGACCAATTGCCCTGTGACCAATTGTCCTAGAATCATAAAGTCTACCAAGGATGAATTCTAGTCATCGCTGGACCGAGTGGTAAGTCAGACTAATTGCCTTGACTTTACAGTGATCGCGCAGGGGTCGCAGCCTACAATACGGTTTCGCGAACCGAAACTGCACAGAATGCAGAAAACTGATGATGTAGATTCGTTTCTTGTAATGTTTGAGAGCACGGCAAAAGCATGTCGGTGGTCGAAGGAATCATACATAGCCCAGCTATATCCTCTTTTGACTGGCAAAGCTTTAGACGTGGTTTGCAATTTGCCGGCTTCAAAACTAGCTGATTATTCGGAAGTTCGACAAGCTATCCAGCGTGCTTACGCTTTGACCCCCGAGACTTATCGTAATAAATTTCGGGCATTGAAGCGAGCGGATAATCAATCGTACATTGATTATGGTGGTAGGCTGAACCATCTGTTACTACGCTGGCTGGAAATTCCGGATTACCGTGCAGAGGAAGACGTAGAAATGTTACAAAATTTGATTCAGAGAATTATGGACAAACTAGTCTTGGAGCAGATTGGCAACACTGTTCCATATTCTCTACAGGTGGCGTTGCGTGAAAAACCAGCACGGGACGATTTGATGATATAATTGCATTTTGCAAGTTGTATTCCCAGGCTCGATCATCAGCGAAGTCATCGAAGCCGACGGACGGAAACAATCCAGCAGAACGGCAAAAGAGGAAGTTAGGTCTCATTTCAGTGGAAATGGAGACCAGAAGGACGGCAAAAATCCAAATGGCAAGAAGTCGGAGACCTGAAGTCTAAAGGGTGCTTTAGATGTCACGAGAAAAGCCATTTAGTGAAAGACTTCCCGATGCCTGCTCCGGAAACCGGTAAGACTAAGTCTAGTCATCTATGCAGAAGTCCAGATCGGTACGAAAATCATTGCAGCGAATTCGACCTTTATGGAGAGGTAAACGGAAAAGAGGTTCCTGTCTCATTGGATATAGGAAGTGACGTCACGTTAATTGGACAGAGATGGGTGAGCGAAGATATGGCTATAGATGACTCGGACTCACAGCAGGTGATCTGTGTCCACGGCGATCGAAAACTTACCCAAGTACTTTTGCGAATATAGCAGTTATCCGGAAAGGTAGAAAGTTCGAAAAACGCCTTAAAGTCATTATCAACCCTTCTCGAAGTGGCGTAATTATAGGCCGAGATTTGGGTTTGTCAGAACTTTTGCAGGACGACGTTCCAGATACGTATCTCAGCTTAGCCGTAACCAGGTCAAAAGCCAGACAGACTGATGCAAACCAAGGGGAAGAGCAGTTTGTTTTCACCGACGATATTTACGCCCCAGCTGGGAAGTCCCGGAAGTCGAAGCAAAAGAGGCGTCAAGAAAAGTGCGACGGCAACGTGTGACCAACAGCGACGGCAGATGATTCAACGGATGGTACGAGTTTCCCTCCACAATTGGACACGGGTTCTACAGTGAAACCCTGTGTGGATGAGGCGCCATCTACCGGGAACACAGCAAGTATGAGGGATACGAAGCATTCTACGGAACTAGTGTGTTCTAATGCTAAAATTCTGAATTTTTCAGCAGCTGAATTTAGCCAGTTACAGAAGCAAGATCCCGAATTTCGATCGAGTCGGGACGTAAGCCTGGCGGCTCACCTCAATACGTAGTAGACAGAGGTCTACTTTACCGTGTTGTGTTCGATAATGGCCGCAAGGAAGATATTTGGCAATTGATGGTACCAAAAGAGGCAAGAGGAATTCTTCTCAAGCTGGCCCACGACAGTCCGCTAGGTGGCCACATGGGAAGGGATCGGACCGTTGGTCGTATCACCAAGTATTTTTTGTTTGCCTAATCTATACAAGGACATCGAGAACTACGTCCGCTGTTGCGAACCTTGTCAACTAACTGCGAGGCGTAAGCCATTTGAAAAGGTTCCTCTAGCCCCTTTGCCAATTATCGAAGTACCGTTCCAGCGAGTTGCTGTGGATTTTGTTGGTCCACTGGAGCGTAGCAAAAATGGGTTCAAATACATTCTGGTCGTATCAGACTACGCAACCCGTTTTCCTGAAGCCGTGCCAATGCGGTCAATGCATGCAAGTAAGGTAGCTAGTGAGCTCGTGAAGATTTTTGCACGCGTTGGAGTGCCAGCTGAAATTTTGTCTGACAACGCTGCGAACATCGTATCGTCAACTTTGAGGCAAATCTACGATGCGATCGGTTCTCAACAGGTTAAGGTTTCGGCTTATCACCCACAGAGCGATGGCTGCGTGGAAAGGCTGAACCGTTCTCTGATTGAGATGCTACGCAAGTTTGTGTACGATGAGCCGAAGAAGTGGGATCAGTTGCTGCCATACCTCCGTTTTTCTTATCGCGAAACACCACAGAGAGCAACAGGGTTCTCACCTTTCGAGTTGCTTTATGGTCATGTTCCTCGGGGTCCTATGACAATTCTTTCAAAGAAATGGCAATCTAAGAAAAAGCTGGCAAAAGGCATCGTGCTGCACATTTTGGATATGCGGAGTAAGCTGACCGAGTATCTGGAAGAGGCTAAGAGCAATCAACAAAAAGCACAGTCAAAGATGAAGACGTGGTATGATGCGAAAGCGCGTCAGAGACAACTGGATGTTGGTGATGAAGTTTTGGTACAAGGTGACAAGGTCCATTCAGGGTCCTTAGGAAGACCTCAGATTTCAACTATGAAATTGACTGGCCTCGCCCAGGTGGGAAGTGTGGGAAGTCTTGCACATTAATTTAATGCGGAGATTCGTTCCACCACTAGACGATGCGCGTTGTTTTCTTACTGTTTCAGGGTGTGAAGCAGCAGCCAATGACGAAATGGACAGAGAATTTTGCCATCATTCAGGAGATATGGTTGGCCGAATCAGAATTGCCGAGAATATTACAGCGGAACAACAGGAAGAAATACAGAAAGTGTTCAAGGGGTTTCCATCAGTTATTTCAGCCGAACCAGGAAGAACCCACATGGTAGAACACGAAATTGACACAGGTCATGGGAAGCCGATCAAACAGAAGCCGTATCAAGGGCCCCAGGCAAGTAAGCACTTAGTTGAAAAAGAATTGAGAGAAATGATCAACAAGGGCTACTTGGTGCCGTCAAAAGTGACTGGGCGTCACCTTTTATTGTCGTGGCAAAAACTAACGAGAAGGGAGAATTCACTAGAGTTAGACTTTGCGCCGATTACCGGAAATTGAATGCTGTGAGTAAAATTCCGAGTTATCCGATGCCCAGGTCAGATGAGATGATAGAGCGACTAGGAAACTCGACGTACATCACGATTTTGGATCTGCGAAAGGGCTACTGGCAGCTGCCAATGGCTAAGGGAAGTCAGCACAAAACGGCTATTATCACGCCGCTAGGACTTTTTGAATTTACGGTGATGCCGTTCGGGCTTGCCGGAGCCTCAGCAACCTTTCAAGCCCTCATGGATCAGCTGCTGGAAGAACTAGATTTTTCTGGTGCTTTCTATGACGATGTAGCCATCTATAGTGATGGATGGAAACTACACCTGGATCACGTAACGCAGTGTTGCAGATGTTGGAAAACGGACGACTTACAGTCAATCCTGAACAATGCCAGGTGGGAAGGACAGTCTACTATTCGGGTCACGTGGTTGGCAATGGTCAAAGCCAGCCTACAAACGCTAAAGTGAAAGCTGTGAAAGGCTTTGCGGTGTCAAAAACGAAGTCGCAAGTTCGCAAATTTCTTGGCATGGCAGGTTATAACAGAAAGTTTATTCGAAACTTTGCTTCACTCACTGCCCAGTTGACCGGACTACTAGCTAAGAAGATGCCCGAAAAGATCCAGTGGGATAAAACAACAGACAGCAGCTTCAAAGAAGTTAAAGCAGCAGTGCCATCTTGCGGAATCCTGGTTTCAACCGCACCTTTAAAGTACTGGACGCCTCTCTGACAGGTTTGGGAGGAGTGCGCAGCCAAGATTTTCCCGATGGGGAGCATCCCATTTTATACATTAGTCGCAAACTCAACAAGGCGGAACAGCGTTACGCGGTGATTGAGAGGAAAGCACTCGCCATAAAGTGGGCTATTGAACAGCTGAAGAACTACCTGTCGGGGCGAAGATTTGTACCATGCACCATTGAAGTGGTTGATTCTGATGCAATCTAACAACAGCAAGTTAGCGCGCTGGGCCCTAAGTCTGCAAGAATTCAGTTTTGAAATCAGAGCAAGACCCGGTTCAGCCAACGCCAATGCAGATACGTTGAGTCGTTTGTAAACTCAACAGATCTGTCATGTAAATACTGTAAATAGTAAAACGTACTAAAATTTTGAGTTTTGCAGGTTATAGCCCTAACGATTTCGACATAGCCCTGCGACATCTGGGAAATTTTCAGAAAATGGGACTCTGAAGAGATTTATTACGAGCAGCTACGAGACCCATCACTTCAGTCTTGTTTTGAAAAGTTTGCCTTTTTTATCGAAGTGGGGTCAGCGAATTTTTCGGTGCAGGATGGAGTCCTTGTCCGATCAAGAAATGGGACGGAATCGGAGATTTTTCCTCAAATTGTTTGCCCCGCTAGAGTAAGGAATGAGGTCCTAGAGAGGGCTCATATCATGGGAGGTAGCGATTTGACGACGCAGCAGATGGTCGACTATTCGGGACGACACTACTTTTGGCCAAGCATGTTTAAGCAACCGGCGGCGTACCGGCGCTCATGTCGTCACTGCAGCAGGCCATAACATTGGTTATGTTTTTGCGTCCCCCCCCCTTCCCCCCCGGAGGGAAGGAATGTTGGAGTGTCAAACCCCTCAGCTGATAGCATCGCTCGAGGGATCGTACTGATTAGGAGTCGTTTCATTTATTCCGTTTTGTAAGTAGTATCCAAATAAACTTGGAAGAAGTTAGACAGCTCGGAGTACGCTACAACACTTGCTGTACATGCACCCATTCCCAGCCCCGGTCAAAATCAGTGTGCTGGCCATAAATTAAGCGATTTCCGCCTCTAAGTATGCTGATTTTACTGTTCTATCAGTTGGGATGTGCAGGCACCGGGCACTTGCTGTACACTAAAGGCGAGGGTGGGCAACCCTTCGGTTAGAATGTACCGTATGTGGGATTCGGGTCTCGGAACTCTTGGAACCTGGGGAAAAACAGGGTACGTGATGGTCCATACTTTTGCCCTATGTGTGGTGAAATTGATGAAGGTCTGTTACATTTTATGTGTGAATGTGGTGAGTTGGGGGGATTTAAGGGAGGAAATATTTGGAAGGAGTGCTTTAGGGGAGGAAGGGTCAGTAGATCTGATTGGAGATAAGTGTTTCGCAGTAATGAGAAATTTGGCAGTGTTCGTCCGGTTGGCAGCGAAGCATCGGGAGGATCTAATGTAAGTGTTATTAAGCTATATCTAGAGTTTTCACTTTTTGTTTTTGTTGTTTTGTTTTACTGTAAGTGATTTTTTGTGGTAGTTGCTATGGCCAGTTGGCTTTTTGCAATAAATATCATATCATATTATATAACCATATTTAGGTTGACATGCCACAAACTAGGACTGATGATGAAGACATTTTTTGGGATCCCAAAACGTAAGTGGAGGGAAACCTATGACATCGTAAAGTTGTCCGCCCGCCTGTTAGCACGATAACTCTCGAAGGGGTTGAGATATTTTGATCAAACTTGGCATTGGGACTCTTTGGGTCAAAGTATAGGTGAGGAAGTTTGGCGATATAGACTTATGTTAGGGATGGGAGAGAGGTTTGAATTTAAGGGAAATAAAAATATTTTTTTAAAAGCTAAGGAGTAGTCGAATTAGGGGTAAGGAGACATGCTGAATACAATTATGAAAATTATTTTCTCGCCGGGATAAATAGTACACCCAGAATCCGGCGAAAGCCGGAAAATTTGTGAAAAATAAAAGTATAATCTGAAGCTGATAGGAGGTTCAGTATAAGGGCAAGGAGACGTGTTAAATCCGAATATGAAAACTATTTTCTCGCCGGACAGTTAGTTCAGCCGGAATCCAACAAAAACCGGAGAATTTGTTTAAAGTAAAAGTCTTATTTAAATTTGATAAGATGTTCGATTGTCAAGACCCGCTAAATTCTTATATATATATCATGTATTTATTTTTGCCCGTTTACAAAAGGGAAAAAGCGGAGTACACAAAGAAAAGAACAGACGAAAAGAAACTAAAGAAAGTATATACACGCACTAAACATAATACTAAAATCTATACCAGGAATCGAGTTAGTATATGGTTTGCGTAAGCATTTAAAGCTCATAATTTTCTTAATCTTGTTCTAACCGGATCGCTCGGAATGCAGCTGAAACCAGGAAATGTGTTAAATGTAAAAGTTTAATCTGAAATTGATTAGAAGTTCGATGTAAGGGCAAGAAGACATGCTGAATGCTTTTTGAGCTTTAGTTTTTTGCCAGAAAAGTATCTTGTCCGAAATCCAGCCGGAACCGAACCCCAACCAGTTTATCGGTTTATTTCTGACTCAAAGAGAGTAATGGCGTTTTCGGTCTGAATTACCATTTCTCGCTTCTCAATTCTCGTACAAATTACAGTTTTTGCTCTTCTCTGTTCTCGCTTTTGACAAAAACAATTTTTGTGTCCAAAGTTATTCGCTCCAACGTTTGGGACTCGTTTACTCAACATATTCCTATATACATTCCCAGAGACAGTTCACTTGTGACAGGGTCTGAAGCCTGCATGAGAATGACACTTTCCCGAAAAATGCTTTTAGATCTGAGTAAGCAAAAAAACTGCCTTACGCTGACAATAGAGCTTTTTCTCATGGGAGCCGGAAACAGTAGTTCCACTGAGATCAAACACTTGCTGCTAAATCACGAAGAAAATTAATTTTCTGTTTCTTCAAAGTAAATTGAGCCAGGCCTTAGGAATCAAATACGGACAAACTAAATTGGAAGTCTGATTAAATCCGCAATCAGAGCTTCGTTTTTGGAATGTCTCAGATTGAGATCAAAGGAGGAGGAGGGTTTAAGAGGATGGGAAAGAGAATGAGCAAAGTGAATAAAAACACTGCCAGTAAGTTTAATCATCCACAGGAGGTTGCGCAGATCTGAGATTACACACTATCAGTTGACGTGCCCGAAAAGTTGTGTGGTCTGTTATTTTACCGTATTTAAAAATTAACTCAGGATAACCAGGGTCCCGAACCCCGCCCTTAATCCCCCCACAGTGCCTGAACCCAGTCTGGCTATGCCAATGTTCTTATTCTTCCCACCAATTACCTATTCTAAGCGTGTCCCAAGTCCCTGCAAACTTCCCACAAAGTAAACGAATCCGACTGAATTATAAGTGGGTCTTTTGAGACACGATATCTTTATCAAGTTTTATTAAAATCCGATTACCCGTTCGAAAAGTATACATACCTCAAGTTTCCGTGTTTACGGCTCACTCCCACCCCCAGATGGTCGGATCGTGGGAGTGACTATTTCCAAGTTAATCTGATCGGATAGAAATTGCTATATGGCAACTGGCCGAAGGGTAAGTGCCATAAAAAACAGTCTGACACTGACATGAAAACATTTATTTCTGAAAGGAACCTGAAACGAACCTTTTAAACGAAATGAAAACACATGCGGCTGAATCACGAAGAAAATTAAAGAGGTACCCCTTTCTCCCGAGTTGATTTATTTCTGTATATTTCTCCAATGAGCCATAAGATCATACGTATAGAAGGATTGAAAGTTTAATTACAAGGGCCAAGTCAAAGGAACTTCTTTTCGGAAGGTATCGATGAGAGATTAGCTTATAGGGGGATTCCGGGAAGAAAATAGAACAAAGCGAATCACAAGTGCCACAACACTTTCAGAAGCAACATAAATGCTGGTAAGCCCATTTTCGAATGTGGGCACTGCTCAGTTTGACCCTTTTACAATAGAGACAATAGAGACCCCGCGACTGTTCAGCTGCGGCTCACGAAATTCCCACCGAAGCATAAGAGCAGAGGCATGACAGACTTTTCCCCCTTACGCTGGCATACTGTTCCCACAGGGGCGACCACATTGAGACATACAAACTATGCCACGGTATGTATGAAAACGTCGCATCTGGCTACATCCTCAATTTTCAACTACAACAATTTACGTGGTCATAAGTCTCAATAGTCTAAAAAATCGCATACATAGTCTACAAACTTGCAGAAGAGAATTTCTATAAAGATGTTGGCGATGGAGCTTCAGAGATGGCGTGCCTCCTCACCGGAACGAACTATCCGAAGAAACAGCAAATTTCCTGACACTAAGCCAGTTCAATAGAGAAATTGACAGAATTTTTACTGCTCAAATGTACGACCCCATATGTTTTAAAGAGTTTTTGTAGAAGCTCTGGGCCTTATTGTTTTTGCAATATATTATTATTTGCTCGAATATTATTATTTGTGAGATCAAATACAGTCGTGGATGTCGCAGAAAAGTTGTTTAATGACCCTTTAATTTAACTCTAAACATTGTCTCCTCCTATTGGCCGTTTAAGTGTTCATCACCCCATTAGCCCACTTCTTAAAATTTCTCTGAAATTGTGTGTATTTTTGTTTCTTTTTACTCTTGTCCTGCACTTGCGCCGTAGGGTAGTAGGTAATAAATTCATTCAATCATTCTTTCATTTATTGATTCATTTATTCCTGCATTTTTCACAACGCGAAAACATTTTTGCTTCGGAAAAACTATACCTAAGGTTTAAGTGAAAAGGCAGCTTTTACGTCTGATGTTTGAATACACTGAAATATTTTGACTCATCTGAGGTATTTTGTATTCTCACCCGGGTCTCTAGTACCCACTGCTTGCACGACAAGACGAACAAACGGGTGTATTCACTACCGGGTGGGCGTAACGACGGAGATTCCAGTTTGGACGGGGAGCGAACTGATGGGTTGACGAACTGACGGGTATATGAACTGTCGGGTGGCCGTAAAGATGGGGATTCCAGATTTTCTACCAGAAAAATTAAATTTACGGGAAGGTTTTTGGCGTTCCGGCTGGTGGCGAAGTGGCAAGTAAATGATTTGACGTCTATGCGAACTATCGTCTGGGCTTAGAGCTATCACGCCCGTCTTATACAAAAAAAAAATAATCCTGTCCTTTCCAAATTAGTTGATTTAACGCGTTTAGTGGATTCTTTATCGAATTTGGCAATTCCTTCCAGCTGGCGACTGGATGAACTGACGTTTGGTGGAACTGCCGGATGGACACAGAGATGGCGAAATATTTTGTTAGAAAAGTTAAGCAATTTACGTACCTGCCCGTAATGTATTTTTCGCATTCCGGTTTGCGCCGTTCTTTTTCGGTGACGCCAAGGCATCCCAGGCGTCAAGAGATGGCTTTTCGAGTAAGGGGTTACTCACTAAGATGATGTCGCTACCTTTGACGCCAGGTTTTTTTCGCTTCTCAGAAAATGTCCTAGAGAAAGACAAATTTTTTTAGGGGTGTCTGAAATAACTTACTGTTATTACATTCATTTTCTCTAGTTTTTGTGTTGTGGTATATTACCTTTTCTTTCCAAGGGAGATTCCAAATTTCGAGCCTGATCGCTCAGCTTCACCAAATCGAGAAATTACCCCACGTTCGTCCAGGGTAGAGCAATATACTGACGCTGAGCTTAGCTGACCTTCTAGAGGACCTGTCGTATCTACAAAGACAACGCAATCCATACTTCACACTCATACGTTTTCCTGACAAGAAATCCGGTTCTTTACGTTCTACAGATAAAGATTGAAGTTCGTTTTTCTGACAACAACTCCGGTTGTTATTACGTTCTACAGATAAAGAGATCTTGTTCGGCACGGAGAAAGGAATACCAAAAAACCTCCACAGTGACATAACCACATTCCCGACCCTGGGACGACTGTCAGGCATCGTCAGGCATTATTCAAATAGTTAATAAGATGTATTTACGGCGTATAAGGTGTATTACAGATTCCTCTTTTCCTCGAGGTGCGCTGTAATAAGTCAAATAAGGAGAATAGACTCGTGTTCTATCTCCGCTTATGCAGAGCCAATCAGATCGCTTGGTCGGCCTGGTGAATTCGTTTTTCTGACAACAACTCCGGTGTTATTGCGTTACATTCTTTCTACATATAAAGAGTATCATGCGGCACGGAGAAAGGAATACGAAAAAACCTCCACAGTGACATAACCACATTCCCGACCCTGGGACGGCTGTCAGGCATTTTTCAAATAGTTAATAAGATGTATTTACGGCGTATAAGGTGTATTAGGAGAATTGACTCGTGTCCTATCTCCGCTTCTGCAGAGCCAATCAGATTACTTGGTTGGTTCTGACAGTGGGCCGAGGAGAGGAGCAGCATCATCAGGGTTGCATAGAAAGAACTAAAGTTATACTTGGTTGGACGTTGAAGAAATAACTTTCTATAAAAGTCGACGTTTTGTTCTGTTACGACTGCTTGTTGTTAGCTCAAGAACGAGGACGTTAGTTCGAGCTCAAAACGTAAGTGGAGGTCACTTCCAAAATGACTTCCTCTGACTTCCAATGACTTCTGACTTTCCTATGACTTCCAAAAAGTTGCCCGGATGACGGTCTGCCAGCACGATAACTCTCGAAGGGAATGAGATATTTCGATGAACGTACGAGGATTCTTTGGGTCAAGGGAAAGGTCGAGTTCGTAGATGGTTCCCATAGCTGCACATTTAGGGGAGGGTTTTCAAGGGGCTAAAAATATATTTTTTAAAGGCTAATAAGATAGTGATTAGGCAGTAAGAACACATGATTATCATGCACATGAAAACCATTTTGTCGCCGTACACGTATACGCCCGGAATCCAGCCAAAATTGGAAAGTTTGTTAAAGTAAAAGTTTTATCTGAAGTTGATTAAATGCTTGAGGAATACTTATATTTTAAATGCCTTAACCTTTGTAGTTGTTCCATCTCTTGTCTCGTCATCTTGGCGGAATGAAAGACTTTCATTAATGAAATACCATTTGGGCTACTAATGAGCTCCGCTAATAAGGCAGGAGTTAATTATTTTATCCTGTGGGACTGTGGAATGAAAAGTACCAAAATAGTAACGATCGGAAGCGATAATAAGCTGGTGAATTCGAATATGAAATTATTTCTCACCGTACAGGTAGATCGCCCGGAATCCGGCCGAAACCGGAAGAAAAGGATGAAGCCGGACGACTAGAAAAAAAAACAAGACAAAACCAAAGTGTTGCTCTCGCAACATAATTCTTGGTATTGCTAAGATAGCTTGTAGGTCACCGATTCCATCATGTGATTGGCATCGTTGCTAGCCAGAACGTGGCTCCCGCTCCCGCTCTAAGCCACTGTTTGAAACAATAGATTCCTTCATTGATCAGTGGTCTACAGGTTACCTTTCTGTCACAGTGTTTGGGATTCCAGGAGTTCCGCTCCCAAACAATGGTAAGATGGTCACCAAGTCCAATCGCTGGCAGACTCAAGCGTGGCGAATAAACATCAGAACAGCTCGTAAAAATCAGATCGAGCGGGTATTCGCTTGAACTACTTGAGGAATACTTATATTGTAAATGCCTTAACCTTTGTAATTGTTCCTTCTCTTGTCTCGTCATCTTGGCGGAATGAAAGACTTTCATTAATGAAATACCATTTGGGCTACTAATGAGCTCCGCTAATAAGGCAGGAGTTAATTATCTTATCCTGTGGGACTGTGGAATGAAAAGTACCAAAATAGTAACGATCGGAAGCGATAATAAGCTGGTGAAACGCTGCCGATTCCTTCACCAATCTCTGGAATCCAGAGCCTCGTTTTTGTTTTAATAGCGCTGCCGCATCGCTGCTGCAGCACTTCTTTGCTTTTGCAAAATATACGTTTTGGATTCACTTTCTTCTGGGTTGAAGCGGCAGCGCTGCAGCTTCTTGCAGGGAAGCACGGACTTGGTTGGTGAGCAAGTCCGCTGTTCTCGAGAAGCGCTGCCGCCTTCCTCGGAAGCATTGCAGTACAAAAACGGATGTAGAATCAGTCCGGAAGTGGCAGAGAAGCGGACCTGCAGCGTGCAACAAAAACAAGGCTCAGTTTTTGGAATGCCGATTGCTTACATCGCTACTACCCTCCTAACGAAGCTATAGGCCCCTATCGAGGCTGTAGACGGCATTTAAAACCACGCCATCTGTGTCACGTCAAACAACAAAATCATCCGTTCAAGATCACCAGTAGATAGATCACCAGTGGATAAATCACCTGTAGATATCTTGGATTCATAGTAGATGAGAATGTTTCGTGGAAAGAACATGCGAAATTAGTTGGTAATAAGCTTGGAAGGTCCCTCGGAGTCATCCGCCGCCTCAAATTCCGCTGTCCTCAAAAAAAATACTAAAAATGATTTATCCACCAATTTTCCATTCTCATTTGTATTATGGGTGCTCCATACGGGCAAGTAACTTCGCTTCTTTTTACAAAAGAGTTCAAATCATCCAAAATAAGGCAATTCAAATTATACCACCGGTTCAACACACTGAAATTTCAAATGTGCCAAGATCGAAGAGTAGAGATTTCCAGATTGCAAGTTTTTGCTTGAAGTATTTCAATAACCTCCTTCTGTCTTCATTCCAAGATATGTTCACACTAAATCAAGACCTGCATTCTTATGATACCCAAAATTCTTGTAACATCGTCCAAGAAGCAAGCTCAACAAAAAGATCTTCTTATTTAATTCGATTTTTTTGCGCCGGCTATTTGGAATCTACTACTGTTAGATATCCGGAACTCGAATAACCTTATTTCATCTAAGCGAGCAGCAAAAAGTCATAACAGGAAAATTAGTGTTATCCTCCGCTATACCCCCTCCTCGTTTTTCTTGTTTTTTGTCATTCCTTGTTTCCCTTATTTTGCCCTCTTTTTGGGATTCTAAAACGTAAGTGTAGGGATACCTATGACATCGCAATAGCTGTACATCTATCTGACCGTCTATGTTAGCACGGTAACTCTCGAAAGGAATGAGATATTTTGATGAAACTTGGTGTGAGGATCCTTTCGTTCAAGGGAAAGGTCGAGTTCGTAGCCTGGCTCGGTAGCCCTACATTTAGGGGTGGGGGTTCAAATTAAGGGGCAAACACGATATTTTTAAACAGCGAATGAGATCGATTAAGGGGTAAGGAGACGTGCTGAACATTAATGTGAAAATCATTGTGTACCCAGACAAGTAGTTCGCCCCGAATCCCACCAAACCGGAAAATTTGTTAAAAGCAGAATTTGTATTTGTAGTAGATTTAGATCTCCGATTCAGTGGTAAGAAGAGATGCTGAATCCGTGTATGACAATCAATTCTTACCCGGACATATAGTTGGCAAGGAATCCGGCTGAAACAGGAAAATTTTTATTTGAAGTTGATTAGATGTCGGATTTGTGGGTAAGGAGATACGCTGAATTTGTTTTAGCTTTATTATTTACGCCAGACAAGTAGTTCTGGAATTCCACCGAAACCAGAAAATTGATCCGTTTCGTCAAAATAGATATGACTTATAGGGGTATACACATATGCTGAATCCATATCTGAACTTGGTTATCTCAGATGATTAGCTATTTGGCCTTAATCTGTTTCTAAATTTTAATAGTAAAAATGTTCAAGGAGTCTGGCGAAGACTGGATCTGGCGAAGACAAGACCCATTTGTCTGGATCAAATATTGAACTTTTGGAATCCCATCGAAACCTTTGGTCTTGTTCATTTAAAGTTGAAACGATAGGCTATTTTTTTTCCTCTCCTCACTTTTCTTTATATAGAAAAGTTGATTCTCTTTGTTCAAAATCGGTTATTTCCCTGCACTGGTCAAGCACTCCTTTTGTGCTTTACTGGCAGGAATGTTAACTGTGTATTATTTTGTCTTTAAATATAGTTCAATGAAACTGAACTGAACTGAACTTAAAAAGAAAATCTAAAATCGACACAAAACCGCGTGAACTTTTTGGATTTGAATTCTGGGAAAATTTGGTTATTTTCTTTCGAGTTAGTGATTTTTGTGGAATTCTTACGTGAAAATCACGAAAGCTACTATTTTGGTAAGACAAACTGTCTGCAACCTGATTGGGAAGGATGCCCTGGCAGTAGCACACCGGAAAAAATACAAAATGAGCTAACGAAATAAGCGCCTTATTCGTGCATGCCCTGTTTTTCCCTGACAAAGTCACAGCATTACTAGCCAAAATACTTAAGGGGGATGGGGGACAAGGTAATAACCGACTGGCTGATCAATTTTACTGACTTATCTTCAGAAAAAGATCGACGTTTTCCCCCCAAAATTGTTCTTTACCAAAAATCGACTGTTTTTACAAAAATCGCGGCGCTTCAGGCCGACTCTTTTTTACCGACTGTTCGATGACATTCGTTTGAGGGCTTGGAGGGGATCAGCGTCCCCCTCCCATACTTGACGCCTCTAGGCACAGGGGTATATACCCGATGAATAATTTATCTGAAATAGTAGTATCAAGTTGTTCGAAAATCAGCATGTAGTACGAACTGATGCTACTACATGCTTCTATGTCAGGGCTGCATGTTACTGCAGTCTACTGCATGCTAATATTAGCAAGACTGGATGCTACTACAGCAAGATTGGACGACATACTACTACTTCAGATTAACCCAGTCGGAGGCATGTCAAATCAAAGTATTTCCTACTACTACACATCAATACATGCTACTTTTTCGTACAACTACAAAGTCGAAGATTTTTTTTATCAGGTAAGGTCTAAGGTACCGGCTGCTCACCTCGCTATGACCCTCCAAACACAACTTTGGGGTGGGGAAAGGACAGAGATTTCTGGATCCGAGTTAAGCCTCGAGGCTCTGGTACAGATAGAAACACTTCTATCTCGCTTCCAGCTGATAGAACTATTGGTCGACTGATGTGTGCTGAAACGAAATATCAAACGGATTAACTACCATGGCAAGAAAAGGCGGAAAACCAAGTACCAGCTGATAGAATGACTATTGGGCACATACATAAAGGCTTAATTTTTTCTGAAAAATCCTAACACTAGCCCAACAAACGAGAGCACTCTCATCGCCTTTTCTTGACTGGGTCAATAATTATTCAGTGGGTTGATCACCGACCTTGGAGGAAACATTAACTTAAAGAACCCCTCTTTCAAGGACATGACAACTCATGAAAAATCTGTCACATATGGACGTGAGAGGCTTCAAAGTCTTGCATTTCCTTTTGGAAGACCTGGTAGATCATCCGGTCTAATTCTGTTTTGCACTTCTTTTGTTTTACCTGTTTTTCCCACTGTTTAACCACCGCGCGTTCAGTTTTCAAATATTTTGCGTCGAGCTGCCGCGTCGGAGAGTGGGAAAACTGGATAGAACTGACAAGCACTAGGAAAATCGAAATATATCTGAGCCATTTCATCGTGAAGAGAACATTTCTAGTAGGCGTTCTGCTATAACAACTGAGTTTTTGATCGCCTCTCGCGACATCTGCCACTCACCGTCTCATTTTCAAGGCCCAAAAAGAAACGCAAGTGAACAGAAACCAGACAGAAATGTATCTTCAGGTGCATAGCACTACTAGTTAAGGCATTTCTGGGTTGATTTTCATGATTATTTTTTAATATTTGTTCTCTACTCAACAATATGCTCCTTGTGACACTTACATTAAGTACTGCAGTCCAGCTGGGAAAGCAGCTAATATTCTTAACTTTCTTAGCGCTGCGTACAAAAAAGCCACCCATCCAAATCCCCCCCCCCCCCACACACACCAACCAGACTAACAGCAAACACCAAAATCATGGTCGTGCATGGCAGCATATCAAATATGCCAATAGAACCTCCATCTTTGGTCCCATGCACCAACTATGGATACCCCGACTGAGCAGAGCTAGACGTACTAGCTGAGCTTTGAGCTGATGCCCATCTACCTCCCTTTTCGTCGCTGCGCATATTAGAGCAGACTGAAGCAGGCTAAACTGCATGTAGCCGGTTTAAGACACCTTCCGGATTCCGAGACGTCCGGGGCTTCCGCATAGTCAAGCCAACCCTTCCAGATTTTCATGATAGTGATGATAGCGAAATTTGCTGTTCTTCAACTCTTTCTAGATGTCCCCTTTACATTTCAAATATCTCTTGCATCCCAATCAAAATGTCAAATCACTTTCCCATGTTTTCCTAAATTTGCATATTTTTGTGTCTCGAACGGTTTGCCTCTATTGCACCTTCCAGACATCCGGAATCTGGGGTGTCCAGCACCCTGGACTTCCAGACGTTTATGGCTGGCTTCACCTTCCAGATCCCTCTCGACGAAAACGACTGTCTGGAATCCGGTGAAAAAATATGGAAGCTGAAGCCTCACTACCAACCCAAACAGCAACTGGTAATCACGGAAACATTTATCTAGCCAGCACTCACGCCACTCATCATGGTCATCAGCTGAACAGAGAAGCACACTCGTCCAATCAGGAAAGCGTATTGTCGGAAGCATTTAAATTAGGGTTTAAAAATGCAAGAAGCAGGACAGATAAAGTTTTCAACTGACTCTCACTTGACAAAAAAAAAGGCGGCAAATTCTCGTTAAACAAGCTTATTTAGGTAAGTTCCCAACGTGCAAGTCTAGCTGAAGACATATTTTTTTTATTGACAAGTTACCACATGTTATGTGGACGGAACTTGATGGACATTCATATACTTGAGGGTAGCTGGTGAGGGGAAGGGTCATCCGACCTCGCAGCGCAAAGCTTAGCTGATATATGTGATACCTACCACTGCAAGCGCCATACACAAAAAACAACAATAAAGTAAAAAAAAAAAAAAAAACACTGAGCGATAAACCCTTGATCAACTAAAGTATTATCAGTGTGAAAAAAAAAAATCCTTCTTGAGAACTAAACCAGTACCGTAGAAACTGAAGTGTTGTTCCGCAACACCTCCGTCGACAAAGCCAACCAAAGGCTGCAGCATACTTAACGTTGCTCAGGTAGTTAACATAGATCAAGTTAAACCTATTTACGGGAAAATTTCTTCAAATTTAAGAAAGAATAGAAAAATTCGCAGTGAAAACTAGACCTACATTGCCTGGGCAACGTGAAGTGTTGCGAGAGCAACACTTTGGTTTTGTTTCTTCGCTATCGGTTAAATGCTGAAGTTGTCAACCCATCGAAGTTTCCAAAATAGTATGTTCCAAGAAGATATTTTTTTCCGGAGCGATGACGCAATCGGTAATCACACGACTATCCTTCAGCGTTGAAAAAACAAACAAACAACAGAATATCGGATGTAGGGACTAAATTCTTTGCAGCCAGTTGAACTTATCCCTTATCGATCGTAGACATCGAGCCTGGTGAAAACTTAGAACATTATCTGACATAACCTTGTTGGTATGATAAAAAGCTATCCGTAACTTTTCAGGATCAAAGTAATGCGGAAACACGTTATTTAATCCTAAGTTGCAGTGATAGAATATAGAGACTAATTTTCTTACATTCAGATTTATAGAGA
Organism: Branchinecta lynchi; assembly: GCA_023053575.1. Taxonomy (NCBI): domain Eukaryota; kingdom Metazoa; phylum Arthropoda; class Branchiopoda; order Anostraca; family Branchinectidae; genus Branchinecta; species Branchinecta lynchi. Next base: position 5,068,698 of record JAKZAP010000002.1, on the reverse strand, counting down.
TCAAATAAAATGTATATCAATTTTCACAAGTTTCTAGCCCATCATGAACTCCTTATAGCAACCAATTTCATCTCCACACGACATAAATGGTACCAGTTTTTTCTCATGATCAAACACACTGGATACAAATTACAGGGTTACTAGGTACACCAACTAGCCAAAACTGCTAATGTTAAATTACGACTCTCTTGTGTGTCTTTTACGTTTAACTTGTTGTACGAAACCGAGTATTTGGACCAACCAAGCATATTAGACTATACCGGTACTCTGATCTTAATCCTCGAAGGGTTGGTTCGTAACTGTGGAAGGGGAAGTTCGGACAGTAGGTCCTAGGCCCTACATTAAATAAACAGTGTTTGGAAACACACACTTACATTTAATATTGAAGTTCTGCATACGTAGAATGCTTCTGTGAATCCAACTTTCCTTAATTACCACTGACTTAAGACTAACTCCTTAATACATATACATTGGTCCTTATATACCTGCTTCTACTTAAACCGTTTAATCTTTGCTTAATTCGGTTCCTCTCTTACTTGAATCGTTTCCACTCTTGACAGTGTAAATACAGCTCTTTAGAGATGGAAATACAACACTTCGCGAGGGAATCGTAAGTATGGGAAACGGTTTGTGGAAACAGAAGTATCGGAAACGGTTAGGACAACCGATTTGTCCAAATTCACGAGCATACAATCTGCTGCCGCTTTATCGCATATTTCATCAATTGTAACTTTTGCGGAACTCTTAAAATTCTTACGGGAAACATCCAAAACAGACAAGTCGTCACATATTTCCAATGATCAGGAAAAGACGCTTGCAGGCTCGTTAATTATTACTAAAAACAATAAAGGACCCAAAAGTGTCCCTTGAAGGACTCCGCAGAAAATGGCTAAACTATCTGAAAAGACCCCTTTACATTTTGTTCTACCGGTTAAAAAATTTGCCACTATCTTAACTAGAAATGGACATCATTAAATTCTTCTAGAAGTTTATCCACGAGCATGCTGTGGCTAATGAGATCAAACACATTTTGTAAATGGATGGCAATAAGGTTGATTCAATGATCAGTTAGCCTACATCTAAATTTTTGAGGATCTTATCAACTAAGCCACAGAAGAGAGTATAAAAGACTGATCAAAAGGAAAAAAAATATTTTTGAGACTAAAAAAAAATGGGTATTATTGATTGTTTTCGGAAGAAAGAATATAAGAAGTTTTGGGGTGATGTAAAAAGAGAAGAAAGAAATGGAAAGATAAATAACTTTGCGACTCGTGAAGTTGATTCTTGGCCCGATTATCTAGAAGAGTTAGAAGGTCAATGTTCAGAAATGCAAGAGATGACAGTAAGCCCAGAAGAGGCTGTTTATCAAATAAAGGAAAATGACTATGATTTAGTTGCTCAATTTTTAAAGTCATTATCAAGTGGTTAAAGTTTGTTTTGGTGAGGAATTGTATTTTAAGTTCAATCTACCCTGGAAAGTTTTATGTCGTTGGATTTAACTACGGGCAAACTGCCTTCCAATTCAGAAGCAGGCAGAAAGTTTTTGAGAGAGGTAGTGTGGTTCCTGATGGGAGGTATTTCCGAAATATGATTGAAAAAGTGATTAGTTTGGCAGAAAGCTTGTAGGTTTCAGCCTACTAAGGTATACTTTTGCGATTTAAGAATGTTCTCTATAGGGCTTAACAGATTTCAAATACAGATACATATTATACATAGTTCAAGTAGAGTTGAATAAGGGTTGACTCAGGAGATATCTATGTTTTCCTATCCAAAGATTACAATGTTTTATTTCTCAAAGAAGCTGGAGCAACTTTTATTCATGAAAACTAAGAATCCCCCTCCCAAATCACAGGCGTTTTGGCGGAAAGAGATTTTGTAAACGCGTCCAACATTGCGAAAAAAAACATACTGTTTTGCGCTGCTTGTCGCATGATCTGAGGTCGTATGTCGCGAAACTCAGGATTCCGCGTAAAATCGCGGCAGCTTGAACGGGAATCGACTAAAAGAAGGCACGGTATGTTGCAAGTGGAGTGACCTGCTCGATAAATAGTGCCCTTCCCCCAAAACCCAGAAGAAGGCATGGAAGGGTGCGGGCTTCCTGATCAAAAATGACTTTTTTTTAAGCATGCTATACTTTTTTAACGAACCCATACCTCTTTTAATCGCTCGGTCCTCTCACCTTGTCGTGCCGTACATTCTTTTAGTTAACGACCTCCCCCCAAAGCCTAAAAGAAGTCATTGAACGGTGGGTGCCTTCTGATGCATCATCACATTTTTTAAGCATACAATGCTTTTTTAAATACCCATGCCTCTTTTTATTACTCGGTCTTCCTGCATTATCAAGCCTTTTTTGTACGACCGCGTCTGAATAGGATCAACAAAAAAAGGCATGGCATGGTCAGGTGGAATTATCTGCTCAGGAAATTGTGCCCTCCCTCCAAAGCCTAAAAGAAGACATGGAACGGTGCGTGCCTCGTGATGCAACAATACTTTTTAAATTATGTCATGCCTTTTTTAGCATCTATGCCTCTTTTTATTACTCTTTCTTTCTACATCTTACCGTGCCGTGCCTTGTTTCAGTCGGCACCGTGTGAAGGGGATCGACTAAAAGAAGGCATGACAAGTTGCAGGCGGAATGGTATGCTTAAGCAATCATACTCTAGGGACTACACTGATAACAAACCGAAAAGGCTACTCACCTGCCAAGCCCGTTTTCCGGTAGCGTTCCTCTGTAATTTCTGGCCAATCTACTATTGCTCCCACCGCACACGGTTTCCTTAAAGGCGTTGCGGTAGCGTTCCGACATTAGATTATACAAGATAGGGTTGATAACTGCGGACATGAAGTAAAAGCACCCAGCTATATAGAAGAGTCTTTCGTTGATGATTTGGAAGAGTTTATATTCCATGACACCGTAACCATAGAGGTACAAGAGACGCTGTGCGTGGAAGGGAGCCCAGCAGACAAAGAAGCCGACGACGACGGCTGCTGGAAAAAAAAAATAGAAGATAATTGCGGGAGACAGACAAAGAAGCAATCTGATAATGGAAATCTAGGTTTAGCGAAACGTGGAGGTTCAACAGAAGTTTAGTTTTGTAATTCTAAAACTAGTCGGAATAGGGAAAGACTAAGGGATGTGTTCCTTTCTGATCAGTTCAAGTTCAAGTTCTTTTTATTGACAAACTTATACACAACTAAAATAATACTAACATAGACAAAAAACAAAAGAGAGCTATGTGTGATAAGCAAGTTGGAATCTATACTAGAATCGTAGATCATTCATATAAGTCAACAAAGCGACTTTCGTAACAACTGGCTGTAGATTTGATAGCCTGTTGGTCAGCAGCTGATTAGCTAAATCGGAATCGTAGATACCCTGCTCCTGTTCCACGTATTTGCACGATTTTCTTCTAATGCGCTGCTACCTTCATGAAATTCCGACTAAATTTAGCCGACACCTAAATCAAAGTTTGACGTAATCAGTTTGAGAAGCTACATTAGGTTTGATTATCGTAGAACGGTTCATAAATGTAAACACGTCCCGCTTCTAAATATGTAGATACATATATAACACTCAATAATATATAAAAACACAATTCCTCATCGACGGAAATCCTTCCTTCTACTTCTTCTAACTAAGTAAACGCAGCAAATTGGAAGGCAATCGTACAGATACGTCCATTTCTCCCAGTCGTAGGGGTTTCTACGGTTCCGATGCGGCTAATAAGTTGCAGTCAGACAACACTATAAGAATTGCTTGTCCAGATGGGAGTAAGAACTTGGCCTGCCAAAAGTAGGTAGGATGAAAGGAAGTTCCCCATCTTCCAACCTTGTAACTCAGTGCCCCGGAAACACCAGCTCAGTGTTTAGATAAAAAGAACAGTTAATGATTATATTCAGGAACAAGGAATTCCGCTCGGGTTACGAACCCCCAAAAAATAATTTCTAGATTCAATCTCCAAAATGTGGGCAACTGTGCCCACATTGACCAGTCAGTAAATTCGTACCCTGACAGTGGGTATCACCTGTACAGGGCAAGTTCAGCCAAGAATCTGATTCAATCCACTTGGCTGGGTGACAATCCCGGATAAATTATATACCATAGCCGTCAGTTGATAACCATCGCTTGATATCTGTGCAGATGGGTATTATACAAATGAAATAAGCTATTGGTAATTATGGTGGCGTCAAGGAAGAGAGAAAATAAGTCTTCCCTATTCCGATTAATTTTAGAATTACGAAACTTTTTTTAACCGGATTTATTCTAGGACGGTCTGCCATGTGAACTGTCTCAGCCAGAAATGTAAACGTCAGAAACCGAATTATATCCTTTGACACGACAAGGACCCCCATTATTTCGTCTGTCCTAAGCCACTATTAAATAGGGATTCCCATCGCAACTCGGAAACGTATCATCTGACAGCATTCGTTCTTACACGAACAAAGCCGTTTAGTTCTAGCTCAACAAAGGGGTCACCGACTTCTCTTCTTGCAATGTAAACACGAGAAACGCCACATGATTGTTCAATCAACACTCACCACTCCCAAGGTGGGGGGACAATTCAAGATTCAAGGGAGCAAGATCACCTTGCTCCCTCCGATCTAGAAGATGGTGTAATCTTCTTTAACCACAAATAGGTTTTCACTTTCTCATCTTGCCGTAAGGCGACGCCAGCGTGTTTTCCAGAAGATAGCACTCACTTTAGGCAGAAGAAGATCGTTAAAAAATCAAGGCCGCTACCCTCTTAACGAGAAGTCTGGAAAATTCATCAGGACAAGGCGTCACGCAGAATGTTCCCCATACAATCCGTCCTTCAGACAATTTATTTTATCGTTACGTCACACAAGCCATTCGCTGAATCGACAGTTTGTCACACGGACAGTGCACCACGCGGACAATCTTGCAAGCGCCCCACTCGCCATGTGGACAACTCCTGAAGCGAACCATTTGTTTTGAGGAAAATTCGTCGCATGGGCAACCGTTTACATAAATCATCCGTCACATTATTTACCATATAAATATTAATTATCCGTCGGATGGGCAATCCTTCATATGGAAAATTGTCATACGGATCGACATATGGAAAATTCATCACAACGGCTGTTCTTCCCACGATCAGACGTTGATGAACCATTCTAAGTGTCTATGATCTTGTCGCGAAAATAAGGATGCTCATAGCAGAAAGTTTAGGCTTCACCCCCCCCCCCCCCCCCCCATGCCCAAGCCCTTCGAACCGCTCCTGTTCCAAGCAGCTATTCACCAGAATCTGAACAAATTTGGCTAATTTCAGCGAACATTTTGGGGTGTTCAGCATGCGATACCTAGACGACGACAGTTAACGCACTCCTGTGCGATGGCTACGAACTTTGGCTCTGCGTAGAATGCCTGGACATGCCGAAACCAGAATATAAGCTTTTCACGAAAATGAGTCGTCGTTTAGGCTCAAAGTGGTTTTGCCAATTTGTAAGCAGAGGGACATGCAAACTATACCAAAGGTCATAAGGAAAATTGTGACTGAATCTCTCGCACTGTTTAAAACGGACTTGAAGGTGGAGTTGACACTGAAATTTCAGTTATGCTGCACCCTTTAGCTGAAAACACAGCACCAGCAGGTTCAAGAAATATTAAAGTTCTAAAACGTTACGGAAAATACCATTGTAGTAATAAAATAATGAACAAAGAATTGACAGGAATTAGACGATGCCGTTCAGATCAAATATCGCTGGAGAGAAGACAAGCCTCGGTACCAGCTTCTGACATATCTACTCAAGACAAACTAAAGTGAGCACCGCAGGTGAAATTTTTTCAACCCGAGCAAAATTGAACTACTCCTTTACAACTTCTACCTTTTAATGTAGCTTAGACCCCAAATCTCAAGCTTAAAACCGCACATAAATGATGCACACCTCAATTAAACAGAAATTGGGTAGGACTACGAAATGGCTGGAGACAAAATTTGTTAAATTATTTAGATTTAAATTATTTAGATTAGATTCTCTGGATCTTACGGCCTTTATTCGGCAATATTCGACTACTTCCCACAAAAATCTTTCTTTTAACGTGGCTCAGATCCCTAGCAGAAGCTTTTACCGTGTGTTCCCAAGACGAATTGAAACTCAGGGCCGCAGGCGATTTTTTTGTAATCCGACCTTTTTCTGGCATTTCTGGCTTTTAAGGTGGCTGAAATCTTAGGCCTAGCACCTCACCTAAATGACGGGCTATTCAACCAAATAGCGAGTAGGCTACTATGAAAGACGGCGCAGGTAAAGGCTGCCTACGATATCACAGATTTGTCCGTACCCCGATAACTCACAAACGGAGTGGGATATTTTCCCGGAAGTTGGTACGTGGTAGTGCTTCCACTTTGAACTTAGACTATACAAAAATAGTGCAATCATCAGGCCCGCATACAGTGCTTACTGAGCCTGTTTATGTGCGAACCTTATTCCGCAAGCCATTTAAAAAAATTAATAAACCTGTTTCTTTCACACAAAACCAGATAGGATAATGTTGTTTATCGTTTTAATATTTTATTCTTCGTGTAGCTTTAAACTATTTGGATATTAAAACTTGATTAATTGATTGAAACGTCGCGCCGCAGGCGAAATTCTCGAAAATCAGCCTGTTTTCAGCGCCACAGAGTGAAGATTGAAATTTGAGAATGGCATTTATGCCACTCTGACAAGTTCGGAACATGCGACTGTCATTCGAACTAGCTCCGAACACACAATATTCTGAGAAGTAATGACCTATAGAAAATCTCTATACACCCATACGACCAGAAATAAGTCATTTGCTGTCGAAATTCACCTAACTCCCTCATATGGCACGCTCAGAACTTACGACTGTCTCTAATATACGACTAGAAGATCTCTTCGTAAAATACGACAATTTCCAGGGAAAATTCGCAGTTGATGTCATTCTGGCAAGTTCCATACAACTGTGATTCTTCCAAACTGAGAACACAAAACTGTGAATATGACAAGCTTGAAAAATCTCTATGGAACAATACGACCAGAAACAGGTCATTTGAAGGCGAAGCTCACGATTAGCTAACTGCTTTGTCTGTCTTTATCTGACAAGGTCAAAACTTACGACTGCCTCTAGTTTAGGACCAGAAAATCTCTTCGTAAAGTACGGCAAGAAACGGGTCTTTTCAGGCGAAACTCGCGGTTAATGTCATTCTGGCAAGCTCAAACATACGACTTTCATTCCAGGAAACTCAGAACACACAACTGTGAATCTGAAAACATACGAATAGAAATTTCTTCGTAGCCATACGACTAAAAAATTTGAGTTGTGGGTGAGATTCACGTTTGGTAACTGCTTGTATGTCATTCTGAAATGCTCAAAGCATACTACTGTCATACAGACAAGCTCAAAATATACGACTGAGATTAGATTCTCTGGATCATGGGGGGGGGTGAGTCACACCCCACGCCCCCCTCGAACCGCCCCTGCTTGGAAACCGCTTCAACTGGTTGCAACACTGCGCAAGGAAACATTTATTTCAGCCACACGTCTCCAGAAAAGAAAATCCCGTAACGATAATAGAATGGATCGTTTTGAGCAGATTTTTTGTAAGGTTCAAATCACTGATTATTCTTCTGAAAAATGTCACAAAGTTCCCTCAGATCAAAGCTCAGCTGCCATAGATACTGAAGAATTAACACAGACAAATATAAGCACGTGCATCAGTCAGTGTTGCCAGTATTTTTTTTATTTTTTTTTCAGTTTTTTTTCGCTGAGGACGGTTTGCCAGAAGTGCAACCGAAATATCCGAATTTATCTTTATCCCTCGCACATCATCTTAGAGGGATAACCAGCTGACCAAGAAAAAGCCCCCAAAATCACGGTTTTCTATTTCTTTGATGCTGTGATTTCATTTTGGACACGGCTGCTGTATTTGCTGCTTGATTGTCTCGTCAAAAGGGTAGAGATTTTTCTGCATTTTCGTTTTGGAGTCATCTGTATCTTCTTCTTCTTTCTAGCTAAGATGGATACTTGTCGGCTGCATTTCTGGGCGATTTTAAGTTCACTTAGGTGATGGACTTCAGCCCAAGCTGACTGCGAATCATATTGACAATGCAAAACTGGTACGTCAGCGACATTTTACTAAATCTATATTTCGACCATTCTTGGCAAGGGTCCTCTTCAGGCTCAAGCTTGAAGATTAACTTGTGCAAAAACAATTGAAGACTCTTCCTTATATCTGATTTTGTGAACTTCTTCCCTGAAAACTGCTTGGACTTAAAGCTGGTGCTGTGATTTGATTTGGACACGGCTGCTGCTTTTGTTGCTCGATTGGGTCTGTCAAAAGGGTAGCGATTTTCGCCGCAGATTAACACACTGATCTCTGTTCAATATTCTAACAAACGTCACTCCGTTGCCGGATTTCTCAAAAGTTACAAGCTCATCTCGGCTGTTTTCAGCCTCACTCGACCCTCTTGATTTTGATGATGCTATTTGATATAATTTCTATATAGATTTTAAGGTCCAGACGCCATTTCAAATAAAATAAAAACGTGTGACACATTGTATATTAGGGATCGACTAAAACCAGGAAGGGAAGGGAACATGAGGAAAGCAGGAAGGCATACTAAAACCAGGAAGGCTGTCGCCAGAATTCGCAGCATCGTTGCCTTCCTCCATTTAGTATTATTTGAGGGGTCGGCAACTTTTCAAATTGAGCTTTGAGTTTGAAAAGTTGCCGACCCCTCGAAGAATACTAAACAGAGGAAGGGAGCGGTGCGGCTTTCCAATTCTGAATTCTGGCGACAGCCTTCCTGGTTTTAGTATGCCCTTCTTCGTTTTAGTATGCTCTTCCTGGTTTTAGTACGCCTTCCTGCTTTTCTCGCGTTCCCTTCCCTTCCTGGTTTTAGTCGATCCCTGTATATTAGCTTATAAGTTATCAATAATTAGCTTTCTTCACAGTTGTAAGTATCTGTAAGTACAAAACAACCACATCCTTTTGGTTCGCGGTTCGTCCACCGATATCCTCCTTTCCTTTTCAAAACTCGTGATTTCTGAACCTTGGTTTAGCCTCTCAGAGCTTGTGAGTGTTGTTGTGTGTCTACAAACTTTAGAGACGAGTGGCTGTGTTGTATACCGAACAAGGAATAAGCTAAGTGTGAAAGAAAAGGAAACTTCTCTAAACGACAGACTATGACCTCTATACTCCTTCGAAGAGTTCTGTACTTCCCCACCCCTCGACGCTACCAAGATTAGTCAGCAAAAGGGCTTCGGATTAGAACACCAAGCCAGCCAAATAATGTCTTCCTACTTTGGCGTGCCGTAGACACAAGCTTATCATTGATTTCGGACTGAACTGTCTATATTCAGGTTCAGGTTCAGGTTCAGGTTCTTTTTAATAACAAACTAAATAACAAATGACCAGAGCCCGGCTGAGAAGACAAATTCGTAATGCACGGGATGGAAAGACTTCTTTAAATAAATACAACATTTATACTTCACTAAATGCCATTCATACAAATAGAAATATGCGTATTCCCCCGTCAGCAACACCACTCGTTGACACGTCCAGCGAAACAAACAATAAAAAATAAAACTAAAAAATAACAGGAACCGAGGAAAAGTGATTTCAGTCCAAGGATGGATCCTGGACTGAGTATTCACATCCCCCAGGTTGCAGATAAAATGGGAACAAACTTAACCTCCCAAAGGCAATCCGCATTAACTAACACCAACTCGCTTATCCCGAAACAAATTCTCAGTTTAACAACATAAATTTAAGTTTACATTTGATTGTTTGAATTGACTGTGAAATGTCCAAATTAGAAGTATAAACATTCCAATTCCGAATTACTGAGTTTGGAAACGAAAATTTCGATCTTTCAGTTATAATTCTTGGCTGATACAGTTTATTAAAATTTCTAGTTATTTGTCCATGTTCATAGATTTAAGCGGGAAAAGGTTCGAAGAACGAAAAAACGAGGGAAGCAAACAGCCAACAGTCACAAAATGGCTTAAAGGAAGGATATTAAGAAAGCAATAAAGAGAATCTGTTGACGACTTTTCTGGATATAATTTAGGGGAAGGCAGGTAACTCTTAAGGACCCGCAAGGCTTTGTTCTGTTGTCCTTGAAGTGGCGCAATATGAGAACTAAATGTGTTAAGGTATACAAGTGATGAAAACATTAAATGGGAATGAATACAGGCATAATACAGTGATCGCATTGCTTCAAGGGGAAGGGATGACCTGTGTCTTCGCATTATCCTTATATTTCTCCAAAACTTCATCCGCAAATTTGATATGTGAGGCTTCCATGATAGATTAGAGTCAAGGGGGACTCCAAGGTATCGCATAACTGCTGCTCGTGAAATCTATTTTAAAATCACTTGACTCAATTAATTGAAGCTCAGGAACAGCAGCTTATATCTATCTATCATAACCATATATCTATCCTATCAGAGGCAATCGCCCAACGCAACTCAGCTTAACAATAGGCTAACAAGTGCGCAAGCGCTCGGGCGTGGAGTGTAAAATAATGAACCGAACTGACTTAGATTTCTCACTTCCCATAACGTTTAATATTCGTATTGCATAGTTATCCGTGAAACCAAAAATTGAGCTCTCAAAGAATCTCCAAAAACGGCTCATGGCGTCTCTCATACAATCAGTTATGCTCGCTATGAGCACTCTATATATGTCCAAGTCATAAATTTTCAAAGTGCGTCTCATCCTCGCAAAACCACATGTTAGTTCACTTAGAAACGTAGTCCGTTCGCGTAAATCCGGTCTCCAATCATAATATTTTCCATCTTTGTCTTTCCAGTTTTGCTTTGTATAATTTGATTTCGTTAGGGTTGTCCCATTACACTACTGGCTTTACTTTCAATAATCTTCACATGTAATTTGTTTATTATACCTTGTTCAAACACACTAACGTCAAATTCATAAAGTTTCAGATCCCATTTCATCATCCCCTTCCTTACGCGAAAACACATGTTGTGACTAATTGACAGCTCAAACGCGTTGCGAAACATGAAACCAAACAAACGCAATGCGCATCTTACGAAAAGTACTGTGTACAAGTATACGAGAATTTAATTTGATGAGTGTCATTGTTCACGAAGGAAAAGGAATTTCATTGTCGTATCTCTAATTGTGGTTTATATTACACAAATTAGGCACTGGATAATCTGAACCTAGTAGCGTCTGAAAAGCCCCGATGTTCGAGACAGGACCCCCCTCCTCCTAACCAAAAATACCCACACATCCAGAACCAACAAACAATCGTTCCAAGTTTGTACTTGATACCGGTTTGCAAGCTATCAACTGGGCACACTTGCCCTGAAACCGAGGAATGGTGGAGTGTGCGTGTGTGTGTGGGGGGGGGGGGTAACTTTAAATTACACCCCAATATCATCAAGTATACCAATTGCTCTGGTGATTGACAGTTGTTAGTAGTTGTTACTGAGAAGCAAAACATATTTGAAGTTTAAAAATGCTGATAAATAGCAAAATTACCTATCATCATTATCATGAATATCCGGTAGCGGTAGAGTTAGCTTGATTGTGCGGAAGGCCTGGACATCTGGGAATCTGGAAGGTGAAGCCTAACTTACACCCAAGACTTTCAGACTTTTTGACCTGGTTTCACCCTCCGGATCTATCTCGACGAAAACGGATGTCCGGAATACGGAAGAAAGATGTAGGAGGTCGTTGTTGGGTTCAGCGTTTATACTGTTATTGTGGTACATTTGCCGTCCTAGCATTTCAAATAAATATAATTTTCAATTCATTCACTAAATTTCTCATTAAAAAACAACAAGAAAACATACAGATAAGATAAGACAAGATTTATTTCCGTAAAAGCACAAAGGGACACGGAACATAACGCTCTCACGAAGTGCAACAGCTTTTATTCGCTTATGACCAACGAGCACAACGACAACACACCTTTCCCATCTTATCCTTTCTTTTTCTTGTTCTTCACCCTCCTCCCACCCAACACCTAGCAACAAATAAAAATATTATATACACTTATATACACCTTTAGTAAAATACCACACAAATGTATACCTAATCTGAAAAAAAAATCCTCAACCTATTTTTCGGTTCTTAGCCGCTACAAAAATTTTCCCGCTTCAAAAATTTTAATATCTCGGTTTCTCTATGATCGTTGTAGATCTTATAGACGAAATTGAGCTAGCCTGTTTCCTGTTTTAGTTTTCCTTCGCTTTGTCTATTCGAAACTGATATTCATTAATAAAAGGGTCAGCCTGTTTTGTTTTAGGGCTCATGTCGTATCTCACTAGTCATGGCTTGGGCGAAAACCTAACTGAATAGTCTATGGCTATAGTTGTTTGAAAGTGAAACTGTATTGTTTCAAACCGGTAGTATTACTATTATCTTAGTTTCCCTCCAAGCTTCCCTTTTTTGTGAATAGTAGTCAACGTGTCACAGTGTCACGTGCGATGAACTAACTTTCAAGCGTAACACACCTGAGATTCGAAACACAGGTTAAAACGTTGTCAGCTAAGAAGGTTTCAAGTTGCTATTATACTTTAATCATATCCGTTTAAGAAGCGAAGAGAGGAATTTTAAGTGACTGTGACAACCTGTGTCAATGGGCACAGTCTTCAATGCGGCGGTTAAAGGACACCTGAACAATGAAACCATACTGGAACACACCATGGAGAATGCATTTACAGGCATGGACCCGGAGAGCATTCTTCTCCTGAGCGTGAAGTTTTCAAAATAGGGATGATTGTTTCCGGAGGTTTGCACATGCAGACTCCAAGACAGAAAGCGCAATGCATTCAAATCTTGTACAGCGCTGGCCGGATCGTATTGGAATTCCTTCTAGATATACGTTTGGGCTTATCTGGTTAAAAAATATTCCAGAAGAAGGGTTGATTGGAGACATTTGTTCATTTCTAAAATTGCTCGGTACTGAAATAAGGACAGATGCAAAATGGAGCAAAAATCATAGTTTGGAAACGGTATTTCGTATTTGGATTGGGTTTTCTGCAGGCAATGTTAACGGACGTCATACAGATAGGGATGATACTTGGTACTCTTCATTCAGGTGTCCTTTAAAAGAAAACAAAAAAGGTGATACTTAATCCTGAAAGTTTGGTACAGCAAGAGCAAAATAACAATAGGGAGTAGTGCCAAGACCTATGCTTCGGGTCATACTCCTAGCGCCGCCCACTACGCTTGCGGTATTTAAAGCGAGACAAACTTGCGGGCTTAGACGTTTCTAGTAAAACAAAGGTGCGGTCTGCAAACACCAAGGAAACAATGGAAGACGTGTAATTTTTGTGCCGTCACGATATGAAGTTATCAGAGCCAGCGCTAGTGAACGACTGACTGAGTCTCAGGAGAGAAGTTCTCTATCGCTAGTTGTACTAGTTTCATTGCCATTCGAGTGCGTGTCAATTTTGTCAAGTCTTGGCGCTACTCCCTAATGTTATTTTGCTCTGCAGCAGTGCTACTATTCAATCAATGAACGGTTTATATAGCCTCTCCTGAATCGAGTTATGAATGAACATAATTGCTCGCGGAGGCTGACAAGTGATAAATGTAATACAAACGTGGTGAACGGAACCGAAGAAAGATGAATAACAAAAAAATAGAGAAAAAATGTCAAAGTGTGGTACCGCAGAACAACCGAAAACAAATATATTAGTTGTAAAAACACAAGAGCTAGAAGCTCATATGGCACTTGCAAGGATGGGTCAGAGGATGAGACCAGGAATTTGTCAGTTTGTGCTTTATTTTAATCATTTGTTGGAATATCCCGCGAGGTACAAATGATCACGGGCCCTTGGAGAACATGATAATATCTCGTTTGGGAAAAGGTTTTTTGTTGCACTCTGCGGTTATGATGTGCTCTTTAAGGGGGATAAGAATTAATTTGTAAGCTAAACCAATGAGACAAAAATGGTCCTTGGGAATCACAACAAGAACTGAAGGCTCATATGGCACTTGTCGGAACAGTTAGCATAGGTGTCAGTTTTTTTTTCCTCCTGCTTCCCCCCCCCCCCCCAGTGATCAGACCCACTCAAGAATTGAAACTGAACATGAGAGACACTCACTCTTGACAATTGTCAAGTTTCATGCACGTCGGGTCACCCCGTTCCTAAGTTATGAATGTCACCAGATTCCGGATTCCTTATCCCTCTACTCCCCCACGATGGTCGGATCGGGGAAGGGACTATTTTCAAGTCAATATGTTAGAGGCTCTACTAGGCCTGCCCCCGGCACATCTGGAAGCACCCCAGCTCGAGATCACCAGAATTCATTTCCGATGCTCCCCCCCCCCGCCCACAGTGATCAGATCCGGTCCAGACTTGGAACTGAATATCCGAGACACTTGTACTTAATACTTACCAAGTTTCATGCACGTTCGATCACCCGTTCCAAAGTTGGGAATGGAACTGGATTCCGGATTTCCAACCAACGATGCTCGGATCGGGGAAGAGACTATTTTCAAGTCAGTATGGTAGAATCCCTAAAATGCCTGCCAAGTTTCATGGTCCTATAGGCACATCTGGAAATACCCTAACTCGAGATCAACGGAATTCCAGTAAACCCCCGTTCCACTCCCCCACTGTGCCATGATACAGTCATGTTTTGTCAGTTATGTATCTAGGGTTTAAGCTTGTTTTTCCCACCAAGCTCCATCCTGATCCCTCGAACCTGAGCCTTTCAGAAGATTTCCGGTGCCCTTTCCAGCCCCCCCCCCCCAGTTATCGTATCCGGTCCAGATTTGAGGATTGATTGAACATCTGAGGCACATGTTCTTGACACTTGTCAAGTTTCATACGCGTCCAATTACCCCTTCAAAAGTTATGCATGTTACTAATTACCGGATTCCCCATCCCTCCACTCCCCCTAAGATGGTCGGATCGTGAAGCAACTACTGCTTTTCTTAGCAGTCTGTTCTGGTCCCTGATATGGCTAATAAATTTCGTCGTCCTAGTACCGAACTCTAGGACTTGTGCTTGTTCTTCCAATTGCACCAAGTTTCGTCCCGATCCCTCCACTCTAAGCGTTTCCCAATTCCGGTTCCCCCCCTCTAGCTCCCCTCCAAAGCCGCCGAATCCGGTCCGGATTTTAAGTGGGTCGTCTGAGGCACGAGTGGTTTCCAAATATCAAATTACATTAAGATCCGATCACCCGTTCAAAAGTTATAACTACCTCAAGATTCCGGATTCCCCCTTCCTCCACTCCCCCCCACGATGCTCGGATCAGGAAAGTCACTATTTCCAATTTAATCACTTGGGGTCCCTGATATGCCTGCCAAGTTTCATCGTCCTAGCTTATGTGGAAGTGCCGGAACTAGCAAAACCGGGACCAACCGACCGACAGACTGACGGAGGGACAGAAATTGCGATCGCTATATAGCTTTGGCCGTAGATAACTTGGGCCGAAAGGCAAGTGCTATAAAAGTGCATCGTTTGCCCCAAAGTATTTTTTCTACTTTGCGACTGTAAGGAATTCATTTGTGAGCAAAACCTTTGAGGCAGAAATGGCAATGGTCTCTTTGGAATCATGAAAATGTATCGTTTGATCAAAAGTATTTTAAGCACTTTGCGACTAATATGCGCACTTGAAGTTCCGTTCCAAGTTTGTTCAAGTTCCGTCAGAATCAGATCATTCGTTCCAGAGAAAAGAGATAGAAAAAACATCACAGTGTGGCATCGCAGAACAACTGCAAACAAATATATTCAGTTGTAAAGACACAAGACCTAGCAGCTCATATGGAACTTGCAAGGGTCGGTCGGAGGATCCAGGAGTTGACTATTTTCAAGTCAATCTTGTCGAGACCCTAATACGCTAGCCAAGTTTCATTGTCCTAATACATCTGGGAGTAACTTAACTAGCGATCAACGGAATTTCCCCCCCCCCCCCCCTCCTCCTAAAACTCCCTCCGCATTGCCCGGATCCACTCCGGTTCTATAAAGGATATATTTGAGCATTTGCGTGTTCTTTCCACCAAGTTATCCCGATTTCTTCAGTATAAAGCATGCCACAAGATCGCCCCTGCCCCAAACTACCACCACAGTTGTACGATCCGGTCCGGACTTGAAATGGAACATCAAAGATACGTGCTTTTGTCAGTGATCAAGTTTCATTCGGAGCCAATCACTACTTCGAGAGTCATGAATGAAAGACGACCTCGGATTTGGCCGGATCGGCAAAATGACTATTTCCAAATCAACCTGGTCGGGTCCCTTATACGCCTGACAGGTTTCGTGGCCTAGCATATCTAAAAGTACCTTACCCCGGGATCATCGGAATTCCCACCAGTCCAACTTCCCCCACAATGTCCAGTCGGGTCTGGTTCTGTAGATGATATATCTAGGACTTGTGCTTGTTCTTCCCATCGAGTTTCGTCTTCATCCCTCCACTCTAGCATGTCAAGAGGTTTTCGGTTTCCCCTCCTCCAACTCCCGCCACACTCATCGGATCTGTTCCGTACTTGAGATGGAACAGCTGAGACATTTGGCCTTTCCGAATTTAAAATTTCATTCGGATCCAATCACCCGTTCGAAAGTTAAACATGCCACAAGATCCCGGTTTACCCCTCTCCACTCCCCAACGATTGCCAAATCAAGGAAGCTCCTGTTTCCAAGTCAATCGGGTCGGGTTCCTGACATGCCTGCCAAGTTTCATCGTCCTAACATATCTAGATGTGCTGGAAGTACTTTAAACCGGGGTACCCGGAGTCCCCCCCCCAAATCTCCCCACAGTTTCCGCGTCCGGTCCGGTTCTCTCAATGATATAACTAGGGTTTGTGGTTGTTCTTCCCACGAAGTTTCATCCCGATCCCTCCACTCTAAGCTTGTCATAAGGTTTTCAGCCCCCCCCCCCCCCGCCACATTCGTCGGATCCGGTCTGAGCTTGAAGTGGGACATCTGAGAAACGAGGTCTTTCCAACTATCAAATTTCATTAACATCCGATCACCTGCTCGAAAGTTATACATATCTCAAGGTTCCGAATTCACCTGCTTCAACACCCCCAACATGGTCAGACCGGGGAAGGGACTATTTCCAACTTAATCTAGTCAGGTCCCTGATGCTCTTGCCAAGTTTCATCGTCCTAGCGAATCCGGAAGTACCCTGACTAAAAAACAGTGGACCCGAGCAGTGGACCACCCGACTGACGGGAAAGCGATCGGTATATGGCGCTTGAGCGGAGCTGCAAGTGTCATAACAATGTTAAATTTACAGTGGTTAACCGCGTGTTCCACGCTACCTACCGTAGTTACTGCGCACGACGTCATGAATACTCTATATGAGGAAGTCCAAAACATGCCAGTGATCCTCAGGAAGAAGGAGTAAGCGTGTCCGTACAACTCAAACTCAACGACTCAAGTCCCCCCCCACATTCGTCGGATCCGGTCTGAGCTTGAAGTGGGACATCTGAGAAACGAGGTCTTTCCAAATATCAAATTTCATTAAGATCCGATCACCTGCTCGAAAGTTATACATATCTCAAGGTTCCGAATTCCCCTGCTTCAACTCCCCCAAGATGGTCGGATCGGGGAAGGGACTATTTCCAACTTAATCTAGTCAGGTCCCTGATGCGCTTGTAAAGTTTCATCTTCCTAGCGAATCTGGAAGTACCCTGACTAGAAAACAGTGGACCCGAGACACTGTTGGCCCACTGTTGGCCTGTTCGAGCCTCTGCATTTAGTCTTTTGAAAATTGTCTAGCTGCCAAAAATATCAGCAAGGAGGTAGATTTTTAGATCGAGGGGCTCATGGTCCCTCCTTCCAAATAAAAATTAAAAAAAAAATGGCGCCCATGATTAGTAATCTTAGGGGGTTCTCATTGATTTTTTATAGCACTTGCCCTTCGGCCAAGTGCCATATAGCGATTGTAATTTCTGTCCGTCAGTCGGTCTGTCGGTCGCCCAGTTTTGTTAGTTCGGACACTTCCAGATAAGGTAGGACGATGAAACTTGGCAAGCGTATCAGGGACCGGACTAGATTAAATTAGAAATAGTCGCTACCCCGATCCGACATTCTGTAGGGGAGTGGAGGGAGGGGGAATCAGGAAAAATTGGGAAAAACAAGATATTTTTAGCTTACGAACGGGTGATCGGATCTTAATGCACTTGGTGTACGGAAGGACCTCGTGTCTCAGACGTTCCATTTTAAACCCAGACCGGATCCGGTGACACGGGGGGGAGTTGGAGGGGGAAACTGGAAATCTGGAAAACGCTTAGATTGGAGAGTTCCGGATGGAACTCGGTGGAAAGAACAAGCACAAGTCCTAGATACGTGACTGACATAGCCGGAATGGATCCGCTCACTTAGGGGGAGTTTAGAGGGGGGGGGGCTCGAATTTCTAGTCATCCCTCGAGTTCGGTGCTTCCTCTTGTGCTAGGACGACGAAAATTGGCAGGCATGTCAGGGACCCGACCAGATTAAATAGGAAATGCTCACTTCCCCGATCCGACCATCTGGGGGGGGGAGTGGAGGAAGGGGGAAGACAAAAGCTTAGGCATTTTTAACTTCCGAATGGGTGATCTCCGGTGATCGGATCTTGATGAAAGTTAAAGTTTAGGATGATCTCGTGTCTGAGACGTCGCACTTTAAATCCGTGCAAGATCCGATGACACTGGGGGGAGCTGGAGGAAGGAACCGGAAATCTTGAGAAACGCTTAGAACGGAGGGATGGGGATTCAACTTGGTGGGAAGAACAAGCACAAGTCCTAGATACGTCACTGACAAAACCGGACAGGATCCGGCACTGTGGGGAGTTGGGGGGGGGGGGGGTGGTCGGATATCTAGCGATCCCGCGAGTTAGGCATACTTCCTGATGTGCTAGGACAATGAAACTTGGCAGATATGTCAGGGATCCGAACAGAGTGACTTGAGAATAGTCGTTTCCCCGATCCGACCATCTTGGGGGGGGGGGGGGGTGGAAGGATGGGGAGTCCGGAATCTAGTGGCATGCATAACTTTTGAACGGGTGATCGGATTTTGAATGGAAAGAGCTATCGCCTCAGATGTTCAGTGTCAAGTCCGAGCCGGGTTCGACACCTGTGGGGGGATGGGGGGAGTCGGAAACTCAAGAAACACTTAAAGCAGAGGGATTGGGACGGAACTTAATGGAGAGAACAAGCATTAGGCCTAGATAAGAAATTGACCGAGTCAGTGGTTTCGGGGCTCTATGGGGGGAGTTGGACGGGGTTTCTTGGAATTCCGGTAGTCGGGAGTTAGAATAGTTATAGATGTAGTAAGACAACAGAACTTTACAGACGTATTAGTGACCCGATTTAATTGACTTAAGAACCTGACACAACATACCCCCGAAAATTTCCGATCCTAGATCTGAGCATTTTTGGTGGAGCGAGGGAAGGGAAATGATAGATGGTATAAAAGAAGATTCTTTAGAAGATCCATTTTTTGGTCCGAACCAGATTTGGCCACGGTAGGGGGAAATGGAGGGAGTGTCGGAAATTGTTTAGCACGTCCAGTGATCAAATGAGTGGATTTATTGGCCTGGAACTTGGAAGCTTGAACAGTCATGCACATTTGTTACAGATAATCCAAGACGATGCCGGAACTGCTCAGAATTGGGTGAAACTAAACATCCTATTTGAATCTCAGAACCGCATTTTTCGATGGCGGGTGTATTTGTGACGTTCTCATCTAGTTTCTTGTACCACCTACTCGTAACAAGTGCCATATGAGCTCGTAGCTCTTGTTCATATTCCCGATCAGTCCCACAGGAATGGGAAGAAAGGAGAGTGGAATTCTAACATATTTTGTATTCATTAAAGAATGGCCGAAGAAAGCATAAGTTGAAAGCGGATATTGAGGAATGTTTTGTTTTATTGAAAACGGGTTTTATTTGTGGAAGCCCAACCGTTTATTTTATTTTTTGATTTCCTGAAAAAAAGAAAAAAGGAGCCAAGGCCGTTTTGCACAATGTTGATTATTTAAGTCAAGGTATACAAAACGTAGTTTGTATTTGTAAGTAAGTTTTGGAAGTGGGTATAGTCGATAGTATGATTGGGCGAATGATGTTGATTTCTGATAGGTTGGATAAAATCGGGAAATGCGATGAAGCTCGACAAACGGGAAGCCCCGCGAGGTCTTGTCAGCTTCCTGATTTTCTAAAAGTCGGAGGCAGTAGGCTACTTAGGCCCCGAACGACCTCCCCTTATGTTTTTGTAGAAATTACTCGGAGTTTTAATAGGAACCTAGTTAGAGACAATCTACTCAAATGAAGGAGGGTACCAACGGCTGGTATTCCAGAAGCTAATTTAGTAAACTGGAGAAAAAAAAATACTTACTTAGCATCCTGATGATGTTCCTCTTCGACGCGTTATTTCTGGTTTCGCCATTGCTTCCCTTATGTCCAGAATTCGAAAATTCGCGGCCCATAACAGAGGTCTGTCTGATTCTCAGACCCATAAGACTGTACAGTATGCTCAGTATGCCCATTGGTAGAATAAAGAAGACGATGGTTGAAATTTCATAGAGGTACATCGGGGCGGCGAGCATTGCACAGAAAGCAGATTCAGGAATGTCTTCTTCAGCTATAAAGGAAAGCAAGAGTTGATTCGTAAGGGGAAAAATCCCTACCATTCGACAAGAGATTTTGTGAATACAAGTGCACTTTTTTTTCTTTGGAATCCCCTACCAGACAATATTATTTCCATACACCATGTTACGAAGGGTGTTCGTGTCTTTATCATTACCAAAGTTAATGTTCTCATCTTGTTTACCTTTTAAACTCAGATGTAGAAGGAAAACAGATTTAAAAGGAATGTTGTATCCGAACTGAAACCGAATTCAAAACCAAGTTCCACTATAAGTTCGTACATAACGCTTCCAAGACGCTGCAGTTTGCAAATGGGAGATGAGCCGGTGCACAACAGAAACAGAATTAACTCTTTACGAAAATAATCCATCCCTTTGCTGGCTCATTAATAATTCAGTAGGTACGATAGTATTTAGTGAGCTTCAAGGTCCATCGAATAGGGCTGAAATATGAAAATCTATTTAAGAATCCCTTACACTATAAAAAGTTTATCCGAGTAAGGATTAAAGTTAACTGCAGTATTCACTACTGGGATTAATCTTATCTCTAATGAGATAAGGTTAATTCTAATAGAAATATGATTATCTATTTAGAGACAAGATTAATCTTGTCCATTATGCATTATTAATAGTTACATTATTAATCCATTTACATTTATGAACCTTGTCTAATTACAGGTTTGTTTCCTTCCCCGACGTTCACCAAGAGGATTGACAGCCTGACGAGGACCCTTGCCAAGAAGGGCCGAAATATTGCTGATGAAGAATCGTAGCTGACGTATATCCGTTGTAAACATTGTTTGAATAGATTAATCCCAGTAGCAATACTGCAATATTTTTTTTTTTTACAGTGTAGTCACCCAACCAGGCCTGAAATTTAAAGCTGACGAAAATGCGTTGGTCAATTGCTAAGCTATTCCCAAATAACGACTTGATCTGTAATTAATTATTAATTAATCTATTTATGACCCGCCATTTTGAAAAGGCGGAGTAAA
This sequence comes from Branchinecta lynchi, assembly GCA_023053575.1. Lineage (NCBI taxonomy): Eukaryota > Metazoa > Arthropoda > Branchiopoda > Anostraca > Branchinectidae > Branchinecta > Branchinecta lynchi. Next base: position 5,047,164 of record JAKZAP010000002.1, on the reverse strand, counting down.
TGACGAAAATAAACAAAATAAACAAAACACATATATACAAACAGAAAAAGACACTTAATTTTTAATCTTCGGTCAGGAAGCAGTGGAAGACATCGTGTGCTGGTTGGTCCTTGTAACGACAGAACGAAATAGTATAGAAGGAGCGTAGAAGGTGCTGTACAAATTTCTCAAAGCTTTACGAATAGCGCCCCCGGTTGGGGATGATACGCCCATAGGCGCTACGGATCAACTTATAAACTTCTCGAACAACCGAAGAGCAAAATTTTGACAATGAAGTTTTGAATGTTATGCCGAGCCACCGTAGAGAATCTGTTGATTTGACGATGAACGATCCAAGAGATATAGAAGCTTTAGATGCACTCGAACAATTTGACTAAGGGTTGAAATGCAGAACTTCAAGGCCAATTTTGAGAAGTTCCGACGACAGCTTACTTACATTACATGTGTGCGAAAGATCTTTCAAACTTGCCATAGCTCTATGTGATTTCAAATAATCAGGGTCAACAACAGGACCAAACTACCCGCCGTCAATGTCAATATCCATACTTGCTGGGCTGCTATAGTTCTGTTCTCTTCTGATCTAATTTTGTAGCAAGGCATACAACAGCGTTTTTGGGTCTCTGTCCTTCGCGATTTAACAGGAGAAAAGACCACGATCTCGATGAGATTTAAATTGCGCATTTGAAGTGTGAATCAGTGACTCTGATCTTTCCGGGACGCCGTCCATAGATAGATAGATCACTGTATTTTAAAAGTGCAAGGTCCATATAAAAAACAAAAAAAAAACATAACTTAAGCAATCAGACTCCCTCTCAATTCTAAACATTAGTCTATATAAACGCCCACTCGAGTAATAACGGTAGGGTTAGTATTACTCAAAATTACACCATCGAGATTTTTTTTTCTTAAATCAGAAAGCTTCGGTCTTCTACGGAAGAAATGGTCCAAGTTTCCTTCCTCCTTCTCAAAAAGTGGGCAAGCATACCTCCCATCAGGAACCACACTACCTCTCTCAAAAATCTTCTGCCTGTCTGAATTGGAAGGCAGTTTGCCCTTAGTTGGATCCAACGACTTAAAACTTTCCCGGGTAGATTAAACTTAAAATACACTTACTGTCGAAAACAAGCTTTAACCACTTGATAATTACTTAATGTTATCGAACTATTTACAATACTCTGCCAACACTGGATTTCCTGTCCTTCTAAAACCGCTCTAATCTGTCATTCTAGATCTTTTGGCAGATCAACACAACCAAAACCTTCATTCCATATATTTGGCATTCCTACTCGCTCCAGTTAGTTGTACAGTGTTCTAGATATTACTAGTACGTTATAGTATTTAGATACCTAGGTGAGTTTGATCTAATATTCGTATGTCGTGGTCATAAAATACATCTACTTTGAAAAATGCGAGGTCCGTTGAAAATTTTTTTGGAGGGGGAAGGAAAGTGAAAAAAAAAAACTACTTTTGACCAACCATATATATTCATGATCCCCAAGGGCCCATAATCATTTTTGACTCAAGGGTTTTGCTTACAAGTGAATACCTTAAAGTACAGCAAATACTTACCTACCCGGTGAGTCCATCATGATTTTTTCTTCAAGGGTTTTGCTTACAGAAGAGTTTCTAGCTCACTTTAAGTGCGCATCACCACAGCCAAGTGCAAAATAAAATAGTTTGTATCGAACGATACAATATATTGCGGATACAATGTATCGTACTCACCCTCATGATTACCAAGGGCCCATTATCATTCTCATCTCAAGTGCTTTGCTTACAAATGGGCAGAAAATTAGCACTTTTCTGTCGGTCGGTCGGTTCGGTAAGTGATCACGAGTTAGGTTACTATCAGATGTTTTAGGGCGATGAAACTTAGCACGCGCATTAGGGACCCGACCAAACTAACTTGGAAACAGTCGCTTCCCCAATCCGACAATGGTGGGGGGAGTGGAGGAAGGGGAAATCCGGAATCTTGAGGTATACGTAGCTCACGTAGATCACGAGCCCTTTGATATCACGAAAATGTATCGCTTGGTAAAAAGTATTTTATTTTTGCACTTTGCTGTGATGATGCACTTTGCTGTGATTTGCTTTGCTGTAAGGGCGCTAGAAATTGATATGTGATCAAAACCATTGAAGCAAAAATGATCATAGTCTCATCGAGATCATGAAAATAAATATTATGCTCGAAAGTATTTTTTGTACTTTAAAGAATTCACGTGTAAGCAAAACTCTTGAGGCAACAGGACCTTGGGAAGCATGGTTAAGATGCAAACTTTAAGGCTTAAACTCTAATTTTGAAGCAAAACTCTTGCGGCACAAGGATCATGGGCCCTCGGAGAGCATGAAATATATTGTTTGGTTAAAAAAAAAAAATCACTTTGCGGTTAAGAGGTGCACTATAATGTGCAACACCCTCCACAGTCATACCCGAATCCAACCCGGTTTTATCACTGATGCACTTAGGACATGTGCTTGTTCTTCGCAGCAAGTTTCATCCCGATCACTCGACTCTAAGCGTGTCACAAGATTTCCGGTTCTCCCCTCCGATCGCTCCCACATTCATTGGACCCGGCCCGGACTTGAAATGGGGTATCTGTGACATTAAGTCTTCCAAAATATCAAGTTACATTAAGATCCCATCCCCTGTTCCAAAGTTATTATACACATACCTCAAGATTTAGGATTCCCCTTCCCTCCACTCCCCCCACTATGGTCGGATTAAGAAATTTGCTATTGTCAGGTTAATTTGGTCGGGTCCCTGAAATACCTGCCAAGTTTCGTTGTCCTAGCGCAACTGGAAGTAACTTAATTCCGGGACAATCCTCCAACTCCCCACACAGTGCTCGAGTCCAGTCCTGTCAATGATGTACCTCGGGCTTGTGCTTGTTCTTCCCACCAAGTTTCATCCCGATCGCGCCACTCTAAGTGTGAAACAAGATTTCCGGTTCCCCCCTCAGACTCCCCCCACATTCATCGTATTCGGTCCGTACCTAAAATGGGACATCTGTGACACCAGGTCTTTCGAGATATCAAATTTCAGTAAGATCCGACCACCCACTCGAAAGTCCGGATTCCGCGTCCCTCCCACCCCCCACAACAATTGGATTCGGAAAATAACTCTTTTCAAGTTAGTTTGGTGGGGTCCCTAATTTGATGCCCAAGTTTCATCGTCCCAGCACATCTGCAAGTACCCTAACTCGAAAACAGTGGACTGACCGACATACCGACGGAAAAGTGATCGGTATGTGGCACTTGGCCGGAAGACAAACGCCATAAAAATTTAGTAGATTAGTAAACTAACAAGAAAAAACATGAACACAAGAAAACAAATATGTTTTAGGTAGAAATAGCCCTTAAAGGACTATGGTCGACACAACAATTTACCTCTACGGGAAGCAAATTCCACTAGACGATGAAATCGGAAAGTGTTCTTTTTATATTTAACACTGCAAAACGGATTCGTCAGCTACATTTTGTTGGAGCTATATTTCGGCACTTCTTGGCTCAAGGACTTGCCAAGAAGGGCCGAGGTTTAACTCCAACAAAATGTAGCTGACGAATCCGTTTTGCAGTGTGAAACATGATTCGCAGTCAGTTTGGGCTGAAGGAATATTTACTGTTTCTTTTACTGAGATCCCGAAAAAAAAACAGCTTTCTTCAAGTCGTTCTTACTTTGCTCTGTAGAGTGCAACGCAATCCCCCCACACATTCTTCATAGTATTTCCATTTCCATGGTCATTATAAGGTTCCCCAGCCCCATTCGCTCTGGCTCAATTACTTAAAAGTATTCACTTCCTTCAATGTAGTCCTACTCATTCATTGTCTCCCCTATCAATCCCTTTCTCTCACGGAATAATTATCCTCTACATTTCGTAGGCTATTAATAGCCCGGGAGATTTGTCTTCCACACCGGGAAAGTATGACGATATATGACGGACGGACTAAGTAGCGCAAACGGAAAGCATCACTCAGTGTTAAAACATACATGGGGAACCCCATATACGTTGACTTACTTTATGTTGTCAATCGCAACTACCTTACCCTTTTGCTCACAACCTGGACGCGGTTCGGCAACACTAGAATTCTCAATTTCCTTCCATAGCATCCGGATCCTCACTGAGTAGTTAGCAATATAATATCTATGATCTTTAGCTATCTGTTTATTCTTTTGTGTTCAAAGACCTACCCCTAGGAAGTGAGGTGCAATACAAAACTATACCTACGTTGCCTGGGCAACGTGAAGTGTTGCGAGAGCAACACTTTTGTTTTGTTTCTTCCTGTCGGTTAAGTGCTGAAGTTGTCAACTTATCGAAGCTTATAAAACGGTATGTTCTAAGAAGAACAAAATCAGTAATAACATGATCAAAGGCTACTCCTCAGCATTGTAAAAATAACAACACCAAAATATCAGAAGAAGGGACTAAATTGACTTTGCAGTCAGTTGAAGTTTATCCTTTTCAATCGCAGACACCGTGACGGATGAAAACTTGGAACAATATCTTATATAATCTAGTTGGTATTATAAAGCTATGCATAACCATAGATGACACTATTAATTATTATGAAAATACCTCATTGCTTTGCATTATCGTTTGTACCCGTCGCGTAAACAGTTAGTCCTAGGTTGCAGCGATAGACAATCGATACAAACTTTCTTGCCAGATTTAAAGAAATCGAACACGATGTGCACCAATTTCCACAGATTTCTAGCCCCTCGTTGATCGATTCCTACTTACAAGTCCCTCTCCCGTGATAGACATTAAGTTCAACATAAACAAATAATGGGTACACCAGTTAGCAAAAGTTGCAAACCCCTCATCGCTGAAGATGATTGTAGCATAACAGCCGATTATTACTTACAAGTCACTTGCATGTCTTACAACTGGGAACGAAATTGATCTTACCATCGAATACACCGGAAACAAATAACAGGTACACCCACTTCGGTACACAGGTACCCACAGGTACACCCAGCAAAAACGTAGGTTTTTCCATTAGTGCAGTAGATGTAAATATAGAAGAGTTAAACTGTGTTTATTAATAAAATAAGTATCCTATAAGTATCCTATCCTATCCACCCACTAGCAAAAGCTGCGAACCCCTCATTGCCGAAGGTGATTATGAGCTAACAGTCGACTGGTGCTTACAAGTCCCCTACATGTCTCACAACCGGTATCGCCTATTTTTGGTTTCAGTGTGTACCCTTACTACTGAAATTGTCAACCTTTTGAAACTTTCAAACTGACGTATCTCATGAAGAAACTTTTTGTACAAAAAATGGATGATATAAACTTTGATCAGCTCATCAAGGGCTATCGATTGCCCTAGTAACAACAAAATAATATCGGAAGAAGGGACTAGATTAACTTTGCAGTCAGTTGAACTTTATCCTTTTCAATCGTAGACATCGTGACGGATGAAAACTTGGAACAATATCTTATATAATCTAGTTGGTATTATAAAGCTATCCATAAATTTTCAGGGTTAAAATACCATAGATGACACCATTAATTATTACGAAACTACTTCATTGTTTTACATTATCGTTTGTACCCGTTGCGCAAACAGTTAATCCAAGATTACAACGATAGACCATCGATACAAACTTTCTTATCGTCAGATTTTTCGAAATCAAAAGCAATGTCCACCAATGTGTACAAATTTCTAGCCCCTCGTGAACTGATTCTTACTTACAAGTCCCTTTCCCTTGATAGAGATTAAGTTCACCGGAAACAAATAATGGGTACACCAGCTAGCAAAAGTTGCAAACCCCTCATCTCTGAAGATGATAACAGCTGATTATTACTTACAAGACCCTTGCATGTCTTACAATTCGGAACCAAATTGTAGAATACACCAGAAACAAATAACAGATACACCAACTAGCAAAAGCTGCAAAACCCACATCGTCAAAGATGATTATGAGCTAACAGTCGACTGTTGCTTACAAGTCCCCTACATTTCTCACAAATGTTATCGCCCATGTTTGGTTTCAGCTGTGTACCTTACTACTGAAGTTGTCAACCCCTTCAAACTTTCAAACTGGTGTATCTCATGAAGGAATTCTTGTACAAAAAACGGATGACATATACTTTGATCAACTCATCAGCGGCTATCGATTGCAGTCGAAAAACAATTCTACCTGTCTTAGTTCAAAAGTTGACTTTTTTGCCGTAGGCCAACTTTCTAACGTCACCGCTTAGAAAGGAGCAAAGGATAAGCTCTAATTTCTTTAGCAATGACAGAACTTTAAAGTTTAAGAGGCGCATCTGATACCATTTCTCTACCGCAATTCCAAGTGCAAAAAAAAACGAATGATAAACTCAGCTGAAATCGCAAACAAAAATGGGTAGAAACAATAGAAGGCAGCACTTTCGGACCCATGGAAAAAATACACTTTTTTGTTTCTGTAAATTTTTTCTATTTATCACTCAAAGAAGATATCTGGGCTGTGGGGCCGGGTAACTGCCGCATATATTTAACACTTACAGATTTTAGTCCATCTTCAGTTTGAAACTGGTGCCTGCCTGCTTGCGTGCTAGAACGGAGGTTTCCAGTCGAAAGCAAAAACCTGGTTTGATGAAACGAAAGGTTTGATGTACAACTTCAGATAGTCCTATCTGACATGGGCTATATAACTCCACTTCACTTCGCACACCGTAGGCTCCGACTCGAGGACAAGCAAAAACCATTATTTTTGGCCCCAGGCAAGAGTTCTACGGAGCTTTCCAAAATGTAATGTCATATTCATCAATCCGGCCTAAGGTCCACACTTTCCGTGAAAACCACACAGGTTAGACCCTTACCAGTTACCAGGAATAAAATGAAATCGGCGGCATACGAAAAAAAAAACTAAACCAAAGTGTTGCTCTCGCAACACAATGATTCAGGAATATCCATGACTTTTATCTAGGATATCTTGTTTATATCTATTTTCGGGTTCTAAGAAGCAATACCGCCGCATCCCTGTAGTTATTTCCCATCGAAACTTTTCCACACCAAAATATATATCGGTATGGTCCTTTCAAACATTTCCACACAAAGCTCTATCTACAAGTTCCATATTTCCATCTGCAAATAAGCAAATACTCGAATTCCAGCATAAAGTGAGCCGTAGGTTCTTACGGCTAGACGCCTGTTTGTTAATTACAGAGCAAAATAACTCTCCGTCGCTTTTTTCGCGAGCAGTGGCGGACGTAGATTCTAGCCATCAACTAGTTAAAGTTCAATGGGCACATCATACCACCCCAATCCCACTCGGTAACAACCTAGGAACAATGCTTACCCCCTTGCTCAGCAGCTTCTTCAGCAGTTTCCTCTCTGTGATATTTCAAAGCGTAATATTTTGGGCCAGTACATGCTCAATTTACTAGCTTGGACAAAGATAAAAAGTGATGTGTCTTATAACACTCAGTAGATCTTTATTTTATTCATAAATCAGCTTGTCTAATTCACATTCGAATAGGCTATTTGTTTTTGAATGATCTTTGTAGCTATGTTATTTCTTATGAACTTATCGCATATTCTGGTACATTTTATAAAGCAAGTTAAACAAGCTTCACAACACTATTCCACAAAGAAAAACTTTGAATATAAAACATGGAACTTCTGATGACACACTAGAACAATCAGGTAAACTGCATCTGCGGCTTGACTTATTGGTGATATCTCAAATATATCCTTTTCTATCAAGCGTTGCTGGGAGTTTTTGAATTTCCTGCCATGATATCCCAGCTCCTAAGATTTGGATCGCCGAAATGCCAGAGAGGTAAAGACAAGGGATAACAAGAAAACGGCCGATTTTCGTAGCGCCTTCTAAAGGAAGTCGGAAATGTTTATTTGTGAAGCATTTAATACAAAATAAAGCATTAGAAGTGTCCATTGTGCTTTAACAATTGGTCAGAGCAAATTAATTCTGCTCTGCGATTGGTTGAGTTTCGGTAGGGATATTCGTATCCGCTAATGGAGCTAGTGTTGCTGCGATTTGACTGTGTGTCACTTTTTCAAAGTTTGCGCGGTACTCACTAGACTAGAGTTATTTTGCTCAGGTTAATCAACTGCACTGCAGGCAGCAGGTTCCCCTCGGGAAACGTCATGTGGCTCTTGTTGCGTTCCACAGGAGAAGCACCACCTTGTCAGTGGTCAGTGCTATTAAGGGTAATTGTATTGCCCTTGATGTTGACATTAGCCAAATTTCCCTGTTTCCGGTTGCCATTGGCTGCCGGTTAAACCATCAATCTCAGGCTATCATGACCTTCCAAGAGGTGACGGACGAGGCACACAATAGCGATATGAAAGTTAACTTCGCGAAAACAGCGGTTTTAACTATTTCTTTCAAAATCAAAACCTGCTTTCAAAGAAGAAATACCGGACAAAATGAAGAATTAAGCTACTGGGTGTTACCATAACCCCAGAAGGGCACTGTCGGACATGCTGAAACGTGTCAATGCGGGAATACAAAACCTAAAACTTCTTTCAAACCCCAGTGTCACTACTAGGAGTTTATATTTCTTTCATTGGACCCACTTTGGAATACGCAGCTTCAGTTTGGCGTTTTTCAGTATCGCAGGAGCAAAGAGATAAACTAGAAAGAATACAGAAGCGGGCTCTTCTTATTATTCATAGTGGAGCGAAGCTTCCATACTCATACCTTTTAAAAGACTTTAACCTAAAAACACTGCAGGAGCGCAGAAAGGAGCTAAGCGCTGACTTGGGTTCAGCCATGGTCTCTCATCCTCTCCACTCCCAAGTCCTCCCTCTGTTAGAAGACGACCAAAACGAGGGGTAGGTTCTAGGGTTCCCTAGCTCTGTCCCGTACCTACAAAACACGCTAGAGATGCAAAAAGTTTTATTCCCGAGTTTGTGAAATATTTTAACGAAGCGTGAATTCTTTTAAGGGTACGGACATTAGACACGTATATTGTAATTTTCTCTGTTTGTTTGACAATAATCTCAAATTTGGCTTATAACCACGATAGTCGATTTCTACAATAACATTTCTATCTATTTATCTATATCTATCCAAGAGGATGATATATTTTGTTCAAACTTCGTGTGAGGATTCTTTGGGTCAAAGGAGAGGTCGAGTTTGTAGATCGACTCCGTAGCCCTATATTTAGGGGTGGGGAGAGGGTTCAAAGTAAGGGACCAACACTCACCAGGACCAGCATGATTCTTACCTCTAAATCGACTATCTCAATATAGCTTTTAAAAATATTTATTTTCACCCCTTAATTTGAATCCCCTCCTCCACCCCTAAATATACAGCTTTGGGGCCCATTTACGAACTCGACCTTTCCCTTTACCCAAAGAATCCTCACACCAAGTTTCATCAAAATATCTCATTCTCTTCGAGAGTTATCGTGCTGACAGTTGGACGGGCGGACAACTTTTGTGTTGTCACTTAGGTTTTGGGATTCCAAAAAAACTATGATAAATCACATAATTTTGCGACCTGTGGTGACACTGCTACGAACTCCACTTTACTGTTGACCTGACGAATCTGTGCCAAATTTGTATCAACATCTCAAATAGTTTGAAAGGTTACCTGCCTACAGACAGGCAAACGGACAACATTGGCGGAAAAACAGACGGACAAACTACCTCATTTGTTTGAAAAAAAAAAAATACTTACATCCGGGGTAGGGTCGGTAGTTAATGGTAGAATAAACAGCGAACGGCACCGAACAGAAGAAGGACGTGACCCAAACCAGGGCGATAATTTTAACGGCCCGCCCTAGTCCAGCCATTGTATACGCGAAGAGAGGATGGCAAATCGCCAGATACCGCTCAAGGGAGAAAGCGACGATGGTCAGAACTGAAGCGTAGTTCGTCCTGCAAGAAACCAGACTTTTAACCCTCAGACCCTGTGGCCATGAGCAGATACTAGATGACCTGCACACCTGTTAGAATGAAGTCAGGAATCCCTCCGACGTGGGCAACGTTTATTGTGGAGGGACAAACAAATTGGACTAAAAAGACAAGCTTCACACGCTTCAGTTGTATTATTTTTTTTTAGATTTATAGTGTACGTAGTTGTTGTTATTATAGTAACATTTTTAACAAGCTCTGCATGTTCGAATTTTTGTTCTCCACAGTGCTTGTATAATGTATTCGTATTTTTGTGTAAAATTAAAAAACTTGAACTTGAACTGAAACCTGAACAACAAATGGTCAGGGAACCACTCTATGAGGTGGCTCGCTCGCCTTGTTCGGATAATTTACGACAGAAGGTTACAAGCGCCTTTCGAGTTCTTCTTTCTGCACCCCCCCCCCCCCACCTCACTTCTTTAGATACATTTTATACCAGTGGTGTGCCAAGCCTGCCCTTGCCCTCTCTTTCGATATTAGACATCCAAAGGAATCAGGTCAGGATACTTTCCCTAATTGCGCTTCCAGAAGCCTCTTCACTGACCCTAATTCACGTGATTGCCTACTCGTAATCCCCCACGTACGGCAGTTTACTTGACGACTAAACAGTACATGTTTCCGTGAACACAACTCTCAGATTAGGGCTGTCCCTCTCCACAGAAAATTACTGGCATGGTTTCGAGAAGCTCTAAAACTGATTATCAAAGACTAGCCTAGTAGTGTCTCCTAGGCTATGTAACATGATATTCCCAGATTAGGCTACTAAACCTTCCTGCTTAAATAACAATTGTCTGCGTATATGGTCCTAGGGATGAACGTCAAAGCATAACTCTTACTAGAAATGATCTTTCCATATCGTTACTTTTCACGAGAAATTAGCGGTTTTCTTGTTAGTGCATGTCGGCTATGAAGCCTCCCTCTCTCTGACGCGGTGGCTGGACACAAACAAATTGAAAACTGAGCGCGCCTTAGTTAAAAAGTGGGAAAACCAAGCAAAACAAAAACAGTCTACCATTTCTTCAGAACTGAAAATAACACTTTGATGCTTCGCATGTCCTTATTTGTGAAAAAGTCGTTGACGGGCTTTGAAGCTTCGACGAAGTTTGCGTTGCGTGACTTTCAAAACTCGGCTAGGCCTAAAAAATTGCTAAAAAGCCAATTGGCAGGGTATTCGCCAACATTTCAATAATTATCCTTAATTCCAGGAGCTAGGGATAATGTGAAAGGCAGAACAAGCAAGATGGGTCAGTTAAAGGACAAGTCGCGAGAAACACATTTTTTATTCTATTATTCTATCATACGTGGCTCCTTTGAAAGGCTCCTTTTAAAGTCTTTGATTCACGTGAGCCGCGAAGGTGGGAGACACCATCATTTATCGATGGTTCGGATTGTTACGAACACACGGTTACCTTTGTTTTCCGCAAAATCCTCACGGTAGTCAACCTTATCTAGAAATTACTTGAACACAATTCACTCCTGAAAGCAAATCCGCAATTGCTAATTAACTATTCATTGATCTCCCGACGCTTGTCAAAAGATTACTAGAGCCTTAGAGAAGATTGTGTGGCGTGTAAGAGGATTAAAACAAATAACACCATGTGGACGTTTAGATGTGTCGGAAGAAGAAATCATCGGCCAGTTTGACATTTTTTGGTCTCGGAAGTTGAATATTATTTAGCTCAGGTTCAGAATCTTCAAGAAATCACTATAACGAATTTAGTATAATTTACTGCGTTTGTTTACTGTGATCTAGTCTTTAACTCTTTGGACTTACGGTAATTAACAAGAAATCAATAATGCAAATAATTAGTTTGATTTTTCGACACATATTTATATGCCTTCTACAACAACAAGACCGAAGGTTTCGATGGGATCCCAAAAATTCAATATCTGATCCAGACAACTGGGTCTTGTCTTAGCCAGATCCAGTCTTCGCCAGACTTCTTGAACATTTTTACAATTAAAATTCAGAAACAGATTAAGGCCGAATAGCTAATCACCTGAGAAAACCAAGTTCAGATTTGGATTCAGCATGTGTGTCTACCCCTATAAGTCATATCTGTTTTGACGAAAACTTCCTGCCACTTCTGCCAATTTCCCGGTTCCGGCCGAACTCCAGAACTACTTGTCCGGCGAAAAAAGAAAGCTCAAACACGAAATCAGGGTATCTTCTTTCCCCAGTAATGAACATCTAATCAACTTCAGATAGAAATTTAGCTTATAACAAATTTTCCGATTCCAGCCGGATTCCGGTCGAACTATATGTCCGGGTAAAATATGATTGTCATACAGGGACTCAGCATCTCTTCTTATCCCTAAATCGCTTATCTAATCAACTAGAAATAAAACTTTGACTTCCAACGGTTTTCCGGTTTTGGCCGGATTCCGGACGAACTACATGTCCGGGTAGAAACTTGTTTTCACATAAGTGTTCAGCATGTCTTCTTGCCCTAAATCGAACATCTAATCAACTCCAAATAAAACTTTTAATTTTGACAAACTTTCCGGTTTGGGCCGGATTCCGGTCGAAATACTTGTCCGTCGAGAAAATAGTTTTCACCATCGTCTTCAACATGTCTTCCTACCTCTAAATCGAACATTTAATCGACTTCAAATAAAACTTTTACTTTCAACAAACTTTCCGGTTTGGGCCGGATTCCGGGCGAAATACTTGTCCGTCGAGAAAATAGTTTTCACCATCGTCTTCAGCATGTCTTCCTACCCCTAAATCGAACATCTAATCAATTTCAAATAAAACTTTTACTTTCAACAAACTTTCCGGTTTGGGCCGGATTCCGGGCGAAATACTCGTCCGTCGAGAAAATAATTTTCACCGTCGTCTTCAGCATGTTTTCCTAGCCCTAAATCGAACATCTAATCAACTTCAAATAAAACTTTTACTTTCAACAAACTTTCCGGTTTTGACCGGATTCCGGGCCAACTACTTGTCCGATGACAAAATGGTTTTCACCATCGTGTTCAGCATGTCTTCTTACCTCATAATCGACTATCACATTAGCTGTTTCAAAACATTTTGTTTGTCCCTTAATTTGAATCCCCTCCCCCACCCCTAAATGTAGAGATACAAAGCCCATCTACGAACTTGACTGGTCCGACGACCCAACGAACCTTCACACCAAGTTTCATCAAAATATCTCATTCCCTTCGAGAGTTATCGTGCTTACAGACGGACGGACAGACGGACGGACGGACGGACGGACAGACGGACAACTTTTGCGATGTCATAGGTATCCCTCCACTTACGTTTTGGGATCCCAAAAACCTTTTCTTAGATCCAAACTCAAACTATGATTCCATCCTCCCCATGCTGGGCGCTTCCAACCCGCGCCTCTAGATGACCCAGTAGTCGGATTAAGCCGTCGCTTCATCTTGGGTCTTGGGTGGGGGGGGGGGGGGGGGGGGGGGGGGGGGGGGGGGGGGGGGTTCTAGACGTTTGAAGTGCCAGAATGCTTGTGATATAACTCCTTTAAACTCTGCTTGGCCTCTCAAAGATTACAAACCTGTCCTTGCTGTTTTTAGCGCCGCTCAGCATCACTGTTTTGGATGAGAAATAGGGACAGAAATACGTAGCCCGCTATTTCTTGCCAATTACCGCCTCGGAAGTGTTGTACGCTGGATTCAACTTTCACTCTTTAGTTTCACGGGGGTTTGGTTATTCTGAGAATATCCGTTGGGTCTGGCTTGGGTTTGCTTTGGGACTTTGGGAGCGATCTAACCAGTTTGAGATTAGTTCTGTGTGAAGCTTAAAGTCTTTGATTCATGTGGGCCGAGAAGGTGGGAGACACCATCATTTTTTGCTGGGTCTGATTTTTACGAACACACTGTTACCTTGTTTTCCCCAAAATCCTCACGGTAGCCAACGTTATCTAGAAATTACTTGAACACAATTCACTCCTGAACGCCAATCCGCCATTGCTAATTAACTATTCGTTGATCTCCTGACGCGTGTCAAAAGATTACTAGACCCTTCGAGAAGATCGAGTGACGTGTAAGAGGATTAAAACAACTAAGTACATCTCCATGTTGACGTTTTCTATGTCGGAAGAAGAAATCATCGGCCAGTTTGAAATTTTGTGGTCTCGGAAGCTGAATATTATTTAGCTCAGTTTCAGAATCTTCAAGAAATCACTATAAAGAATTTAGTATAATTTACGGCGTTTGTTTACTGTGATCTAGTCTACATCCTTAATTCTTTGGATTTACAGGAATTAACAAGAAAAAAAAAACAGAAAACAAAGTGCTTAAAGAAATTGATAATACAAATAATTAGTTTACTTTTTCTACACATTTTGCATATGCCTGCTACAATAAAAACATTTTGTTAGATCCAAAGTCAAACTATGATTCCCTACTCCCCATGTGGGGCGCTTCCAACCCGTCGCCGCTAGATGACCCAGCGGTCGGATCGAGCCGTGGCTTCATCTTGGATCTTGGGTGGGGGGGGGGGGGGGGTTCTAGACCTTACAAGTGCTAGAATGCTTATGATCTACTCTTTTAAGCTAAGTTTACATGGAGGGTACTCTGCGGGTATTATTCCCCGCTGCAGCAACAAATTCCCGGGTATTTTGGGCTACAATTTCGCGAACTTTTTACACGGGGCATTGTTTGTCGAAGAGTATTTATTCTTCGACGTCAGAAGCAACAGAATCGGATTTTCGAGCAATAATTTTGACTATGTCCATTTAAGAAGTGATTCAAATGGACACGTATTGATGTCCCTTGTATAGAGATATCATTAGCTTTACAACCTTGGAATCTATTGCTACATGCCAGTACTCTCCCTCGAAAAATACCCTGGTACCGTGTGAACACTTTCCCCTCTCATCTCCTGAGAAAAATACCCGCCGTGTAAATGGACCTTAGAGTGAAGAAAGACCAAAGGAAAGGTCTAACTTGAGTATATTTGAGTGTTAATGCTTTTAGTATTGTAATGTAAATAAAAATCAGTCCAGTAGCTGGGCTCTTGATTTCGTTCAGGCCTAGGATTAGGGACCTGACAAGGTATTGCTTTTATGGCACTTGCCCTTCGGCCAAGTGCCATATAGCGATCGCAATTTCTGTCCGTCCGTCGGTCTGTCGGTCTGTCCAGGTTTTGCTAGTTCGGGCACTTCCACATAAGCTAGGACGATAAAACTTGGCAGGCATATCAGGGACCCCAAATGATTAAATTGGAAATGGTCACTTCCCCGATCCGAGCACCGTGGGGGGAGTGGAGGGAGGGGGAATCCGGAATCTTGAGGTATTTTTAACTTTTGAACGGGTGATCGGATCTCGATGAAACTTGATATTTGGAACGACCTCATGCCTCAGACGACCCACTTAAATTCCGGACCGGATCCGGTGACTTTTGGGGGGAGCTGGAGGGGGCAACCGGAAATCTTGAGAAACGCTATGAGTGGAGGGATCGAGATGAAACTTGGTGTGAAGACACCTAGCAAACACTAGATATATCATTGACACAACCGAGCCGTGCATACTCGTAACAAGTGCCATATGAGCTCGTAGCTCTTGTTGCAATATCCCATTGTCTGTAACAACAGGGAATGAGCGGAAATCAGATCCGCGGCAGTCAGAGATAAACAGGAGAAATCTAAAAATTACCGTATAGTTCCGTTTTGGCAGATACAAATGACACGAACGATAATTGATGAAATGATTAGGGACGTAGGCAAGATTAGCTTTTAATCGATACACGAATTACTTAAATCTGTCACCGAAAGCTCCTCAAAAATACTTCCTCTGTGCTAATGATACAAATCTCTAGGTTTATTTTCTAAGCAGCCCGAGTTTACACAAAAAACTAAATAGAACTAAATACAAAAACTCTCACAAATCTACTAAAAGAAAACTTGTTCTTTGCTGCATCTCTAACCTAATGAAGCGGCTCACTCCCTTCATATTACCAAAAGTCCTTAGCGACTCTTTTTCATCAACTCCAAGTCAAACTTACACTCATTATCAAGTCCTTTTACTAAAGCTATCTACACCCACAGAACATGTTACACACACTCTCGTCCGAACTTGAGCCATCTACAATTTTCTAGCCAGTTTTGGGGATCGTAAAACGTAAGTGGAGGGATACCTATGACATCGCAAAAGTTGTCAGTCTGTCCGTAAGTCCGTCTATTCGTCTGTCCGACTGTCAGCACGATAACTCTCGAAGGAAAAGATATATTTTGATGAAGCTTGGTGCGAGTATCATCTGAGTCAAGGGTAAGGTCAAATTCGTAGATGGGCTCTGTAGCCCTACATTTAGGGGTGGGGGAGGGGGTTCGAATTAAGGGTCAAACTAAATATTTTTAAACAGCGGATTTGATAGTCGATTATGAGGTAAGAAGACCTGCTGAACAGGACGGTGAAAATCATTTTCTCGTCGGATAAGTAGTTCGTCCGGAATCCGGAAAAAGACGGAAAGTTGGTTAGAATTAAAAGTTTTATTTGAAGTTGAATAGATGTTCTATCATGGGGTAAGAAGACATTCTGAACAAGATGATGAAAACTATTTTCTCGTCGGACAACTAGTTCGCCCGGAATCCGGCCAAACCGGAAAATTTGTTAAAAGCGAAAGTTTTATTGAAGTTGATTAGATGACAGACTTAGGGCTAAGAAAAGAAGCTGAGTCTTTCTTCTTACCCGGACATATAATTCGTCCGGAATTCGGCCGAAACCGGAAATTTGGCAGAAGTAAAGCAGGAAGTTTAGGTCAGTATCGTCAAAATAGATTTGGCTTATAGAGGTATATCTGTACTTGGTTTTCTCAGATGATTAGAGTGGAGAAGACTGGATCTGGCGAAGACAAGATCCAATTGTCTGGATCAAATATTAGATTTTTGGGATCCCATCGGAAACCTTAGGTCTTGTTCTGCCCCGATTTTCACGGTGACAATTCCTGGCCTAGAAATCCCCGCTGGATTCTCGAGATGATTAATTCAATCCCCATAGAAGAAGTAGATGCATTTGAATTAATTAGGACACTCCAATTTAGACCTGTATAGTGAGGTGTATAAATAAGGAAAAACTATTAATCAATGCAATTACCAGTCGATAGGAATAACTACTGTCAATACTACCATTCCTTTCGTTTTTGCAAAAGCCAATAACAGCCAAACTTCCAAGAGAAACCGAGAGAAAAACTCAAAACAAAATTACCGAAAGATAGTATTGCCTAAGTTTTAACCTGATACTAGCTGTGTCTAGCTGAATGTTTTCTTTTTGTCTAACTTTCTCCGTAAAGCACAGCTGGCACTATTTACTGTTTTGTTCCACAAGGCAAACGTGAATATCACCGAATTGTCGTTAGAGAGGTTAGAATATATTGTATCAAATTCGAGTCTCCGGGATCAACAATGGATGGAAATATTATGAAAGTAGGTTAGTAGGTCTTTTCCCGGTGTAATGTTCTGAATGTTGGTCAGATTCGTGATTACCAGGCATCAATTTTTGTGTTTCAAAGCATGAACCATATATGCCCTGATTATTTCCATGATTATTTTTCTATGAATCAGGAGCACCACAATTATGATACTAGAAATGCACAGTTTTTAACTAATGAAAAAAGAAAAACAGTTAGATCATCTTAGATGATTCATAATCTGGGGTCTTCTGTTTGGAATAATCTGCCGTCTAGCATCCGGGAGTCTGCCACTTTATACGGATTTAAAAAGAAACTGAAAACTTTCCACTTAATTAATACGAATTGAAGGGTATGTGGCCTTTTTCTTCTTTTTTTTTCTTTCTTTTTTTTCACAGTTGTTCGGGTGGGGCTGAAACTGGTAATGAGTAAATATTAAGGATTCTTGTTGCGTGTAGTGTTCACGTTTAATTGTTTGTTATTTAAGTCATAGGCTAGGTGGATAATAAGTTGTTATGTTTAGTTATTTATTTATTAGATACAAGTAGTATTAATAAATTGCAGCACAAGTCCTTAGGACTTTCTTTTTGCTGCAATGGGATATTAGTAGTGTTATTTTATTTTATTTTCAATGTTTTTGGTTAAAATAAAAAACCTACCGACCTACCTACGTTGGCGTTTTAGGTACGATGGGTCCTTCAAGATCGATTTTGAGTTTGCCAATAAGGGTGCTGCCAAAACGCACCAACAGAGGATACCAGGCTCGTGCCGTGGCTTAGAAGTCGCGACCCCGGAGTTCAGTTCAGTTAGTTATTACTAAATACAAGCACAAATGAAAGAAAGAAGTGACGACCCCTGCAAAGCTCCATGTCCCGTTAGATAGGAGTGAATACCAAAATTGAACAACAAATAAACGTATCTAATCATAATCAAACATAAAACAAAAAAGGTTAATTGAAGAATTTGCTTTTATTCTTACTTACTATTAAATAAATAATTAAATACAATAATACTACTAAATAAAAACTAAAACTACTCAACTATAAGAACTATAAATAAATAATAGAATGCTTCTGAACTAGCTTCAAGATGTGTAGCAAAAACCTTCTTTGGCCCATTATCGAAAGTAAAGCATTGCCTAAGGAGATGTTAACCCTCCGAAAGGAAATTTACTCACATTTCTGCCACATTGCTCTTGCCTTGCAGAAACCTTCTCCAAGTGTCCAAGGATATTGGTGCCAATACGAATTCAGATCATTCGGAAGACCTGGAAATTATATCATGCTAGACATTCTAGAGATATGTAACATTTTCTAAGTGTCAGAAAATAAGTATCTGGAAAGAAATCTATTTCTTGCGGCACGCATGCTTGGCACCACAAAGCGTGTCAATGCTCAGTTCGACCCGTGACTTGCGTCCTTTCTTGGGACTGTCTATTCTGTTTTTGAGGGGATGAGGCGAACACACGTGCGGTGCGGGGTGGAGTTACATAGTACTGTTGCGGCCAACGCTATTGTTGTTGTTGGCAATACTAGCTAATGAACATATGAAGTTGCTTATTTAAACTTCTTCAGACGTTAAAACACGTCACTTTTCCCACTTTTTTAAGCAGTTAGTCTGCCCGTCAGGTGAGCCTTCAAAATCCGTCAGTTCGTCCACTTGTCAGTTCATCTACCCGTCAGCTCGTCCACTTGTCAGCTGATCACCCGACAGTTAGTCGACCCGCCACACACCCCTTCTAAATCAATACTTTGTTAAAAAAAAAAAAAAAATCCAGATACCTTTAGTGCTCTGTCAAAATGTCTGGCCATTGCATTGGAACTTGAGTGTTCAAATGTTTTGCTTGTTTTGTTTTGTTACTCCACTATTTTGATAAGACTCGATATGAATACAATATTAACATTACGTTAGAAAAAACCAGCAAGTCTTTTTTGAAATTTGTTTGGGCTCTGAAATTCAAAGATCAATGTTGATCTTTGAAGAAATCTGCGCAAAATAAAAACATGCCCAACACTCGTACTCAAACCCACTCTAACATATTTAAATCAACTAATTATCCAGTAGATCTAAACGAAAGCAATAGAAACTTGTTTGTGCCGCACTTTATTCGTCCTTTTTATAGCTATTAGTCATTATTTGTCATTGACCATATTCTGTATTTTATTTTATTTTTGTTGAAAGTTTTAGGCTGACCTACCTTAGCTAGCTATGTTCGGTATTTTGGTCAATAAACGATATATATACATATAGTTCTATTCACATAATGGGAGCCATGAATTGCACGAGTAACCACCCCTTGTTTCTTCCACTGGGAAAAAGAGTTCAATTGAGGAAATACAAATGTTAGTCCTTAAAATGTTTAGAGTTGGGGATACCTGCGACGTTGAGAGTCAGTTTCAACAGATAGATAAACAGAGGCAGGGGCGTTGCTATGGGGGTAGTGGGGTACCACTCCCCCTCGAACAAATGAAAATGCTAAACTGGGCGAGAGCGCACAGTCAAAGGTTAATAGACTAAACTGGTCAATAAACTCAGTCAATAGGCTAAACTGGGCGCAAGCAGATCGCAAAAATTGAGCTGAATTTGGCGCTAATTAAAAAAAAGCTGAATTGAGGGATTGCGATGCCCTGGTAAAGTCTAAAGCTAGTCCAGGCTTCTCAAGAAACTCCCCATGCCTCTGAGAATCGTATTTTCAAACGTATCCCTTGAGCTCGTCAGTAGCGTTTTTGTGTTTTGACGTTGGGAATCCCAGTTATAAGAATCATGTTCTCAGTCGTATTTTCTGAGCTGGGCGTATGTTTTTTTTAAACTCTCTCAGAATTATAGCTGTATACTTAGAGCGAATCTGTGGTAAGTGGCCGTTGCTTCGATCTAGGATCAAAATAGACGTTCTGATCATAAAGGATTCCAGAAATTGCGCCTGCGGCGCCATTCATATAGTAGGCTCATTTGCTGGATGGGCACGTCACTTGCTTGGATTTTAGGCTTGGAATTTTTGGGTTTGGTCATGTATTGCTATTTTTGTGTAAAATTGGTATTTTTGTGTAAAATGATGAACTTACCTGTTAAAAGCTAGCATATGTTTGTCAAAGTGTTTTGTCAGAAAAAAGGCAGATTTAAAAAATTTCGCCTGTGTGGCTCCTTTTCATTCTGTCTAACGAACAGTCGTTAATAATACTGCGGGCCGGGTTTCGCTGTCCAGCTAATTCCTGTTTTAACCTTATAAAAACTGGTTTTCAACGTTTCTTAAAAATCGTACAATTTTCCGCAATTGGTGTTGAGTTTCTTGCTATTGTTCATGACTGTTAGGACTCTTGAGCCATGCATGACATCCACCAGTCGTGTATTTTGTGATGTTAATTAGCTAAGTAGATTAGCTAACTGCCCCTGAGCTTCGATTCGATTCTTCAAACTCATAATAGACGGCTAATCGTTCTATCTTTTTTAAAAACATGTGCTAGTTGAATTCTCAATATGTATTTGCACGGTTGTGTTACTGACAAGCGTGTAGTTATCACGAATGTTACTATTACATTCTCGACGAAAAGCATAAAATGGGCGGCAGGGCGCCGACTCCCCCCCCCCCCCCCCATTGACTTGTGGCTAGTGGCGCCTCTGAACATATATATATATGTATTAACACAAAGAGTCCTAATTGGCCATCATTAATACAATAAGTAAATTCCGACCGAATCCACTAAACGAATTTCCATGATATAAACTAAAATCAACCCTTTCTTTCAAACTCACCTTTACACAATCCAAAACAAGAATTTTCTCTATGTGCCATACCCAAACTAACCAACCTACCGAAATTCCTTATCCCCAAAAAATGTGTATCCCTCAAAATAATATCAACCCATTCATCTTTTCACAAACACCCCTAATGAATTTGCTACCTCAATTTTATTCTCTTTACAAAAGTTTTATTTGACTAAAGGCGAGGGCCTTGAAAAGTCAGATGTGGGGCTAATTCTAAAGCCTAAGGTTGGAGTAGGGTTAAAAGGAATGGTGAATCGGCGAACGCTGTATTTCTGACTCGCGCGGTAGTTTAGGTAGTTAGACAGAAAATTCCACATTAAACTTAATTGATAAACAAACCTGATTAAAAGTTCGATGTAGGCCTGCAACAACATTCATATCGGCTCGGAACTATAATTCGACCGGAATCCGGTACACTGTCGACCTGGAGTTATAACTAAATTGTGAATAAAGATATGCTGACATTCGACCTGCTACACTGTCGGAAGTTTCATAACAGATAGCGTATAAGACTTTCAAGAATAATACCTTCTCACTTAGAAATCACTTAGTTATGACCAATTATGGTTACACTATTTCGTGCCTAGATCTCCAACAACACCTTCAATTAGTAAAAATACTAACGGGAACGAAAGAAACAACAGATAATATCCCAAAGTGTTATCTGTTGAAACGCGCATCTTTCTATTCCGCCCATCCTTCTATATCATCCTTCTATCCTTCGTTATGTAACTTCTGACAGTGTAGTGTTTTTACCTACAGAAGGTGTTGTTGGAGATCTAGGCACGAAATAGTATAAACTTAATTGGTCATAACACTTTATTTCTAAGTGAAAAGGTGTTATTTTTGAAAGTGTTATGCGCAATCTGTTATGAAACTTCTGACAGTGTAGTCCAGCCTGACTTTGGAGAAATCGACTAACTGGAAAGCATACTTAGTAGTAACGGAATCCAGTAATACGAGGCACATATACAGACTTGAGCTACATTTTCTTCTGATCGAGAAATGTTTCACCTTTCCTCTTCTGATAATAGATATAAGGTACTTCTGTTAAAGGTACAAGTTTCCTGGAAAGCAAATGTGTATTGGTAAGTTTGGCAAAGAAAGGCTACACCTGCAGCTCAAACTAAATCTCATGGGTTATCATAGGCTTAAGGGTATAAAAGCGGTCTGATTGGGTTCCCGTCGTACCCTTTTGGTCTTGCTATTAGCAACTACCCGATGAAAAATGTGTAGCCTGCGTAGTAGTATGGTAGTAGTACAAAGATGTTGCATGTAATACTATGTAACAACAAAGAATACTATCATTTAATGTGCCACAGACTGGTCCAATCTTATGTAGTAGTATCCAGTAGCATCCTGTCTTGCCAAAGTAGCATCCAGTCTTGCTAATAGTAGCATACAGTAGTATGCAGTAACACGGTAGTCTTGAAGTAGAAGCATGTAGTAGCATCGTTAGTACTGCATGCAACTTTTGCGTACTACTTCATAATACTATTTTGAGATAAATTTTTCATCCGGTAACTAACTAAGAGGTAGGAGGAGGCTAAAAATATCTCTTTTTTTTCTCTCTATTATTTGGGGCTGAGGGCTGTCTTGAGATCCTCCATCTTTGGTTATATTCCAAATTTTGACTGCATGTTTTTTTGTTGTTGTTTTTTAAGTTGAGAATAATGAAGGTCTCTCCTTCTTAATAATTTCTGTTAACGGTTAACCGCAGAGCTTCATTCCGACTGTGTTCGTTTATAGTTTTATTACGCATGTTTGCCTAAAAATAAAAGAAATCTGAACCTAAACCTATACTGACAAATGACGTGAGAAAGAGTATTGTGAACCACCAGCTGATGTTACCGTGTCAATATTATCGGGAACTTCCTCTGGATATTGATGCTGGGAATTTATCTGACAAGGACGCTTTCAGAAGACGCTAAATGAACACGGAAACACTTCCAAGTCATGACATGTCACACCGTCATTCACACATCAAAGATTTCCTCATTCACACCCCTGTGCCACCTTGGAATTCCCGATGTTCCGCCAACTCCCAGAAATATCTGCCATACCTGCACCACGAAGTACAATCTGAACAGTCCGTGCAAGTCGGGAAAGACAATAAAATAAAAGAACATTTTATTCTTATTCAATTACACCCGTGTTTATGTTCAGTCGTGCAATATTACGTGGTTAACAAATCATAATAATAATAATGGAATTAGGATTAAATTCAGTTCAAGGACATTACACAATTTCCCAAATTGCAGCTCTACTAATCACCAGAGACAACAAAACTCCTGACTCAACCAGCTTCTTCACCTATATGCCAGCCTCTTTAAATTATGAAATATCCGAGTTTCACCGGATTTTGGTCGGACTAGTCATCGCAGGCAAATAAAGACCGCATTATCTTATTCAGCGTGTTACTTTGCCCATGCGCTGACCGTCGAATAAATTCCAGTGGGCAATTTTAACTGTTCTCAAATTCCACATTTTTCAGGCCTGATTGTCCATCCGAGGCGCAAACAAGAGGCCATTCGTGAAACAGCATTTATTTTTACCCCTGAAACGACCCAACCTCCTATGCCCTCGCCCCACAAAATGCGAGGTACGAAGTCCTACAAACCCGACAGATCTCTTGACCTACATAATCTCCATCTCAACTTCGTCGAAATATTTCAAAATTTGGGTATAAAGCCCTAAGGACTCGACAAAACACTTCACCTCAATAATCTCCATACGGGGGCAGGTTCGTTACGTTTTTGCTTTTTTGCATCCCAAGATTTTGTTTTAGGGTCCGTTGATTTATTTATTTTTTTGACTGTTTAGAATTGTTACTTAGTAGAATCTTGTTATCTGTAAAATTTTCTTTGCAAATCCTATTTTCCTATTAGCTACTTTCGTCCGGACCTGCCCCCAAAGGGGGGGCTGGTTTGGACATGGCTGGGGCAGTTCCGGACATCACTTTTGTTTAACCCAGGAAGGACTTCCAAGAAAGTCGCATACACATTTTTTCCTTTGCTTTCGTTGCCTCAGTTAAGTTCCGTTCATTTGCTTCCGTTTGGCAAAACTGCACAAGTATAGCACCACTTTACCAACATCTGTTATTATCAACCGGATATGCTGTTACCGCTGGGTCTGAATATGACTTGTTTCCTTCCAGAATCGGTCGTAAAGGCTTTCTGAGCGTTTTTGCTGCCGGACCTGCCCCTATGACGGGCCTGCCCCCCCCCCCCCTCCCCCCTCTCCCCTACTGTATTAAAACTTATCAACATTAGGGGGAAACCGTGACCACGAATAGGAAGGACACATTTATGATGGCTTTCGTTCGAGATCCCAGTACCAAGATCAAATTCGTTATCAATTCGAATTTCCAGATAATAGACCATGATCACGAACAGACGCACTGAAGGAGAAATTTATGATGTCTGAGTTTTCATTTGTTTTTCTAATAATTTATAGGTAATCATAAAAACCTAAGATTTCCTAGTTTATAAATGATCCTAAGAACCTAAGCTGTCATTCACTTCCGCCTTGACATCCCAAGAGTTAAACAAACCATTATCAGTGCAGACTTTTGAAACATAAAAATATACGACTATAGGCTTTTTAAAAATAAAGTTTATAATTGTAAATATAATAATATGTATAATAAGTTATTGAACAGTTGTTTACCTCGTAATCTGTCACAGCGCCAAGTTTTACCTGTTTCGTACGAGCTTATCATTAAGTCAGTGAAGCGGCTCAAATCAAAATCTTGTGATGTAGGTGGTATTTTTTATCTAAATATTCGGACTGATTGCAAAGAACTTATGTTTCATTTGCAACGTTTATTTGAAACGTGTTTGGTTAGTTCTATAGTTCCCGCCAGTTTTCTCTCTGAAACTGTTACATCAGTTTTGAAACGCGGAAAGGATGCTTCTACTTCTTGCGCTCCTTCTACACTATTTCGTTCTGGTGTCACTCATGTTCTGCGAAAGAAGTTGATAAAAAAGATGAGATCATGTTATTTTAAATATGCAAAGCACCTGCTCCACTTGTCGAAATTATGCCATAACCATACTTTGACGGAGAAGTTCAAAGTTCAAGATGCAAGTGTTACT
Source organism: Branchinecta lynchi (assembly GCA_023053575.1). Lineage (NCBI taxonomy): Eukaryota > Metazoa > Arthropoda > Branchiopoda > Anostraca > Branchinectidae > Branchinecta > Branchinecta lynchi. The sequence continues at coordinate 5,022,060 of JAKZAP010000002.1, read as the reverse complement.
CTTTTGGATGTTTCTTCGTCGCTATAAAAAATCATTGACAACAGAACCCAACCAGCGCACGCCCTTCCACACTGCTTCCTGGCCGACGATTGAAATTAAGTGTCTTTTTGTGTATGTTTATGTGTTTTATTTATTTTCTTCATTTACTCCGCTTTCTGAAAACGGCGGGCTATAAATAAATTACTTACTTACTTACTTACTTGTGCTTGATATCGCCCCAGTACTGTCACGTGTAGGCCTACGCTAAGCAAGATTTTGAATATGTTTTACTTCCGTCAATCAACGAGAGTGCATTTTACGGAGAAAATCAGTTCGGCTTCAAGCCAGGAATAAGTTGCGCGCACGCGCACAGGGTACTTGCGAATGTTCTACGTCAAGCTTCCCAACGAAATGAGCAAGGTCACCTTTGTTCGCTAGATAGTCCTAAGGCGTTCGATAGCATTGTTCATAGCCAAGCTCAGCATTCACTTTCTGTAAATGGTGTTAGTATTTCCATTATTTTTGTCCTGAGATACTGGTACAGCAATGCGCACGTTTAAAACTAAATTGGTCTGCAAGAAAATTTTGCAGTGCATTCTGGTGTACGTCGAGGTGGGGCTTTGTATTTTGAAGATGTGTATTGCTGGGATATTTGCCAAGATCTCTCGGACGTATTTTATGGGATTTACTGACATTTCCTACGTTGCATACGCCGATGATATTCTCCTTATCAGTAGATGTAAATCTTCCCTCTCTCGTACAGTTCAAAGGACTAAAAAGGTTTCCTTGACATTGGACTTACTTTGAACCTTGATAAATGCGAGTATATTTGTTTCAACAGTACTCTACCAAATTCTCCTCTAAAAATAAAAAATACATCCATTCCCTCTGTTGAAAATTTTCGGTGGCTTGGTTTAACAGTTTGTAAAAATACTTTGTCCTTTTGCCAGTCGGCAGTATTTGAAGCTTGTAAAAAGATTAAATTTGGATATTCTAAGATTGTTTCTAACCGGTATAAGTATAACCAAAGGCTTTGGTTTATTTGTATTCAGTTTTTTGTGATCACTGTGATCACTCACGGGCTAATCCGTTTGTTTTGTAGATTTTGTGTGTTTATTTTGTTGTATTTACTGGTTCTTCAGTTGTTTATTTGTTTCTTTCTCTTCTTAACTCCACTATCTTCACATTCTTTTTGTGCAGTGGGTTACAAATAAATTATTATTATTATTACAATAGAAACATAAGGGGCATCCCAAAGTCAAGCAAACTGTTATTAATACAGACTCATAAGGCTTCAAACGCCGATTTCACATTCGTGTACCGTAGCCTATCTGACAAACGATCGCCCAGCGCAATGCATTACGACACGCATTTACGACACGCTTCGGCCCAAGAAACAAATTTTCGGCAGTTGACATTCCATTAGTCCTCCAAATTTTGGCGACCTACTAAGTGCAAAAATAGGCACAACACCCTTCATTTGTCAGAGTTGCAAATTCCTTGAAATGTGGCTGTTAGTGTCATCCTGAATGATAGATGGTCATCAACGGCAGTTTGACTCCAAGCTATTTACATAATTCTTTCAATAACGCCATTTGCGATAAATAGACGGCGATGCAATTACTTGCTGAGTAAAGGAAAGCAACGAGAGCATTGATAATGATGATAATTTCACTGACCCATTAAACTGTACGAGAGCTACTGGAGTATTATAAGTAAAACGAAAAAAGGGATGAACGCATTAATTTGTTTTTTGAAGAAGACGTAAGGACTACCACGTGTATTTGTGGTAAACGCAAACATATTTTCTGTTTTTCCGTCTCCCTAATCACGTTTCTTTGTTTCTTTCTTACTTCACTGTTTACGTCTTGTAGAATTTGTGGCTAAAAAACACTATTATTGTTATTTTGAGTCCAAGGCGGAAGGCCGCCTTCATTCGATTTCTATAAAACCCAGCCTTTGCTTCCGCTGTTGTCACTACTCAGTGAAATCACTACGAAATACATTCCACTGATAAAAACACACCGATAAGCAGACTTGTCAATTTTAATTAGGTCTCATCAATACACTCAATTATGGTCTCATCAATATACTATAATTGCCCATACTTATACAAATAAACAAAAGATCGGCACAGTTGGTTTCTGGATGACTTGGACACTTGCCTTAGTTTCCATCATGCTGTATATTGTAATTTATTCATTATTCAAAGTTAGGAAGTGAATCTTTATTGTTGGCATTCCTTTTTTCTCCTATCTTGCAATCCGTTTACGACGACATTCTTGTCACAGGAATAGGTAACAACTTTATCATTATGAAGACGCGGATAAAACAAATATAGCGTTTTCCACCGATCTAGCAACAGTAGATATTGGTTACTATTTCTTTCCAACCTCATGAAAAGTTACTACGCTGCCCTTTTCAACTTTCTCGAAATAGTAACAAATAGTAACTATTTGCTACCACGCTCGTGACTTGATTGGCCCGATCATCCCACGGCAAGATATTGTGCCGAAAACAGGAAAATTCGTTCCAGCCTTGATAACAAGAAGCCAGGATCGGTGACGTCATGCGTAGAAACTACGATAAGAAGGGCGGAATACACGCTGGGTTGTCGACAAAACGTCCCAATTCGAAACGTCCCCGACTTGACAAAACGTCCCCATGACAAAACGTCCCCACGACAAAATTTCCCCGTGGCGAAACGTCCCTGATCAAAACGCCCCCTGGCGAAACGTCCCCATGGCGAAGGGTCCCCGGATATAGCTTTTTTTTTCATCGTTGAGGGATGGCTAGTCCTGTGAGACTACTGACTGCGTTATCAGTTTTGACAAAATATATTACTGGAATATAAACTTTTGAAAACCACGTTGGATTGACTACTTCCGCATTGAACCGATACTTAAGAAACAAACCAAAGTGTTGCTTCCGGCTAAAGCCATTTCTTAAAGAAAGCGCAATGATTTAGTAGTTTGTCAGTTTTCGTTTAAGCTTTTATTTAATTTTTTATTTTGTAAGTTAGTTTATGCTGCGATATAACTAATTTTTTTTTCCTACTTTGAATAATTATCATTCTTTTAATATTATTTGAGCAGTTAAAACAATTACACTCAAAATAGCTGTATCCTACAATCAAAACTATATCATTCACATTAAAATATTGGCTCAGACGGTATCACAGGGTGCCCTTCCAGCATAGGGCAACCCCTTCCACCGTGACCAAAATTACCAAAAATAAATATAAACCTTTTTTTTTTTTTTTACGGCTCTTCTTAACCGGAACAACATTCCAACCTCCCAAACCACCCAATAAATGCCCTAAAAATAAAATACTCTATCTTAACAATATTTCAAAACAACTATGGAACAAAACATCATAAATCATACATAGATAGAGGATTTTATTCCCCATTATTTCCCATTTATTCATCTATAATCCCTTTTAACTCATTGATCTCGCTTTTGTTCGATATTGAATTTGGTGATATTTATTATTACAAGATTTTATTAAAAAACCTGTCTAACCTAGATTTACTATGTCTCTCTACCTAACTAATCGTTCCATCTGCTTTCGTTTCCTCGCTTTTCTTGTCATTTGTATCCAACATAACGGCACTACGCTTATTTTTGCATTTTCCTTGTTTGACTCTCTTTGAGCCACAGTGGGCTTCTGGTGCTCATCAGCATATTGGTACTAATCAGATTGCGTATGTTGCTTCAAACGACCTAGGACTGGTCAGTTATGAGTCAATTGCAAGGCATACTTGCTTTTAACTGAAAACAATACATTTATGAAGCAACCGGTCCTATGCCCGATCTTTCCTGCTTATAAGAAATGTTCCCACATATGTAATGCACACTCTGAAGTTATTTTACCTTGATCGTGCTCCTGAAGATCGAGACGAACTTAGAAATCTATGCTTGGGGAAGTTTTGCCGTGGGGACGTTTCGTCACGGGGACATTTTGACACGGGTACGTTTTGACAAGGGGAAGTTTTGTCACGGGACGTTTTGTCACGAGGACGTTTTGTCACTGGGACGTTTTGTCACGGGGACGTTTTGTCACGGGGACGTTTTGTCACGGGGACGTTTTGTCACGGGGACGTTTCGCCAGGGGACGTTTTGTCATGGGGAATTTTCCTTCGGTAAGCCAACGCGCTCAGTGTAGAAGTAATAACGTGAATATGGACACTGCAGCAGTTACCTTTGGCCGCACCTGCGGGTGAGCGCGGGCAAAGAAATCAATCAAGTCCGCATCAAAACCTGGACCTAACAAGCTTAATTAATTTTCAGGTTTTGCTTGACACGGACCGACCCTCTCTTACGGGTGTGGTTTACAAAGTGGTTAGCAACTTGTGAGTATGTAAAAAGTCTTTACTTTAGTAATTATGCATCACCGAATTCTGAGATTTTTACTCCGAATTCTGAGAGTTAGAATCCGATGGAGGATTAAACCGCTAGAATTTAAAGGCACTTGCAGCTTCGCTCAAGTGCTATATACCAATCACTTTTCGGTCGGTCTGTCTGTCAGACAGAACCGGATCGGGTTCGGGCACTGTGAAGGGAGATGGTCGGGTGGGGTACGGAATTCCGGTGATCGCGAATGAGGTACTTCCAGATGTGCTACGACGATGAAACTTCGTTTGGACATTGGAGAATTGCCAACATTGGCTTAGAAATTGTCACTTCTCACATCCGACCATCCATTAAAGTACTAATTCTAACCGGAAAGTACAAACAAAAATTTAAGGAAAATATAAATTTTCATGAGCCCATGAGCCCTTTTACATCAATGGTTTGCTTAAAAATGAGTTTCTAGCTCCCTTAGGTGCATATCTTAACCAAAAAGTAAAAAAAATAATATTGACGGAATAATAGGCCTATAGCCTATATTCATGATCCCCAAGGTCATTTTGCCTCAAGGTTTAGCTTAGAAGTCAGTAATTTTCAGCAAAATATACGTCTTAATGATCCCAATGACCTTATCATCATTTTTGCTTCAAAAGTTTTTATTACAGACAAATTTCTAGCGCCCTTAAAGTGCAAATCATCACAACCAAATGCAAAAATAAAAAAGCTTTTATGAACGATACGTTCTCGTGATATCCAAGGGCCCATAATCATTGTTATCTCAAGGGTTTTGCTTACAAATGGTCACAACAAACCCACAAATTGACGAATTCCTACTTTCAACATCCGACCCAGCCTTGCAAGTGCCATATGAGCTTCTAGCTCTTGTTTTCCTGAATTTCAACTGTTCTCAAATGGTGAAATAGATCCAATGCTTCGATCTCTCAATTTCGACAGACTCACTACAGTCGCTAGAATAATCTTCAAATCTTCACTGTCAAAAACTCTATCTTCAGTTGTCTACCCGTGCCCCCTACGGGCGCCCCCAAACTCGGGGGCGCTATGTTTATACAGCAGTAGGAAATTTAAACAGCAATATTTGCGCTCCTTCTATTTTTTTTATTACGGTTGAATTTCTGCGAAAGAAGGAGATCCGAAAGGTGAGATCGTCTATTTTAAATGTGCGAAGCACCTGCACCATTTGTCAAGTTTATGCCATAACCACGCGCTAACGAAGAAGTTCCACATTCAAGATGCAAGCGTTACCCTTTTGGAAATTTACTCGTCACTACCCAAAATCTTGGAAAACAGGGCCCTACTAGCACATGACGTTCTCCACAGTTTCCTGGCCGAAAATTGGAAAATTACTTTTGAGGTGTTTTTTACTTTTTTATTTCTCGCTCTTCATAATGGCTGGTCACAAACAAATTACTTACTTATTTTCCAATTTAGAAATGACAAACATATACAACCGTTTTTGATAGAAACGGACAGGATTGGCGCACTGTGGGCGGGGGGGGGGGGGTAGAGGGGGTTTCCAGGAATTGTGGTGACCACTAGTTAGGATACTTACAGATCCACTTGGACGATGGAATTCAGCAGATGTGCAAGGGACCCGATCAGGTTTACTTGGAAGACGGATTACCATATTTTTTTGTCATGCTTAACTTTTGAACGGTTGGTTGGATTCGAAGAAAACTTGATAATTAACAAGAGAACGTGATTTGTCTTTGATATTTTTGACAGTCAGAGAGGTCGTGTCCGGGGATTGTTATTTCCCCCTTGTGAAACTCCCGCAGCAAGGAACAGTAAGGGCAGAACTCCAGGTGTTTTCAAGGGGAGGAGCAAAACTGACTGGAGAAACGGAACCTGTTGACTTCCAGATCGGTGACACCAACTGGTAAGACAGCCTTGTTAATAGCAAGTGTGATTTAAAGCACAGCTCTTACTAGAAATTGCTTTTTCAAAATAAAATGGCTCGGAAATTTTCTTTTCCAAAAATAATCATACCCACCTGCACTGTAAAAAGAAAATCTTGCAGTATTTTGATACTCGGATTTATCTTGTCTCTACTGAGATAATCTTTCATTCAATTCGGATTAATCTTATCTCAGTAGAGATAATATTGATCCAGGTAGCAAATATTGCAGTTAACGTTAATCCTAACTTGGATACATTTTTCACAGTGCAGTGAAATTAGAATTTCTTTAGCGATTGCCGACTCTGTGGGGGCTTTCGCACAGAATATTTGTTTTTTTCTCGCAAAAAAATTCGAAACAAAAGCACGCCATGGTTAAATACTGAGAAGCTACATCCAAAACAGAGTTAGCCCCGAAAGAGGACTTTTCTGCCTGGACATTTAAAGAACAAGCGCTGGAAGCTCATATGGCACTTGCAAGGCTGGGTCAGATGGAAGTGATGGCCAAGAGTTTCATCCTGATCGCTCCTCTCTATGCGTCTCACAAGATGTCCTGTTCTCCCTCCGACCCCGACCCCCCCCCCCCCAGTTCATCCGATCCGGTCCGGACTTGATACGGGACATGCTGAGACATGAGTCTTTCAAGATATCAAGTTTCGTTAAGATCTGATGACCCATTCGAAAGTTATGCTTGCTACTAATTTCCGGATTCTGCCGTCTCCCCCTTCCCCCATGATAGTCCGATCGGGCAAGTGACTGTTTCTAAGTCAATCTGGTCGGGTCCCTGAGATGTTTGCCAAGTTTTATCGTCCTAGCCCACCTGGAAGTATATTAACTACGAATCTCCGGAATTCCGCAACCCCCCTCCACTTCCCCCCCCCCCCCCCAAATTTTCCGAATCCCGTCCAGTCCTGTCAGTGATGTATCTAGAGCGTGTGCTTGTTCTTCGCACCAAGTTTCATCCTGATCGCTCCACTCTGAGAGTTTCACACGATGTCCGGTTCTCCCCACCGACTCCCCCCAGATTCGTCGGATCCGGCCCGGACTTGAAATGAGACATCTAAGACACGAGATCTTTCCAGATATCAAGTTTTATTAAGATCCAATCACCCGTTCGAAAGTAATGCATGTCCCTATTTTCCGGATTCCGTCACTTCCCCCTCCCTCACGATGTTCGGATCGGGCAAGTGATTATTTCCAAGTTAGTTTGATCGGGTTCCTGATATGCCTGCCAAGTTTGATCGTCCTAGCCCACCTGAAAGTACATTAACTACGGATCGCCGGAATTCCGGACGCCTCCCCTCCAACTCCCCCCACAGCGTCCGAATCCAGTCCAGTTCTGTCAATGATGTATCTAGAGCTTGTGCTTGTTCTTACCACCAAGTGTCATCCCGATTGCTCCACTCTAGAGTTTCACACGATTTCCGGTTCCCCCTCCTACTCCCCCCAGATTCATCGGATCCGGTCCGGACTCGAAACGAGAGATTTGAGACACGAGATCTTTCCAGATATTAATTTTCCTTATGATCCGATCACCTGTTATAAAGTTCACCACCTCCCCCTCCCACCCACGGCGGTCGGATCAGGCAAGTGACTATTTCCAAATTAGTTTGGTCGGGTCCCTGATATGCCTGCCAAGTTTCATCATCCTAGCATATCTGGAAGTACCCTAACTCGCAAACACCGGACTAACCGACCGACCGACCGACGGAAATGTGATCGGTTTATGGCACTTGGCTGGAAGGCAAGTGCCATAAAAAAACAAGACTAAGTTGCAACCCCTAAAAAAATAATCCGGCCCTATCGCCGAAAAACTCAAACAAACTGATTCAGAGGGAGTTCGTAAAGACGGAGATTTCAGAGGTAGTAGACCACGTACGTCGCCCCTGGGGGTGTGAAAACATTGAAAAGCAAGAATGGTCCTTTAAGGTAATGAAAGTAAAGCAAACCTTTTGTGGTTCTTACGTAACCTGGCCGTGAGACTCCAGAAAAGACTGAGCAAAAGAGTTGCTGCTTTGTTTTACTTCAAACCATATTTCACCACATAGCCTACTACGGAGCTATACAAAGTTATGATGCTTGCAGGCTGAACCAGAGGACTCTCTCTCACGCTATGTCTTGCGCTGCAAAATGGAAGACTTGAGCGCACAAAGGTGATAACTCACTTTTTGCTAGTTTCGACATAACCGCATAGATGGGCGATCCAGGATTCGTACTTTTGGTCTGATTCGAATCCGGATTCGAATCTTCTGCTTTTCAGGCTGGATTCGGATTTCGACTCGGATTCCAAACCCCCAGTCTTACGAATCCGCTCAAATTCCTAGACTTCATCCTTCCAGTTTCCGTTTTCACAATTTTTACACAGTGTACCTAGGCAATCCAACTTTTTGGTCACCGCTTCCAACCATCATCAGTAATCTATCATGTTATTCGACTATCTTGCCAAACCATAATCTATACATATGATATTATTTTTGTTAAGTCGGATTCGAATCCTCAGCGTGAAATGGTGGATCCGGATTCAGAATTCGTACCTAGCCCTGAATTCGGATTCAATTCCTTTCATGATCGGATTCGCCATCTCTGCATAACCGCCTTTAAACTTCGGGAAGTTAGTATGTTCAAAGCTATAGTTATCACCTTTGTCGACTCAGTATCTTAGTAGTATGTGATACTGCGAAAATTCTGATAGCAAAGGGAGAAAGAGCAGAAAATTGTGTACTTGATGTGGCTCTTAACTCAATTTGCCAAATAGGCGAGTTATCACGTTTATGTGCTCAGCTCTTCAGTTATCAGACGCAAGAACGGGATTCAAATCCATTTTTGCCTTTGCGTTAGCATGGCTTACAGGGAATCCAAAATCACAAATATCCATACGAACAAACAGTATATATCCACATTTATGATAAACCGATACTGAAACTCAGTTATTGATTCAGAAGAGCAAACAAAACAAAAATGTTTTTCTGCCGTTCCCCAGGCAGGGAATATGCAGCTTTTCAAAAAAGTTAACCTTGGAAAAAACTTAGTAACCAGTTCAAGTATAATTTACGTATGGAGTTGCTCGGTAGGTATATTTTTTAAACGGATCAGAGAAATATTCCTTAGGTTATTTTCTGTAATTATATTTTGTTGCTTTTTGTTGTTTTGGGGTCATGCAAGTTAATGTTTTTTGGTTCGTACTTACCACTATGGAGTTACTCGGTAGGTTTCTTTTTGAAACGGATTAAAGAAATTTTCTCGATTTTTTTCTGTAATTATATTTCATTGTTTTGGGGGTCACTGAAGTTATTTTTTTTTGGTTCGTCTCGGTATATAGTCTCATTCTCCGTACATATCTCCAAGCTAAGCTTTGGTTTTGGTTTGTATTAAAAAAAAATTATTTTCAATAAAACTGTACTACTACTACTACTAGAATAGCCGTTTGAGGTGTTATGAGAAAACGGAGATGACCATGCGATGCCCCTTGAAAACTTGATTCCTAATATGCCCAAAAGCCGAAAGTTTTTTGGACTTCACCCTTATAGAATTTCAATTTCGATATTATTCGCAGAAATTAATATTATGTCTTCATCAGAACTAAGCCATTTTACTGAAGTGCGGAGGGAACCTGGCGTATAATCAGCAGCGAAATACGTAGTATTACGATTTTGAGCGGTCAGCCAACCCTTTTCTATTAGTGTCCACCCTATTATCGTAATTGTTCTATGTAGTACGTGAGGAGGCGGTGAGATTAACATCAGGGAGGCTGCGAGATAATCGAGGACGATTGAAAAGTTTCCGGAAAGCATTTCGAAATTCCCTCTGGGATTCTTAGGCCTAGGAAGCGTTAATTGCCAATTACGAAGAAGAAGAAACACGAGTGTATGTCGACAGAAATTGCCTCTGTTGTCTTGCATGGGACAGATCAACCAATTTCAAAGCAGGAAAGACATTCCGCCCCCACCGGCATTTCAAGAATCTCCTCTAAAAAGATAAAATATCAATCCCAGGGGTTGTTCGCTTGGTGCGCCTCTGCACAACCTATGTGGGAACTAGCTGGACACTTACAGTACAGCTACTTTGGGAGTGAAGTATCATTCAGCGTGAGTCGGTAGTTTTAAACGACACTTGTTCCATGTTGTCGAAACAGCGCGGCTGTCCTCCAACAAAACCTAGTACCTGCACGTGAGTAGCTTCCGAGAAAAACGCGAAAATGTTATTTTTTAAAGCTGCTTCTTTTTCGTATACACTCAGCAAACTAATATAGTTTTGTAAACAATTAAGTGATGATGCTGGTAGAGCGTAGGTTTGTCAGATACTAGGTTTTGGAGAAAAAGCAAATTTATAGTATGTACATACTAGGTAAAGCCCGAAAATGAAGTTGGGACCTTCTGTAGATACTAGGTGACGTCTACGAAACTAAGCCTCGTAGAAAAATTATGATTGCACCAATGAATTCCTCGTGTTCTGATCAGCTGGGATCCACTCCTTACTAAAATTCGAATTTTTTGTGTAGGTACAGTACTATAATAGGTTTTGTTGGAGGCCAGCCGAACGTTTGACAACTGAAAATTTATTAGGTGAATTTCAATGATGACCCAGATTTCATTCAAGGGCTGGCGCAAGATGGTGCCAGCTGGAGATAGTGCCACGCAAGATGGTGCATTTGCCACCGTTTGATGGTTGTTGGACGACATGAGAGGCGGCAATCCTTTAAAATTACAATAACAAATACGTTGGCAAAAACAGACGATTAGCTCACGTATCTTGTCTGGACTCCACACAAAAAGTTCAAAACAGCCCCCCCCCCCCATTGGTGCTTGAACGACGGCAGTATCAACCACTGGCATCACTACTTTCAAAATATTCCGGGACTTTGTCGCCTAAGGTTGATATACAAATACGTTCGGTTAATTTCGAATATCCCAGAACTCCTGGACTGGGTTGCCTCTACCATGTTTGGTCTAATAAAGATTAATTAGACAAAATCGGTCGGTTTATTTCGGCTATCCTAGGTCACACCGGGACTTTGCTGCCTATACAAGTTTCATTCACCCAAGAATAATTGGACAAAATCGTTCGATTAAAATATCCCAAGTATCTCCGGTGCGTTGTGCCTGCACAATGTTTGGTCAACCATGTTTAATTAAACATAATCCCTCAGTTAATTTAATTGATTTCGACCGCGCATTTCCCCGTTCGCTTTCTTTCCAGAAACACTCCCAACCTTGGATGATTAAGATTAGGTTAATTGCCAATTACGAGTCGGAATAAAGAAGATTGTTTACCATCATAAATCACTTTTTATCTATTCTATAACTCCAGTCCTGCCTCCAACCCTGCTTCCTACCCTAATTCCTTGCCTCCAGCCTTGCGTCTGTGCCATAGGTCCTGTATCCGTGTCTCCAGCCCCGCCTCCCGACCCTAATGCCGTGCCTCCAGCCCTGCCTATGTGCCCTTGTCCTGCCTCCGTGCATCCAGCATTCGAGTTCTCATTGGGCGAGTGTGGCAGTTCGTCAGTCATCAGGAAGCACGCACCATGCCATTGAGGAGCAAGAAATTCAAATACCTTTTCTAGAGAACGTGGTAGTTCTGAGCGTGTTCCACCCTACTTACCGTAGTTACTACGCATGACGTCACAAATTCTGTCTTTTTGTCGTCAAGGCTGGAACGATCTTTGGCGAATCTAGGCGAATCCGACCAATCACGTTACAGAGATGCGTAGTTACTACGCTTACCACGCTCCCGAGCATGGTAAGCAAGTAGTAACTATTAGTTACTATTCCGAGAAGGTTGGAACGGTCAGCGTAGTAACTTTTCGTGACGATGGAACGGAAATAGTAACTAATAGTTACTATTGGTACGAGGGTGGAAACCTCTCTGTCTCAACAATTTGGTTAAAAGCTTACCTAAATTTGTCAGGTCCGGACGTAGATTAGGTTTACTATAATTCCAGTCTGTACCTCGTACCGAATGCCCAATCCCGGTATAGGTAAGGTCTGAGATTTTTTTCAGTTTTGATCAAGATGTATTTTCCAAGCTCAATGGCTTCATTAGAAAGATAGGGTTTTCCACTTTCCAGATAAAGACAAGCTATCAACAGTCAGCAAGTCCTGTTAGTTATGTTGTGTAGATAGTGGGTAGCTATCCAATTTCAGTAATTACTTCTTTTTGGGATCCCAAAACGTAGGTGGAGGGATATCTATGACATCGCAAAAGTTGTCCGTATGTCCGTCCGTCTGTCAGCATAACTCTCGAAGAGAATGAGATATTTTGGTGAAACTTGGTGTACGGATTATTTAGGTCAGGAGTAAGGTCAAGTTCGTGGATGGAATCTCTAGTCTTATATCTAACGGTCGGGGCAGGGGTTCGAATTAAGAGGCAAACAAAATACTTTTTAACAGCCCGACAAGTAGTTTGTGGGATTCGGCAAAAAATGGATAATTTGTTAAAAGTAAAAGTTTTATTTGAAGTTGATTCGATGTTCGATTTAGGTGCTAGAAGACATGCTGAAAACGATGATGAAAATCATTTTCTCGCCCGACAAGTAGTTCGCCCAGAATCCGGTCAAAACTGGAAAATTTGTTAAAATTAAAAGTTTGATTGGCTGAATTTATTGACTTGCCAAGCAAAATTACTAAGCATAAATGGAAATCTGTATTTCTGTATCTGGTTTTGTATTGACGGTCAATCTAGTTGTGTTTGTTTTTTTTTTCATTTATTCTATCTCCTTTTTACTCCATAGCCTGTTCATTAGAGCCATGATTGGTAATGACGTTAACTCACTGACTAGAACTTAGTAGTAGCTACTTAGTTTCTAGCTGTATTTCAACTATAGTGACTTCTCCCGCTTTGCCACACTCCAAGCATAATAACTCAATGTAAATTACACCTGGGATTGGCAGGACGCGCAAAGCGTTAACCAGACTCATAGTTGCAATTTCTATAACTGAAGCTGAACATTATTATGGCAATTTGAAGTTGTTTTGGACATGCAGCCATAAGTAAATTACCGCGAAATAATTCACTAGGTAATTTCAAGTGGGAAAATAGTAGTGGTCTCAGCTCACTGATGTTACTATTCCTAGAGTGAATAGTGCCAAGTAATCAGAACGTCAAATCAGCACGGGTAAACTTTGAAATATCCGCCAGAGTGTCTCGAAGCGCCTTTTCAGTCTTGATAAATTTGCCTGAAATCTTGGCTTGACTGGATCATGAACGAGTGCGAAGTGTGCTTTAAAGATAAAGAAATAGAAAACCGTGATTTTCGGGGTTTTTTCTTGATCAGCTAATTATCCCTCTAGGATGATGTGCGAGGGATAATATAAATTCGGATATTTCGGTTGCACTTCCGGCAAACCGTCCTCAGCGAAAAACAAAACAAAACTAAATCATAAAATCCACCACAATCACAACAGAAGAACGATGCGGAACCAACAGACAATAAGACGAGATGTTACTAAAAACCAGAAGAAAACGGTGGGGATGCAGATAAAAATAAAATAACGAAAGATAAAATGTGCGTGTTAAAAATGTATATGTACAAATCTGTGATTATTTACAATTCTGAGCTCTGTTTATATTTACAATTTCCATCCGTCTGGGAAAGCGCAGAAGCTTTCACCCAGAAAATGGCCCACTCGAAAAATCCATTATACGTTGACCACAATGACCACTATTGATAAAATCTTGCACAAAACTCGGTTTTCTATTTCTTTCGTAATGAATGGTCAGCTTGGCTTCAAACCTTATATGCTTTAAAGATACATTGTTATTCTCTCGAGTATTTGGGATTTGTTCGATTTGTATAATGGAATCCCAGTTTATTCCAATCCCAACCCAACTTATGTTGTAGCCCACAGTTAACACTAGACCGAGGGGTTGTTCACTCCAAAAATGGCTGCACAAGAAGTGCCAGGTGCCCAGCCCATGGAGGCTTGTACAGTGGTGGCCAACAAGAGAGTAACCCCTCGACTAGACAAGTTCTCGGGCATGAAACATTCTTGCTTGTTTTCCATAGCAAACATTTTCCGGAGAGATCGCGAACAAAAATAAAGAAAAATCAAGTGACTGTACGGGTTGACTGTTTACACCCTGACGTTTAAAACACACAAATCTGCCACTGCTAATTGTTCACGAACGATTCATTACGCTCTTGGAACGAATTCAGGAATCCTGGGTTCGCGGAGCCGGGCAAAAGAAGAAAGAGGCAATAACGGTGACAGACGGTAAACTAAAATGAGGGGTTCGAGACTGCTGCAACAAGAAAGTGCAGTTTTGTCATTACGACACTGACGGAGACCGGTTATGCAAATTTTGCAAAAATTAATCAAAGCCAAAGGACATGGAAAGAGGCTAAAAACTTAGTTGTAAAGTGGTCAACTATTTCGGAACACCAGAGTATAAACACTACGGAGTGCAAGGTGTCATTTAACAAAATCAGACGAAAATTTTGTTTTTAGCTGGTTTCTGAATAATAGCAAAAATTGCCGTTCAATACTTCGGATTGTTTCTTTCTTTCAAGAATTTGTTTTAAAGTTATTATGTCATTTCTGCCTAACAATCAGCCAAATTTTCAAGAAGCAGAGGTGTAACCGCTATGGTATCATGCACTCTTTGAGCCACTGAATAAGTCATGAGCAGGCAGAACTGACGGAATCATTGTCATGAACGGTTAAAGCACAACTCTTACTGGAAACCATCATTTCCATGTGTAACGAGTCAGGAAAAAGTTTTCCGAAAATACCATGACTTTCCACCTGGGATCAGCGATTTTCTTGATAGTGCTTGTTGACTCTATCCAGCCTTCCTGAACTCCGACGCGGCGGCTGGGCGCAAAACATTTGAAACTGAACGCAGTGTGGTAAAGAAAAAATTGGGAAAGCAAACAAGCAAGAGAATTAAAAAAAAAAAGATTACCACATCCTTATGTGTGAAAAGTGGTCAGCGGACGTTACAGATTCCGGCAAACTTTGCGTTGTGTGACGAGCAAAACTCGGCACGGCCGAAAAAGCGCTAAAGATTAGTAGGCACACAACGAAACAAATGAGAAAAGTGCGGATTTTAGCAGCTTATAATTCCATAAGGGAGCTAGGTATATTATAAAAGGCAGAATAAGCAAGAGGGGTCCTTTAATGATTAGTTCTGTTCGTTAGGATTAAATTGGTTGGTTATAGTATTCTGAAGGAAGAAAAGGTACAGTAGTATCAATAATAATCATCCTTATTGGCTGGAATGATGAATTTGCTAATCCATTGTTTCCTTGCCTCCATTGTGAACTCAGTTCACAAGTCCCTCGGTAGCTCAGTTGGTAGAGCGTCTGTCTTGTAAACAGAGGGCCTGGGTTCAAATCCCAGCTGAGGAGCATTTTTGTCTATCAGTTCACTACTTATAAAATGTTTCCAACTAAAGGGCGTTCTTCCCCATTAAAAATTATATATTTGGTTTTCACCATGAGACCCCGTCTTGTGGGGGTCCTGGTTTGTCTACGTGGCTCCGACAAGAGAGTCCTAGACTTCTAAATTATATTCGAAAAATTCTTTATGGTATTGGTTACGGTACAAGTCCCTTGTGTAAATTTGCCATCTATATTAGTGACAAAACTTAAATAAAGTGACACAGAGTCGAACTGTAGCGACACTAGCACCACAAGTCACAAAAGACCGGTCTTACTCAAACTCGTTTAGTCAGCAAAATAACACTAGGGAGTAGCGACAAGACTTGACAAGATTGACACACATTCTAATAGCAGCAATACTGGCACCACTAGCTATAGAGAATGTTCCTACTGAAACTCATTCAATCGTTCACCAGCACTAGCTTCGATAACTTCATATTCTGGACATACACAAAAAATGATGCAGCCTCAATTGTTTCCTTGGTGTGTGCAGAGTGCACCTTTGCTTTACTAGAAATTTCTAAGCCGGCAAGTTTATATCGCTTTAAATGCCGCAAGCGTAGTGGGCGCCCATACAAATATGGCCCGCTTCCAGAGCATGGACAGCATAGTTGTTGGCGCTACTACTTAGTATTATTTTGCTCTGTTTCGCAAACGCTTGCTCCGTTCGGAGCTCGGTGTAAATTTATCGCGTCGTGATAGATTGAGGCAACAGACAGACTTCGTGAATGAGCGAAGTAGTAGGCTTTGCCAATGATAAAATGGGAAAAAGTTGTTTGTTCAAAGCAGAGCAAAATAACTGGGTATACGAACATTCTGGGAATAGTTCTTGCATCGATGTTGAAAGATAGCAGAAACCTTCGATTTTCCCTTTCGATGCCCAAATTAACTCAACTTGACTTATAGTGTGTTTTCTTTTTGCTGATTGTGTAATGTGTTTATTTGCTAAAAAAGTATGAACCTGAACAAAAAATATCGAATTTGGCAGTTTGCTATGATAAGCCATATTTTTGAATTAAAGTTTTATTCTATTCGATTGTCATTACTCCCTAGTGTTATTTTGCTCTAGTTTGTCGCGAAGATTAACGCCTATGTATAGCCGGGATTGCCACAATAAAAAAAGGTCACCGAGAGATATAAAAGTGTAGCCAAAAACTATCAATGTAATAGTCATAAATACACCAGAGAATCCCAGAAATCCAAGATTGCTGAAAATGCAACTGAGATTACAGAAAATACAACCGGAATTTCTAGAAAATATATATTTACCCGTCACCAAGAAATACAAAAATGTCGCAGAGATTACAAGAAAATATCTTAGCAGACTAAATGTTGACATGTTTTCCGCAGCGATTTCGGCTACAAAGGCCTCAACCTCGAAGACGAACACTGTTATCTCGGGTGCAATTAAAAAGTTTCAGCGCCAAATGCAACAGGCTACAATTCATGCATTCTCGGCTGCTTTTTGGCTCAAACGGTGCTAAAACCATGCCATCTCAGTCTGTATCTATAGTGTGTCTTCAACCTATATTTGTTCCATTCATGTTGGAAAAATCTTGGTTGCTTATGTATTGCAGTGGTTCCCTTTGGTAAATTGATTCTGGTCTGGAATTCGATCAAGGTCTGCCTCGGAATCTGCAAAAAGGTAAGCGTTTCCCCAAATATTTACTGTTCTCACAGATACGCCATACTCAAAGAGGTGAGAAAGTTGGAATACGTTGGAAGTCGTTCCATTTTCTTTTGGTATTTCCCCCTGGACAAGAAAAAGCCACGTCATAGGAAAGTTCCGTATCGGTAGGCCCGAATCCAGGAATTTATTTCGGGGGGGGGGGGGAGTGCCTGCGGGTCGGACAAAAAAGTACGAAAAAGACAGAGATCAGAGGGAAAAGCCTATAAAAATGAGAATTTTGTATGTTTCGAGGGGGGGAGGGGGGTCAACCCTCCTAGCCCCTCCCCCTTGATACGGCCCTGCGTATAGGTGATCTATTTGCGGTTTTCATGAAATCTATTAACAAAATGTAGCAAAATTGTAATCATCCATGAAGCTCGGGATGTTTCGATATAATGATCTTTTTTTACTATACTCCGTCTGTAGCTGGACAGATCATAAATAAAATTCAACTTAATTTAGTTCGTTTTATGGTTGCCCTACGACTGAGCTAATGTCGCGCGCCGCAAACACCTAATCACAAGGATACCTCATTTAAAGTCTAATAGTTAGATACTACAATACAAAAATAAATAAATATAAGTTTTGAAACATAAGGGAACAATTAATATGGGAAATAGGAGAAAATAGTCGATAGAACTTTATTATTCAATGCAACTAAGTTTGATTATAATTTTTAAGAGGCAATTATTAAGAAATAAACGTATCACTCACCAAACAGTAAGAGCGTCAGGTCAGACACAGCTAGTGAAAACAGGTAGAAATTCGTTGCTGTGTGCATCGTATTATTCCTCACAATCACAACACAAATAGAAATGTTTCCCAAAAGCCCACAAATAAATATGATAGTGTATATCACAGTTATGGGAATTAGCTTGTCCATTTCTATCCGTGGTTTCCCCATCGAACACTCCAGGAATGCGTATATATCATCAGACGTGTTTCCTTGAAGTGTGCAATTACTAAAGACGTCAGTAACGTTCGTGTAATTAAATCGTGGCTCGTCTACGTAATCCATGCCTATAATTCTTCTTTTATTTAGTCCTTATTATTAGCCTATTCACATCGCCTCATTGCGGAAGCTCGTTGACGAAAAGTCTGTTCAGTCGGCTATGTCCCAAGTGGTACCAACGTACAGGGACTAATGCACTCCACTGAAGTATTTGCTAAACGTGTTGCTCGATTTAAGTCTTGTGTGACTATTTTGAAGGATAAGCTCAAAGCAAAGATTAAGCCCCGCATACATAAATCTCTTTTCCTCAAATAAGTTGTCAAACTTGAAAGCAAAACTCAAGTCGTTAATAGCGTTTTAGTTATATCACAACTACGATTACTCTGTCTTTCTGCGTTCAATCAGTTTCTTACTTCAATGTCTTGAAAGCGGCCGAACCTCAGTGCACAATTCAAATTGATTGTGTGACCTAGTTTAGTTCACACCTAATTCAATTAATTGTAATTCCTTTCAGATCACATGTAATTCAAATTTCAGAGATCAGACTGTACACTGAAGACGACAAGTTGTTTCGTCTAGTATGTTATAAGTTGTCGAGCATGCAAGAAAAGCTTAAAATGATTTTGGTATGAAAACCCAAACGTTCAGCTGTGTTAGGTGTCACCGGTGTGATATGTTATTTGAATATAATGTTTTATTCACGGATAGGTTCACACAGTAAGCTCACAGGTCACAAGCTTGTCACTGATCACAAACGGCTAGACAAAGGGACTCTTCCGGATGCACAACGTGAGTAATCCCAAAGTTGTATGCAGAGTGACCAACGAGGATGGGTCCACAAATCGATTTACTCACGAATCACACTCTGAGATGTATCTGCCTTTAGCGTCACAAACCTTACAAGTGTCTTTCTTTACGTCACTGAACGCTGAAAAATCACCAATCAAAATTCGCCTGTCGTGGAGATGAAATCAAAGATGAAGAATGGCGAGCCCTTTAATGAATTTGATAAGGCCGCTGATAGGAGTTTTACGTATCTGAATATTTTCTCCCGGAGCGACGGCTGATTCGATAACTACTTCTTCAGCCTCTAGGAGTGGGCGGCTGTTTTAATTTTCACTGCCAATTTACTTTCTTCATCCTCTCAGACTATTAACGCATAATTGAAACTGCAAGCTTGGAATTAAAGCGAATAACAGCCGGGAATCACACGTCAAATCCTCATAAAAAAACTGTCCATCTCAGATCTGTTCACTTTGGTCTCTATCGCGGAAAGACCCTTGCGTAAAACGCCAAATCCTCTTCAAACAAAACTTAAAGGTTCCTTTTTCGTTCTCAGTGTCAAGAAGCTTCACTTCTTAGATTAACACATTCTGGTCTTCATGGCACGCTCGGGTATACAAATGTAGCAGGTGGCTACTATCTTACTGGAAATCTGCAGATGTTCCGTCATCAAACTTGCTTTTTCAACTAATGTATACAATCACAATTTTTGCTCGTTTTCTTCTTTCCTTCGCGCGGATATAATTTTCCCAACGAGCCGCACACAGATCCGCACATAACCAAGCACTGAGGGGTTCCACAATGCCCTTTCAACACAGCCGTCGATTGGTCAGTTACTTATACGAACGATATATCAACCGAACTTGTCTTAACAAGTTTTTCCACATTTCGGACAAACCAGCTACCGCTTTCGCTTTTTTTTGCACTCTAACACACAAATACTAGCACTCTGCAGGACAGGCGAGTGATCGGGAACTTGTTTCCCTTAGGAATGAGCTGGAACTTGGAAAAGGAATCTTTCCCGGGGCACTGAACCTGCCGGCTTGCGCCTCTTTTTCGTTAGAATTCCCCGCTGGACCGTTAACAAGTTTGATTTACTTGAAGGAGATTGTACAGTTAAACCCAACACAAATTAAAAAGGGAATCAAACTGTAAAATTAGAGAATTACAGTGTCGTTTCAAAACAAGGTTTGTTAATTTCTGTTACTCACGTTTAAGACCTAAAATCGGCGAATGCGTGCATGGCATGTTAACACTTTTGTGTCCTAATATATAACATGAAATAAGTGGAAGTTTGAACTAAGCCTTTTGGAGCTATTTTTGGAAAGCTTTATGCTTTTGGGTCAAAGTAAAGTTTGTCCGTTAATTACCAATCAATAATAACTATCAAAGAAATGGGGACGTTTTGTCACGGGAACGTCTCGCTACGGGGACGTTTCGCCGGGGATGTTTCGTCGGTAAGCCGGTAACACTGATCACGGTCAAATTGGGTATTTCACGTAATTTGCCGTAATTTTATTTTACAAATTTTACTATTTTTCGTAATTTACGTATTTTACCGGTATATGCCCGTATTTTACTGATATCTTTACACGTCCTGACGGGCAAAACCACCCAGGACCTCCAGGGAGTACTAGGAAACAGGTACCTGAACAATGAAACCATACTTGAACACATCATGGAGAATGCATTTACATGGCCACGGAGAGCATTCTTCTCACGAACGTGAAGTTTTAAAACAAGACCAAAGGTGTCGACGGGATCCCAGAAATCTAAGATTTGATCCAGACAATTCAGTTTTGTCTTCGCCAGGCTAATCATCAGAGAAAACCGAGTTCAGATATTCTATCTACCTATCTATACCTCTATAAGCCATATCTATTTTGACGATATTGACCGAAACTTCCTGCTTTACTACTGCCAAATTTGCGGTTTCGCCAGAATTCCGAGCGAACTACTAGTCCAGCAAAATAAAGAAAAATTCAGAAACGAAGCCAGCGTATCTCCTTATCCCTATAAAGAAATCTAATCAACTTTAAATAAAATTTTGATTTAAAAAAAATGCGGGTACAACCGGATTCCGGACTAATTATATGTCCGGGTAAAAAATGATCATTATATACAGACTCAGCGTCTCTTCTTACCCCTAAATATATCATCTAATTAACTTCAGATAAAGCTTTTACTTTTAACACATTTTCCGGTTTTGGCCGGATTACAGGCGAACTAGTTGTCCGGAAAGAAAACGGTTTTCACCATCGGGTTCAGCATGCCTTCTTACCCATAAATCAAACATTTAATCAACTTCAAATGAAACTGTTGCTTTTAACCAACTTTCAGGTTTTGGCCGGATTCCGGACGAACTGCTTGTCCGGCGACAAAATGATTTTCACCATCATGCTCAGCATGTCTTCTTACCCCTAAATCAAACATTTAATCAATTTCAAATGAAACTTTCACTTTTAACCAACTTTCCAGTTTTTGCCGGATTCCGGACGAACTACTCGTCCAGCGAGAGAATGGTTTTCACCATCGTGCTCAGCATGTCTTCTTACCCCGTAATCGACTTAGCTGTCACATTAGCTGTTTAAAAATATTTTGTTTGTCCCTTAAATTGAACCCCCTCCCCCACCCCCAAATACAGGGCTACAGAGCCCATCTACGAACTCGACTTTACCCAAACAATCCTCATACCAAGTTTCATCAAAATATCTCATTCCCTTCGAGAGTTATCGTGCTTACAGACGGACGGACGGACGGACAACTTTTGCGATGTCATAGGTATCCCTCCACTTACGTTTTGGGATCCCAAAAAGGTATGTTCGTTTCTGGAGGTTTGCACATGCAGACTCAAATGCAAAAGCGCAATTCATTCAAATCTTGTGCAGCGCTGGCCAGATCGTATTGGAATTTCTTCTAGATATACGTTTGGGTATAACTGGTTAAACAATATTCCAGAATAAGCGTTGATTGGAGACATTTGTTCATTTCCAAAATTGTTCGGTACTGAAATAAGGACAGCTGCAAAATGGAGAAAAAATCATAGCTTGGAAACACTATTTCGTATTTGGATCGGGTTTTCTGCACGCAATGTTAATGGAAGTCATACAGATAGGGATGATACTTGGTACTCTTCATTCAGCTGTCCTTTAATCATGTGTTACTGTGTTGCTATATGCAGACATTGCCGCGAAGCCCATGTCCAAAGAAAAGAAAATAATGTACAGAGATTAGGCAAATATTCATTAGGCTACCTTTCGTGAGGCTACTGCTGAAAGTCCTAGGTACACGGCATTATAGGAGAAACTGATTGATGTGGTTGCGGACTCCATGACAGCAACTTTTTAGCCCGATAGGGGGTAATAAGAAGAGAACGGAACAATTAGTCATTTCGTCCAGTTACTGCTCAAGTCACTTTGAGCTATTTTCATACTTTAATACTTTGATCAAAGTGTTAGTGTCACTTTTCCTATTTGTAGGCGATACTAAATGAAAAGTTAATTCTCCTAAGTTCCTTAAAAAAAAAACTGGTGGATGCTGCAAATAATGCAACTGCACAATAATACCAATTGCAACAGTTGCAAATAAATATATAACCTATATTCAAATAATGACAGAGAGAACTTTCGGAAAACGGCTTGCAGAGCATGAACAAGAAATTGCCCACGCCCTCTCCAGTGAACACCGTCATAATTATACTTTCAAGTCTGCACTTGCAGAACATATTTTCGAAAACCCATCCCATTCAGTATAGATAGTCCTTCAGCCCAAGCTGACTGCGATTCATATTTGATGGTTCAAAATGGATAAGTCAGCTAAATTTTAATAGAACTATATTTCGGACCTTCTTGGCAAGGGTCCTCTTCAGGCTCAAGCCGCTCAAGCTGGAAAATGAACTTGTGGACAAACAATTAAAGATTCTTCCTTAAATATCTGATTTTATAAACTTCTTCTCTGAAAATTGATTGGAGTTAAAGCTGGTGCTGTGATTTCTCTTGACAGTTTCCTACTGTGGTGATAGATAGTCCTTCAGCCCAAGCTGACTGCGAATCATATTTGACTTCAAATCGCCCATACATGCCGCCGTCAAGTATCCATCTTAGCTGGAGAAAAGAAGAAGAGACAGGTGAATCCAAAACCAAAATGCAGAAGAATCTCTACCCTTTCGACGACCCAATCGAACAGCGAAAACAGCAGCTGCGTCCAGAGAAATCACAGCACCAGCTTTAAAGTTTAACTGAAAAGCCAACTTATTTTTATACGTTTGATATGGATACAGTGAATTATTTTGACTCATATAACGGATTTTTGGGATCCCAAAACGAAAGTGGAGGGATACCTATGACATCGCAAAATTGTCCGTCTGTCCGTCCGTCCGTCTGTTAGCACGATAACTCTCGAAGGGGTGGAGATATGTTGATCAAACTTGGCACGATGACTCTTTAGGGCAAAGTAAAGGTCAAGTTCAAAGATGGGCTATGTAGCTCTATATTTAGGGGTAGGGGAGGGGTTTGGAATTAAGGGAAATAAAAAATATGTTTTAAAAGCTAATGAAATAGTCGAATTAGGGGTAAAGAGACATGCTGCGTCCGAACTTGAAATTTATTTTCTCCCCTGACAAATAGTTCACCCGGAATCCGGCGAAAAC
Source organism: Branchinecta lynchi (assembly GCA_023053575.1). Taxonomy (NCBI): domain Eukaryota; kingdom Metazoa; phylum Arthropoda; class Branchiopoda; order Anostraca; family Branchinectidae; genus Branchinecta; species Branchinecta lynchi. The sequence goes on along the minus strand of JAKZAP010000002.1, from coordinate 4,998,382 downwards.
CGGAAAATTTGTGAAAACTAAAAGTTTAATATGAAGTTGAGTGGAGGTTCGATTTAGGAGCAAAGAGACGTGCTGAGTCTGAATATGAAAATTGTTTTCTCGCCGGACCATTAGTGCGGCCAAAATACGGCCAAAACCGGAGAATTTGTTTAAAGGAAAAGTTTTCTTTAAATTTGATAAGATGTTCCATTTGGGGGTAAGAAGACATGCTGAATCCTTATATGGCAATAATTTTCTCATGGGACGTATAGATCGCTCGGAATCCGGCTGAAACCGGAAAATTTGTTAAAAGTAAAAGTTTAATCTTAAGTTGATTAGAGGTTGGATGTAGGGGTAAGGAGACATGCTGAATTCGTTTTTGAGCTTTATTTTTTTTTCGGACAAGTAGTTCCGGAATCACCGATACCGGAAAAATGGCAGAAGTAAGGCAGGAAGTTTCGGGGGGGGGGGTTGATCCAGAGTGAGGAAGTGCTGGGTACTTTTAAGGATCTTTTTAAACCCATACTATTTCACAAATATGATTTTTTAAAATAAAATAAAAAATAAACATTTGGTTTTGTTTGGGTGGTCGATCCTGGTGATTTGATTTGTGTTTTTCTTGGTGTTCTCCAGTCTAGTACACTAGCCCCTTTTCAGGCATGGTGCTCAAATGTCTAGCACCATGCCTGGGTGCTAGACATTCAAACACTATATCTTGGATTTCATGCATGGTGCATGGATTTCAGTATACAGTGCAAAGCATGAAAAACACAGTTTTTGTCATCACAACTGAGCACCGGCTCGGATAGGGCTGAAATTACTACCATGGATTAGAGAAATCAAAGACAATCCTTATCAAATTTGTCATAACAAAAACAACATTGCTCGGCTGATGACAGACGTGAAAACCTCATTTTCTTTTCTACATAGTCAATGGTTTTGCATGCAAAATGTCCTGTTCCTCAGCTTTTTCTTCCTAGCAGCCAACCAGAATATTGGCTCTTGGGGCACTCTACATGGAAAATAGATAGTTTGCTGTTAGGTTTTGCATCTCCATCATCAGTTGAGCCCTTTTGTTTTTGTTGTGAAAAATTCGATAAGGATTGTCTTTGATTTCTCTAATTCATGGTAGTAATTTCCGCCCTGTCCGAGCTGGTGCTCAGTAGTGATGACAGAAACTGTGTTTTTCATGCATGCACTGTATACTGAAATCCATGCACCATGCATGAAGCCCAAGGTACAGTGCTTGAACGTCTAGCACCCAGGCATGGTGCTAGACATTTGAGCAACATGCCTGAAAAGGGACCGGATCGGGGAAAGGACTATTCTCAAGTCAATTTGTTCGGATCCTGACATACCTGCCAAGTTTCAGCGCCCTAGCACATCAGGAAGTATGCCGAACTCGCAGTATCGCTAGAAGCCCGTCCCCCCCCCCCCCAACTCCCCCACAGTGCCCGTATCCAGTCCAATTATGTCAATGACGTATCCAGGACCTGTGCTTGTTCTTCCCACCAAGTTTTATCCCGATCCCTCCACTCTAAGCGTTTCTCAAAATTTCCTGTTCCCTCCTCCAACTCCCCCCAGCGTAATCGGATCCGGTCCGGATTTAAAGTGAGACGTCTGAGACACGAGGTTATCCTAAACATCAACTTTCGTCAAGATCCGATCACCCGTTCGAAAGCTAAAAATACTTCAATTTTGGCATCCCCCTCCGTCCAGCCCCCCACCCAGATGGTCGGATCGGGGAAGTGACTATTTTCTATATAATCTGGTCTGGTCCTTGACATGCCTGCCAATTTTCATCATCCTAGCACATCAGGAAGCACCGAACTCGCGGGATCACTAGAAATTCGGATCCCCTCCCCCACAACTCCCCCAAAGAGAGCGGATCCATTCCGGTTATTTCAGTCATTGATCTAGGACTTGTGCTTGTTCTTTCCACCAAGTTTCATCCGGATCTCTCCACTCTAAGTGTTTTCCAAGATTTCCGGTTTCCCCCACCAAATCCCCCCAATGTCACCGGATCCGGTCTGGATTTAACATGGAATGTCTGAGACACGAAGTCCTTCCGTATGTCAAGTTTCTTTAAGATCCGATCACCGGTTCGTAAGCTAAAAATATCTCATTTTTCCTAGTTTTTCCGAATTCCCCCTCCCTCCACTCCCCTCCAGATGGTCGGATCGGTGAAGCGACTAATTCTTATTTAATCTGGTCCGGTCCCTGATACGCCTGCCAAGTTTCATCGTCCTAGCTTATCTGGAAGTGCCCGAACTAGCAAAACCGGGACAGACCGACCAACAGACCGACGGACGGACAAAAATTGCAATCGCTATATGGCACTTGGCCGAAAGGCAAGTGCCATAAAAACGAACTCAGGGTATCTTCTTTCACCAACAATGAACATCTAATCAACTTCAAATACAAATTTAACTTATAACAAATATTCCGTCTCCAGCCGGATTGCGGTGGAACTGTAAGTCCGGGTAAAAAATGATTGTCATACACGGACTCTCATCTTACCCTAAATCGGATTTCTAATCAACTACAAATAAAATGTTAACTTTTAACAATTTTTCGGTTTTGGCGGATTCCGGGTGAACTACATGTCCGGGTAGAAATTTATTTTCACGTAAGTGTTCAGCATGTCTTCTTGCTCTAAATCGAACATCTAATCAACTCCAAATAAAACTTTTAATTTTAACAAACTTTCCGGTTTGGGCCAGATTCCGGGCGAACTACTTGTTCGTCGAGAAAATGGTTTTCACTATCGTGTTTAGCATGTCTTCCTACCCCTAAATCGAACATCTAATCAACTTCAAATAAAACAGTTACTTTTAACAAACTTTCCGGTTTTGGCCGGATTCCGGGCGAACTACTTGTCCGATGACAAAATGGTTTTCACGATCGTGCTCAGCATGTCTTCTTACTTCATAATCGACTATCGCACTAGCTGTTTCAAAATGCTTTGTTTGCCTCTAAACTTGAACCCCCTCCCCTACCCCTAAATGCAGGGCTACAAATCCCATCTACGAACTGACTGATCCGATGACCCAACGAATGCTCACACCAAGTTTCATCAAAATACCTCATTATCTTCGAGAGTTATCGTGCTTACAGACGGACGGACGGACAACTTTTGCAATGTCATAGGTATCTCTCCCCTTACGTTTTGAGATCCCAAAAACCGAGCAGGCATTAACCGAGATACAGGCGAGTACTCTACCGGACACGTGGGACAGAGTTATTAACGTAAGAAAATTTAAGCCTCAATCCCTTATTAACAACAAAACCGAAGTCGATCAAAATGCAGTAAAAAAAACCTTTCCTGTCGTCGCCCCAATCGTGCAGCAAAAACAGCAGCCATGTCAAAAATTAAATCTCAGCAGTAGTTTTTCCGTGCAGTGATACTCAAAAGTAATAGATACAGGCGATTACCTGGCGACTACTCCCAATAAACAACGTGGAACGAGGTTATTAATGGAACAAAAATTAAGCTTTCAATCCCTTGTCAATAGCAAACCGAAGTTGATCGAAATACAGAAAAATAAACTTTTCTTTCATCAGGGTTCCTCAGTACCGCAACACGTCAGTTGAAATAAACGTCAGTTTGCCACAGAATTCCGTCAGTACACCAACATTTTCCGACAGTTCGACTACACGTCAGTTGACCCTCAAAAATTCGTCAGTAGACCAACAAGTCAGTTGATCAACACAAAATAGACCAACACTTCAGTTGACCATCACGTCAGTAGACCAACACGGCAGTAGCCCAACACGTCAGTAGACCTATACGTCAGTTCACTTAATCTTAAAATCCGACAGATCAGCTACACGTCAGTATGCTTACCGTCAGTTCGCCTACCGTCACTTCACACAAACGTCAGTTAAATTGGCAAACACGTCAGTAGACATAAACGTTAGTTGGCATAAACGTCAGTTCGCACAAACGTCAGATCACTGAAATGTTCCGACAGTTCGGTCGCATATTTTTCTCGATGGGATAATTACGGAAGTTCACCCAGGGGATTGATAAGAGAAGCCGACAATTTCCATTTCATGAGGGCAAAAATTATCTATCGTCAAATCTGAAAGTTTCGATTTGCGTTACGAAAGAAAGAAGATGGTTTGAAGACACCAGTGAAGCGAATGAAGACACTCGGTTCTAATAAATGTATTTTGAAGAGCGCTAGTTCAAGAGAAAAAAAACCAATTGCTGGGCAACTAAAACACAAGAATATATTAAAAAATGCTTTGATTATTAATAGTCAGGTATGAGTAAACAGGGGTGGCCCGAAGCAGTCAGGCCAGGGGGGGTGAGACTCCTCATTTCAACGACTCCCGGATCGTAATATACGACTCGCACGTACCAACAAAAATGACCTATTGCGACTACGCAGCAATGGCGTACGTTCCCACCAACAAATAATAGAGCCGGTTACTAGGTGCAGTGTATCAGATGAAACTATTCGTGTAATCAACGTTTTTGTACACATACCTTCATAGCCTCAGCTTTACATTCCAACTTTCGCTAAAGAGGAAAGCTTTCAACGCTTATCCCCGGACAAATTAAAGTAAGCGCCGCAGGCGAAATTTTTTTAATCTGCCTTTGTCTAGTAAGATTTTAGCCAGCCTTTAATGTGTTTCAGATCTAAAAAGTTCCAAGCCTAATCGCCAAGTAAATAACACACCGTTCCTCTAAATGGTTAATACTATGGAATGCGTAGCAGGCGAAATTTTGTGAAACGCCGAGGAGCAGACCGTCTTTTTGCGATCCCATTGAAAATGAAATAATAGCTTTGAAATCAGAAATCTGACCGTCGAAAAAAAGTGACAAAGTAGTGGCCATAGAAAACAAAGTAGACAAGAGGATTTGTTCCGAATTAAAGCAGAAAGTAATTTTTCAGGTTAAAGACACGCTTATTCAGAAACATAACGAGGAAGTTTGCCAGTGCACTAAAAGAAAAAAGTCATCCGGATTAATGGACGTAAACACCGAGGAGCAGAGCATTTTTTTCCGATCCCAATGAGAAGTTAATAATCGCTACAACATCACGACTTTGTCCATCGAAAAAAGGGACAAAATAGTAGATTTTCTCCAAACTAAAAGAAAAAAAAAGTAATTTTCACGTTCAAAACGCGCTTCCTCAGAAAAGAAACGAGGAAAACAGTAAAGATAGAAAATAGACGCCGGTTCGCGGACGAGACTGGAGTTGCGTTTTTTTTGGGGCGATTTGATGTACTTTGTTTCATTATGAAAGTACCGTTTTATTTGTCATTTGACAAACTGTACTTTCATGTCGAAAACTAAAGCAGGTAAAGCTACAGTGAGCTACAGCTGAGAAATTGCAACTTAAAACTGGTTTTCAGTATTTGATTCTACGCGACAGAAGGTGCTATACACAGCACATGAAGACAAGAAGTTCGCTTTTTTAATAACTTAAACATAAAAGAGATCATTTTCGAGTTGTATGAGTGTCCTGAACTTTACGAATTCTTTTCAGATGTGAATATTCATTGAGCCCAAGCTGACTTTGAAACATTTATTCCAACGATGTTTACTACGGATATACGTCAGCTACAGTTCTTCTTCAGCGATATTTCGGCCCTTCTTGGCAAGAGTCCTTGTCAGGCTGTTCGAACTTCTCGGTCAACGTCGGGGGAAATATCACTGATGAAGAATCGTAGTTGACGTATATCCGTTGTAAACATCGTTTGAATAAATGTTTTCAGATGTGCTTTAACACTAGCAAACAGGGGCGTCACGTATGGGTGGGGGGGGACACAGCCCCCCCCCCCCCCGATGTTGTCAACCAGCCGGTAAAAAATTGCTGAATCGGCGCGACGCGCCGCGATTTTTCTTAAAAACAGTCGATTTTTGGTGAGAAACAGTCGATTTTTCTTCAAAACATTCAGTTTCACGTAAGTCGGTTTTTGGGATCCCAAAACGTAAGTGGAGGGATACCTATGACATCGCAAAAGTTGTCCGTCTGTCCGTCCGTCCGTCTGTAAGCACGATAACTCTCGAAGGGAATGAGATATTTTGATGAAACTTGGTGAGAAGGTTCGTTGGTTCGTCGGACCAGTCAAGTTCGTAGATGGGCTTTGTAGCTCTACATTTAGGGGTGGGGGAGGGGATTGAAATTAAGGGACAAACAAAATATTTTGAAACAGCTAATGTGATAGTCGATTATGGGGTAAGAAGACATGCTGAACACGATGGTGAAAACCATTTTGTCATCGGACAAGTAGTTCGCCCGGAATCCGGCCAAAACCGGAAAGTTTGTTGAAAGTAAAAGTTTTATTTGAAGTTGATTAGATGTTCGATTTAGGGGTAGGAAGACATGCTGAAGACGATGGTGAAAATTATTTTCTCGACGGACAAGTATTTCGCCCGGAATCCGGCCCAAACCGGAAAGTTTGTTGAAAGTAAAAGTTTTATTTGAAATTGATTAGATATTCGATTTAGGGGTAGGAAGACATGCTGAAGACGATGGTGAAAACTATTTTCTCGATGGACAAGTATTTCGCCCGGAATCCGGCCCAAGCCGGAAAGTTTGTTGAAAGTAAAAGTTTTATTTGAAGTTGATTAAATGTTCGATTTAGAGGTAGGGAGACATGCTGAAGACGATGGTGAAAACTATTTTCTCGACGGACAAGTATTTCGACCGGAATCCGGCCCAAACCGGAAAGTTTGTCAAAATTAAAAGTTTAATTTGGAGTTGATTGGATGTTCGATTTAGGGCAAGAAGAAATGCTGAACACTTATGTGAAAACAAGTTTCTGCCCGGACATGTAGTTCGTCCGGAATCCGGCCAAAACCGGAAAACTGTTGGAAGTCAAAGTTTTATTTCTAGTTGATTAGATAAGCGATTTAGGGGTAAGAAGAGATGCTGAGTCCCTGTGTGACAATCGTATTTTAACCGGAAATATAGTTCGACCGGAATCGGAAAATTTGTTATAAGCTAAATTTCTATTTGAAGTTGATTAGATGTTCATTACTGGGGAAAGAAGATACCCTGATTTCGTCTTTGAGCTTTCTTTTTTCGCCGGACAAGTAGTTCTGGAGTTCGGCCGGAACCGGGAAATTGGCAGAAGTGGCAGGACGTTTTCGTCAAAACAGATATGACTTATAGGGGTAAACACACATGCTGAATCCAAATCTGAACTTGGTTTTCTCAGGTGATTAGCTATTTGGCCTTAATCTGTTTCTGAATTTTAATTGTAAAAATGTTCAAGGAGTCTGGCGAAGACTGGATCTGGCTAAGACAAGACCCAGTTGTCTGGATCAGATATTGAATTTTTGGGATCCCATCGAAACCTTTGGTCTTGTTCTTAAAAACGGTCGGTTTCCAGTCGATTTTTTGTCAAACAGTCGTTTTTTCTGCAAAAAAAGCCGGTAAAAATTACCAGCCAGTCGGTAAATACCGTGCTCTTCCCATACTTGATAGTGCTATGATTCGCAGTCGGCAGTGATAAATATGATTCCCAGTCAGCTTGGGCTGAAGGAATATTTCTCCCCCCCCCCCCCAAGCATTTTGTATAGTAACGCCTCTGATAGCATAGAGGCCAAAAATTTACCTCCCGACTAGAATGATCTATTCTAGCGTCTGCAGAACCCCTCCTGTCCTGGGAAACGAATTTCGGGTGTATATTAAAATCTTCCTTGTCCTTTTCAAGCGTTGTTACCACCTCAACCTCTCTTTGTAATCGAAGTTTTTCTATATGTTCTGGGCACTCTTGTTTCGCGGGTTTCCTGTCATTTGATTGCTGATGGCTTTTCCGTTCTGTTCAAAAATTCTATCTTCCTTTTTTCACTTGTAGCCAAAGTTTAACCAACAATCAATGCACATAACCTTGTCTCTCGCTTTTTGTCTATAAGGTATATCAATGTTATTCAGTCAGAGTGCACTTTAACAACTAACCTATTTTGCCTATTGACTATTGTAATTTTGACAGGCTAAAATCTGAAAGACCTGAGTGAGGCAGATCCAAGTCACATGGGAGTACAACAAGTAGCCGCATTGCTGCCCCCATGAATCATGTCTCGGACCTATCGGGGATACAAAACGTACTTTAAACGACCCAACTTGTCTTTAGGGACGTGCTTCCGACTGAAGCTGTGCAGAGACAAAATTAACAATTTTTTTTTAACGACTCGGATTGTTTTTATTAAAATGAATGCCCGGGACCTCGGCGAGGCCAAAATAAACGACTGATACGACTTAGCAAAAGGCCGAAATAAACGACTGATACGACTTAGCAAAAGGCAGGGGGGGTGAGTCACCCCCCCCCCCTTCGGGCCACCCCTGTCAGTACAACACATTTCCAAATAGCAGACGAATACAAATTTTCAAATAAATTTATACGGACAATCAATGACTAGAAATCTATGAACATGGAAAATAAAAACACAGAACACAATCATCTTCAAAGAACGGAGGAATTAAGGATAACAAAAAGGGTTTCTGCCGATCAAGTTTGGCCCGGCAGAGTGTGTTTGAGACCCACGTCTTTGAAGGGCATCGGCACATCCAGCGCGTAGTCTATGCCCGCAAATGTAAGCCCAAGCGCCATTTAGTTGAGTCTCTTCTTGACTACGATAGCTTGTGTAAAATAAATGATTCTGATTCTGAAATGAAAGAATGATTCGATGATGAGAGGGTAGTTGACGCCGAGGACGAGATCGACACTGAAGAAGGAGCTGATGCTAATGAGGTAGCAGGCACTACGGATGGAGTCGATACTGAAAAGGTTAAGGAGGCAGCCGACGAGGACGTAGTCAAGGCTGAGGATTGACTAGATGCTGGGGACAATGCGACGAATGGTACTTGAGAGGCACTTCAGGCGGAGTTTCTGGTACATGAAACTGTACCTGAGCCCTCTATACACTTAATGGTTGCACCACATTTTAATCGGCTTTGAGGTTTCAGTCTCGAAAAGGGCTTACATTTTTACTATGATTCCCGACCGCGTAAGTCCCAGGAGGTTTATTTCCGCCATCCCGTGTGGATTACACTTATTGCTGAGGCCTATCGCCGCTAAGTTTCTTTATCTGTCCCAGCTTCTTTCTTTTCGTTTTCCTCGACTCACAAAAGTATATAGTACTTCATTCAGGTGGGGTTTAAGCTTAGGGGATTCGGTGAAATAGAAAGCAAAAAATTTCCTTGTGATGCTGTCTGACATTGACATGGCGATCCTTCTTGCAGATCTGTTGCCAGAATGCTCACCAATTTTACACATCACACGGAAGAACAAGCATAAGCATTAGATACCTCCTTGACAGAACCAGATCATACCAGGGCTCTTTGGAGGGAGTTGGAGGGGGGGGGGGGGGGGGTCCGGAATTTCGGTGATCGCGAGTTTCGGATACTTCCATATGTGCTAAGGACGATAAAACTTGGCGGGCATATTAGTAAGCTGAACAAATAGTCTTAAGAATCCGACATAATGCTCTAGGAAGACTACCGTCCATTTTTCGGGGAGTTGAGGGAGGGGGAATCCGGAAATGACTTCCGTAGGTTGCGAAGAGATGGTCCGATTCAATTGAAACTTTATGGGTGATACGAACCTAGATATGCAAAGAATGTGTGGCTATGTTTGGGGGGGGGGGTCGGAAACTTTGTGACATGCACAAAAACTAAACGTATGGGATGCAAGCTTGGACATGCAGGACCAAGTTTATGTGGCCTAGATTTGTCATTTGGCCAAGGTAGGAGGAGGATGAAGCTGGAACTGGAAATTTGCAGATATGCACCGATTCGAGTTAAACTTGATGGACGGGAAGAGGAGATGTTAATGCGAAGTTTATGTGTCCAAGTCGTATTGGGCCAGAGTTGGGGGAGCTGGACAGGGGGCCTATCGACGAAACGCCTCCATGACAAAACGTCCCCTGGCAAAACGTCCCCGTGACAAAATGTCCCTATGACAAAACGTCCCAATGACAAAATGTCTCCGTGACAAAGCGTCACCATGACAAGACGTCCCCGTGTCAAAACGTCCAAGTGGCGAAACGTCCCCAAGCAGGTGCATAATCGAGGTAAAACAACTTCAGAGAATGTAATATAGATGTGGAAACATTCGTTATTAGCAGGAAAGATCAGACATAGAACCGGTTGCTTCATAAATGCATTGTTTTCAGTTAAAATATGTAGTGTAAATATGCCTTGCAATTTACTCGTAACTGATCAGTTCTATGTCGTTTGAAGCAACATGCACAATCTGAGGAGCAACAATAGGCTCCTCAGAGAAAGGGGAAGCCCACTGTGGCTCAAAGAGAGCCAAACAAGGAAAATACAAAAATAAGCGTAGTGACGTTATGCTAGATAAAATTGACACGGGAAGCGAGGAAACAAAGGCGGATGGAACGAATAATTATCTATTAGGTAGGTAGAGAGACATGTAAATCTAGGTTAGACGGTTTGATCCTTTAATAAAATCTTTTAATAGTAAATATCACCAAATTAAATATCGGACAAAAACGAGATCAATGAGTTATATCGCAGCGTAAACTAACATACAAAACAAACCAAATAAATAAAGATAAAATGAAAACTGACAAACTACTAAATCTTTGCGCTTTCTTTAAGAAATGGCTATAGCCGAGAGCAATACTATGGTTTGTTTCTTGAGTAGGCTATCGGTTAAATGCTGAAGTAGTCAACCCATCGTGGTATTCAAAAGTCTAAATTCCAAAAACATTTTTTGCTTGAACTGATCATGCATCATTAAGTCTCATAGGCCTAGCTGTCCCTCAGCGAGGAAAAAAATTCTATAGCCGGGTATGTTTTGCCATGGGGACGTTTGGATCGGGGACGTTTTGTCGCGGGGACGTTTCGGGACGTTTCGAATGGGGATATTTTGTCGACAACCCGGACAGGGAGTCCCGGAAATGTTGTGGCTCGCATAGGGGTTAAAGGAGTGGAATGATTTGAATGAAACTTGTGAAGTAGAGAGATTGCATGCCTTACATGAAATAATAAGAATAAATTAGTATTATAAGCAGAAATAATAAGAAATGGATTGGTAAACTGAAATTAAAAAAAAAATCTCTGAAGTTAGTAAGATAGTTTTGTTTTGGAAAGAGTAGGTGACGTTAAAGAGTTTAGATCTAAACGTCACGGAGTGGTACAAAGAAAAAAGAAAAGAAGAAGGGCCGACATATCGCCCAAATAAAATCATTTGACGTGCCCATTTGGTGCGGTCAACTATGCTTCGCAGTCAGTCGGGCTAAAGGAATATTTATGTACGGTACCCCACTAAATTCTAACCTCCAGTACAAAATCTCGATTCCCAGCTATGCTCTCAAGCTTGTTCCGCGAGAAATGTAACCAACATGATCCTACCTAGGATCATACCACTTGTGACAAATACAGATGTGACAAGTGCCTGGGGTTAGATCATTAATTGTGGTGATCGGCCTTCGTTAAAATTGTTAAAGACAAACGAGACATCTTCCTAAAATGACAGCATATTAATTTCGAACAGATCACCTTCGACAAATCGAAACCAGCACGAATCGATGGGCAGGGATGGCAGACTTCCAGCACTTGAGCGTGTACATTTTGCAAATCAACGACTACACCCGGCGTCAACTAATAGTGTTGCATCCTCGCTTGGATCGTAGGACTCTTTTCTTTGAGCTATAACGAGTTTAGTCTATAACGTTTATCACGGTGTATCTGCAGTACCCGTATGGATATACTTCAAATCATCGTATTATGGGACAGTTTTCCAATCGTAAACAATTGAAAACAATTGGAAACGATCGTGAACAAATGTTAACAGTCGTAAACAGTCATTTACGATTGGAAACAGTAATTTACGATTGTAAACAGTTGCTTCCAATTGTTTCCAATCGTTTGTGACTGTAAACAGTTGCTAACGATTGTATTTCTACGATTGAAAACGATTGTTTCCAATGGTAAAACACAATTGTTTACGATCGTTTCCAATTGTTCACAACTGTAAAAATCTCATATAATACGATGACATGAATTATTTCCATACGGGTAAACCTCCCTCTTGCGATCTCTGCAATACGCAGATTCCCGATGCCTTGCCCTATAAAAAACGAGCGGAATGTAGGAGCTACACGGAACATCCCAACTCGTTACCTCTACAACAAGACCAAAGGTTTCGATGGGATCCAGACAATTTAAAATTTGATCCAGAAAATGCAGATCCAGATCCAGTCTTCGCCAGACTCCTTGAACATTTTTACTGTTCAAAGTTAGAAATAGATTAAGGACAAACAGCTAGGCATCTGAGAAAACCAAGTTCAGATATGGGTTCAGCATGTGTGTTTACGTCTATAAGCCATATCTAGTTTGACGAAACTGATCGAAATTTCATGCCTTACTTCTGCCAAATTTCCGGTTTCGGCCGAATTCCGGGCGAACTACCTGTGCGACAAAACCAATAACGTCCAGAAACGAATTCAACGTAACTCCTTACCGCTATATCGAACATATAGTCAACTTCAAATAAAACTTTAACTCATAACAAATTTTCCGGTTCCAGTCGGATCCCGGGCGAACTATATGTTTGGGTGAGTGTTCCCTTCATTCTTGTCCGGCGAGAAAAACGAGCCTTCTTACCCCGTAATCGACTATCATATTAGATGTTTAAAAATATTTTGTTTGTCCCTTAATTTGAACCGCCTCCCCCACCCCTAAATGTAAGGCTAAAGAGCCCATCTAAGAACTTGACCTGGGTTGTCGACAAAACGTCCCCATTCGAAACGTCCCCGTGACAAAACGTCCCCATGACAAAACGTCCCCACGACAAAACCGCCCCGTGACAAAACGTCCCCATGGCAAAACGTCCCCGGCTATAGATTTTTTTTTTCATCGCTGAGGGACAGCTAGGCCTATGAGACTACTGATTGCGTCATCATTTCAGGCAAAAAAAGTTTTTGGAATTTAAACTTTTGAAAACCATGATGTGTTGACTACTTCAGCATTTAACCGATAGCCTACTCAAGAAACCAACCAAAGTATTGCTCTCGGCTTTAGCTATTTCTTAAAGAAAGTGCAAAGATTTAGTAGTTTATCAGTTTCCATTTTATCTTTTATTTAATTGGTTTGTTTTGTGTCATGGGGACGTTTCGTCGGTAAGCCCTTGACCTTACCCTTGACCCAATGAATCCTGACACAAGGATTCATCAAAATATTTCATTCCCTTCAAGAATTATCGTGCTTGCAGACAGACGGACATTTTGCGATGTCATAGGGACTTATGCTTTAGGATCCCAAAAAGTACCAAGCATAACTCCGACCCACCAGGGGCACGACGAGGAGGTCACTTACCACCGCCGCCGAGTACAAATTCCAACGAAGTGTCTGAACATCCCGCTTTTTTTTCAAATCGATCAATCTACGTTTTTCTCGCCATGTTTTCGACAGTTTCCGAGTACGTGCGAGAATATTCTCGACTGGAGATCCTGGAGTTTGGCAGACGGCTGTCACCACACAAAACACAAAGGATTAAATATCGTTCAAGAACTTCTGACTGATGGAATGAAAGCTGTCCATGCCCATTGTAGTACGGTATAACGATGTATACCTTTGGCCTTTCGGTTCCGTTCTGTATTCGGTATCGTGGGGTCTATCTCCCAGGCCGTTATAGAGTCAAACGAACTAGAGTGCGAGCATAGGTTTAATAACTGTTTCAGCTTACTTAATACATGGAGTGCATACACATTGTTATTCCACTGTAACACTGTCCACTTGACTTAAGACTAGCTTAAGATTGACTGACTTACGTCTTAGGACTGACTTAATTAATACATGGACAAGGGTCCTTAGATTGTAAGTGATTTTTTTGTGGTAGTTGCTATGGCCAGTTGGCTTTTTGCAATAAATATCATATCATATCATCATATACCTGAACGATGCCGTAAGGACTGGCCCTTCATGAGAACGCCACGACGTAGTGTCATAGAAATAAGAAATGCCAGGAAAGATTGCTTGTGATAAGAAAGGCAATTGGTGAGAGTCCTTTGAATCGAATAATGATTCAAGGGACTTTCGCAGTTTTGGGTATATATTCGCGGGGAAAAGCGGGGTGATCTTAGGTAGCGTTTAGGTTCTTCTCACTACACCATCATTTCTCGAAATCAACACATGTAACTTAAGCCACTCTATTTACTGAATTAAAGCCTTCACATTCTTGTGTCCATATCAAAATGTCGATTTGCAACTGTGCACTTCCTTCGTCGGTTTGTTCTACTATCCATACCGGTATTTTCATCCTAAAATTTATATTATATACAGGTAAAATATATAATGTGCACTCCCGCATATGACACAGCTGTGCCCTTCTTGTGAGAGTTATGTATGTCGTTTTTTATTTAAGGAATGGTAGAATTGAAATAAACTCAACTGAATTGAGATAAAATAGTTCGATATATCCTATACCAGTACGATCCATCTACCTAGTATTTGTCAAGCTCTACTGTTATATCTCGGCCAGAACCCTATCCCCCCCCCCCAAAAAAAAAACAAAAAAAACTCAGCAATCTAAAAACACCACGTAAGCAATCTCGAGACAACACTGAAATCGTGGCTCGTTCAAGGAAAACGAGCAGACTGAGATGAAAAAATCTTAGCGACATTCCACAATATCTCCCTCAGCCATCCTAACGCCAGCCGTTGTTTGCCCCCTCCCCACCCCCTCCCTTGGCTATATTCCCGTCAGCGCGTGATGAAGCAACACTGCTTTCTCGGAATCTTCATCAAGCTGGCCTAAGTGCCCAGCTTACTGGAGGAACTGGGGTTCACCGTCATGATCCCTCCCTGAGGAAATAATTTGTTGTTAGAGGGAAGTGAGAAAAGCCACAGCCGACTTAGCAATCAGGATTGCGTCAATTGCCGTAAGGAGAAGGAGTTAAAGGAAGAGTGCAAGAAAACTACAACTGACACTTAGAGCGTGTTCCATCCTACGTACCGTAGTTACTACGCAGTACGTCACAAATTCTGGTTTTTTTGTCGTCAAGGCTGGAACGATTTTTGGGATCCCAAAACGTAGGTGGAGGGATACCTATGACATCGAAAAGTTGTCCGTCTGTTCGTCCGTCCGTCCGTCTGTAAGCACAATAACTCTCGAAGGGAATGAGATATTTTGATGAAACTTGGTGTGAGAATTCGTTGGGTCGTCGGACCAGTCAAGTTCGTAGATGGGCATTGTAGCCCTACATTTAGGGGTGGGGTTTCAAATTAAGGGGCATACAAAATTTGTTAAAACAGCTAATGTGATAGTCGATTATGGGGTAAGAAGACATGCTGAACACGATGGTGAAAATCATTTTGTCATCGAACATGTAGTTCGCCCGGAATCCGGCCAAAACCGGAAAGTTTGTTAAAAGTAAAAGTTTTATTTTAAGTTGATTAGATGTTCGATTTAGGGGTAGGAAGACATGCTGAAGACGATGGTGGAAACCATTTTCTCGACGGACAAGTAGTTCGCCCGGAATCCGGCCCAAACCTGAAGGTTTGTTAAAAGTAAAAGTTTTATTCTTAGTTGATTAGATGTTCGATATAGGGGTAGGAAGACACGCTGAACACGGTGGTGAAAACCATTTTCTCGACGGACAAGTAGTTCGCCCGGAATCCGGCCCAAACCGGAAAGTTTGTTAAAATTAAAAGTTGAAGTTGATTAGATGTTCGATTTAGGGCAAGAAGACATGCTGAACACTTATGTGAAAACAATTTTCTATCCGGACATGTAGTTCGCCGGGAATCCGGCCAATACCGGATAACGGGTAGAAGTTAAAGTTTTACTTCTAGTTGATTAGACAACCGATTTAGGGGTAAGAAGAGATGCTGAATCCGTGTGTGACAATCATATTTTACCCAGACATATAGTTCGACCGGAATCCGCCTGGAGTCGGAAAATTTGTTATAAGTTAGATTTTTCTTTGAAGTTGATTAGATGTTCATTAGTGGGGAAAGATGATACCCTGAGTTCATTTTTGAGCTTTCTTTTTTTTCGCCGGACAATTAGTTCTGGAGTTTGGCCGAAATCGGGAAATTGGCGGTAGTGGCAGGAAGTTTTTCTCAGATGATTAGCTATTTGGCCTTAATCTGTTTCTGAATTTTAATTGTGGTTTCGCCTGATTTCTGGCCGGCCGGTATCCTTGTTCGGACTTATTACGAACCTAAGCCTAAAGTGCCCCCTAGCGAGTCCGTACCATCGGATGTTCAACCTGCTATAGATGGGTGAGAAACTTCGTGTAGCTACGTTCAACTGCCACTCGGTGAAGCATAATGCAGCTGCAGTGAAGGCCCTTTGTGAGGAGTCTGATTTAATTTTTTTACAGGAGACCATGTTATTTGATTTTGATAATGTTTTTTTGGATGGTCTGAGTGGGGATTTTGTGTCGTTTGCAGTTAGTGCTACGAAAGCGGGTGATGGCCTAGTGAGAGGGAGGCCCAGAGGAGGGTTAGCTATTCTTTGTAGAAAAGCTTACTCTCACCTCATTTCTTTTCCCCTCCCCTCGGATGAGAGGCTGCAGCCGGTTTGCCTCCGTTGTGATGATTATGAGCATATGTTTGTAAACGTTTATATGCCAGTTTGTTCGAATGAAAATTTGCATGAATTTTCCTTGTATTTAGGTAAGCTAGTATCGTTTCTATCTGATAAGTATACTTATGTTTGTTTCCTGGGGGATTTTAATGCCAATTACGGTGCTGAAACTGTTTTTAGCCGTGAGCTTAAGGCAGTTATAGCCGAGAATGATCTGGTTTGCTGTGACGAAGTGGCTTTGGAGCCATCGACTTTCACGTATATGAGCCCTTCAGGCCATACGTCATGGATTGACCACGTTGTGTGTTCGAGTTCTTTTAGTAGTACTATTAGGCCTATTTCTGTTAGATATGATATATTTGGTTCAGACCATTTCCCCCTTGTTTTTGAGTCATCTTGTGTTGTTCGTGCTGTGGACCCGTTGTGTGCAGATCCGCCACCCCCTAGTCCGCCTGCTGTGGATTGGGAGCGTGCGAGTGCGTCTCAGCTTATGGCATATGGTGTGGAAGTTGAGAAGCGTATCCTTGCTCTGGACATCAATGCTATTTACCATTGTACTCTTCCTTACTGTACTAACCCTTCTCATACTAACGGTTTGGGGTTGCTTTACTATACACTGGTTTCGATTCTTATTGTAAGTGCGTGCCATACTCTACCACTTCGTGTAGGTAGTACTAACAAGAAAAGGTTTGGGATGAATATTATTCCTGGTTGGAATAATCATGTGCGCCCTCATTACAAAGCTGCGAAAAATGCTTTGCTTTTGTGGGTTGCTAATGGCAGACCTCTTGGGGGTGTGTTTGATTCTGCGAGGAGAATTCTTCACGGGAGGTTCCGGAGTGCCCTTCGGTGGTGCAAAAAGAATACAGAGAGTCTAAGAACTTCGGCTCTGGCCAGCAGTTTTAGTTCACTTAATTTCCGTGATTTTTGGAAAAAAGTTGCTAAATCTAAAAATGCTGGTCCTCAGAAAATGTCTGATAGAGTTGGTTCAGCGACTGGGCCCAAAGATATAGCGGAGCTATGGCGGGGTCACTATAGCACTGTTTTCTCGTCAGTTGCTTCTGATCCTAAAGCAGCGAGTGCAAGGTCCTTTTCCAAACCATGGACTGATCCTGTTAAGCAGCTGATTACGGCAGAGTCTGTGGCTCGGTCGTTGTCTGGGCTTTCAGGCAGTAAGTCCGGTGGCCTTGATGGGGTGACGACTAATCATGTTAAGCATGGTGGTCCGACCCTGATTTGTCTGTTGACACTGCTGTTCAATGGGTTCCTTAACCACAGCTACGTCCCAGATTCCCTTACTGAGGTGTGCCTGGTTCCAATTCCGAAGTCGAATACCGGAGACATGACATCGTTAAGTAATTACAGACCGATTGCTATGGCGGCTGTTATTTCGAAAATTTTCGAAAAATGTCTCTTTTCTTTGATTTCATCCCAGATTAATTCGTCGCATTATCAATTTGGGTTCAAAGAAGGGTCTTCGACGGAGTTTTGTGTGTTCATTCTCAAATCTGTCGTGCAGTATTTCTGGCTTTTTTCAAGTCCTGTGTTTGCGTGCTTCATTGACGCAAAGGCAGCTTTCGACAGAGTGAACCTTGAGAAGCTCCTGGATAAAATGGACACAAAGGGAGTTGACCGTCGTGTCATTGGAACTCTTGAACATTGGTTCGATGTACAGCGTTTCAGAATAAAATGGAGTGGTTATTTCAGCATGCCATTCCCTGTTCTGAATGGTGTACGGCAAGGTGGGGTCCTCTCTCCGTTGCTGTATAACCTATATGTGGATGGTCTCAACCTGCGTTTGGCTCAAACTAAGGTTGGTTGTTTCATTGGTGGTGTTTGCTTTAATAACCTGAGTTATGCTGATGACCTGGTTATTTTAGCTCCTACAGTGGCTGCACTAAACCATCTACTTTCAATTTGTGATGAGTTTGCGTCAGCTAATGATATCGTGTTTAACACGGCCAAGACCCAGTGTATGGCGTTCATTCCTCGCGGGACCCCTCTGAAACACATCCCTATGGCATTGCTTTCTGGAGTGTCGCTGTCTTTCGTTGAGTCCTACAAATATCTTGGATTCACGGTGGCTCCCTCCCTGAGTGACGAGCTCCATGTTAAAGCACTTTCACGTTCGCTGTGCTGCAGGGCTAACTTACTTATTCGTAAGTTCGGGAAATGCGACCCTGCCGTGAGGTGTTTTCTTTTCAGAGCTTATTGCACCCCGTTGTACGGTCTTGCTTTTGTGCAATCTGTATCTGTTAAGTGTGAGAACTCTCTTCGGGTTCTGTATAACAATTCTTTTCGGTGGCTTCTTGGTCTTTCCCTTAACTGTAGTGCTTCCGGAATGTTTGTTGGTGGTGGCCTCCCTTCTTTTCCTGAACTTCGTAGGAGATCATCTCTTTCGATCCAGACAAGGATTCTTGCTTCGGACAATCCGCTCCTTCGGGTGCTTTCGGGGCCGCTTTTTCGGCTATCTCTGCCACTTTGACGGACATGGTCTGGTGAGATCTATACACAACGAACTTGATGCTCAAGCACCTTTTTTGTTGTTTGTGTTTTTCTCTCTTATTTTGTTATTGTTTAATATGTTGTTGTTGTTGTTTTTTTTTGTATGTTTTTGAGTGGCCCTAGTTGGTCCTTAGTTCAATGAAAATAAATAAAATAAATAAATAATTGTAAAAATGTTCAAGGAGTCTGGCGATGACTGGATCTGGCTAAGACAAGACCCAGTTGTCTGGACCATATATTGAATTTTTGGGATCCCATCGAAACCTTTGGTCTCGTTCTATTTTCCAGCAGAATATCATGCCACGGGTGAATCCGACCAATCACGTTACAGAGATCCTAGTTACTACGCTCCCGAGTGTGGTAAGCAAATAGTTACTATTAGTTACTATTTCGAGAAGGTTGGAACGGTCAGCGTGGTAACTTTTGGTGAGGTTAGGACGGAAATAGTAACTAATAGTTACTATTGTTGGAAGGGTGGAATACGCTCTCAACTTCACATGAAAGTCCCTAGAATAGAACTTTAATTAAAAAATATGGCTAATCATAGCAAACTGCCAAATTCGATATTTTTTGGTCAGGTACATCTTTTCTTAGCAATCAACAAAAAGAAGAGACACTATAAGTCAAGTTGAGTTAAAAAGGGCCAAAAAACTAGGCACAAAGCTCTTTTTAAGAATACCATGGTATCTTTACCATGGTAACTGGATCTAAAATCAGTCGTGTTTGCAGTTACCGTGGTATCTGATACACGGTTGCTCTGCAAAAAGGACTATTGCCGAAATTGCATTTTTCCCTCTTCCCTATTGCAGTCATCCCAAAAGAAAAACAGATATCCACTTCTTTCTCACCAATTTGAAAAAGTTTGATGAAAGTGAGATTACTTTTCAGAAACCACGATCGGACCGTAGTTTCTAAATACCAGATACCACGATAACTGGCCAGATACCACGATAAATGCAAAAATACCTTTTGACAGTGGTATCAGATACCACGATAACTGCAAAAACGACTTTGGACCGTGGTATCAGATACCATGGTATCTACAAAAACGCAACTACTGAATTCCCTCGTTTGCGGGGTCTTGGACGGGAAATGTTTACTACGCGTGAGGAAAGCAGTGTTGCCAATTTTTTTTGGACGGAACCTGTGACGTTTGGCCGAAAAAATCTTGACATTCTGGTGCTTACGGAGTTCAGTCCTTGTTCAGTGTCAACGAGAGGTACGTTTTTAAACGTTCTGTTTCTACAGCTAAACCGGTGGCAGACTCCTTAATTTTCGTTTTTAAATTTCACCGGTTTTCGATTCTCTTCGAAGCTGAAGTGGAGAAAAAACGAAATACGTCACGAGATCAATGATGATCATACGTGATCACGTGTACGTCACCGGATCCGGTCCGGACGCCAAATGACAGATCTATGCCGCATAAGCTCGTCACTGTGTAACTTGCATCCCATTCGTTCCATCGGTTTGGTTTCCACACTCTTCCAGTGAAGAGGAATGAGATACCGAAGACAGAACTTGGACCTTTCGGTAACAACTAGAGGCATTAGATAATATTTGACCTACGAAACACCATGGGGAGAACAAAACAAAACCATAAACTCATCATCTGACAAAAATCAAAGAAGAAACCAACGAAAATGGGGTTTGTAAAGGACAACACATATACTGGAACAAAAAAGCCGCAACTATTAAAATTAAACAAAATATGACGTAGCGCCTCGAGCTGTTCGACAAGGTCGCTTGCCTATGGAATGGAATTTCTATCAACAGTCACTCGCTAGTACCGAGCGAGAACAGTCCTAATTGTTATTCGCAGACATTGGTGAGTGGCTCGCTGTCTGTATTTTACGCTTTCAATTCTTCCAATTTTTATTTTAATTCTCGGTTTATTATTATTATATTTGGCGTTAAGCTTTTAGCTTGTCGCCATTTTAAGCTTGTTTGGGCTTTGTTTCAGATTTCCTTGGTTGTTGATCTTCATCTTCGTTTTGGCATATTTCCCCGAAATTTTCTGTCTGCGCTGAAGAAGGGAGGCGGTTGTCCTCCCAAAATATTCGCCTTTTATTCCAGAATATTCGTTGACCTTTACAAACCCCGTTGGTTTCTTCGTTGATTTTCTGTGATATGTCAGGCCAATGTGGTTTGCGAAATTATCTTCCCCATCATCTGATTACAAAAAAAAACTTGCTGTTGCTCCTGCCCAGCTTAAGGAATCTTTCCAAATTTCTTATATCCTTAGAACTTCTAGTTCCAAATATTTCTGTAAACTATTCCTCCCGCCATAAAATTTCCCCAAAAATGTCCTGTTCTCAGGTCGTATACTTCCTGACGATCGCCCGTTAAATGGAAGATACATTCATTCATTTTCCATACATCTAACAAAAGTAACGACCATCGGGTCTAGCTTATAGCTTGTTCACACGGGACTGAAATAAGCGCGTAAACAGCGGCTGATCTGTTCAGACGACGGATCAACTGTTTGGGGTTGACGGGAGAATTAAAAAGAAAAACCTAATTCTGAATGTTCTTTTTGTTTGTAACAAAATATATAAAATTAACACACACATCTTGTGAGTTTGTCAAAGTCAAATATAGTTGATTTGTAGTCTTTAGAGTAGATAAAAGCCATAAATCGAATATTGACAGATTTCAGGTGACTAGGGAAATTTCAAGTTAAAAAGCAAATAAAGTTAATTTAGTGAATGGAAAAATTATTCAAATTATTGTATTATCTAAGAAAAACATTTAAAAAAATATCAGACATAAACGGAGCATACGCTATTGAAATCAGAAAATTATTCTACCTTTTTTTCGAAATCATTTAGTAATCCTTGTATGCTAAACGTAAAAATCATGTTATGTTCACATTGCTCTGACAGAATTTGAACTGGACTAACCTAAAACTCGCCGAGCTTGGCTAATTCCCCTAATTACAGTCTGTTTACAGTCCCTAGAGTCATCAAAGGTCACATTCCAAAGGATTTAGTTTATCCCGATCGGTGACCGCGACGAAAATAAGCGCCTATTTGGAAAATCAGCGGCTGATTTTTGGAATTTTTTCAACCGATATTTTCGCGCGTAAATCAGCCGCTGATCGAGAATCGGCCGCTGTTTCAGCCCCGTGTGAACAAGCTATTATTAGGTACTATTTTCAGAAGCACGGTATAAGTTTTTGGAACTTTATCTTAAAAAACTAAATTATAGATAACCCCATGCTAAAACCGTCTCCTTATGGCTTTAACGTTTTAAAAAACGTACTGAATCTTCTGAGACAAATCACGGATAAACCTATCTCGAGTGTTTCAAGAGCTGGCACTGAAGACTGCAATCTCCTGCGCTCGTGGAATTATCTTACCAATCGCTCGATAATTTATTTAAACAGAGGTCGATTTTTTTTTTTCAGTACAAAACGGAATAAATACAAATTATATATGTATACAGTTAATAATATTAATCAATAAAAACCTAATAATTAATAAGTAAACCACCATTGCTGTTTTTGGCGTCTTGCGTTGGAAAAAAAAGGTAAAACAAGATAAATATACAGTACAAAATTTAATTTATCCGAAACGTCATACAGAACTTGCCTGACGCAAAATTGGTAATTTTCCCCGAAAATCGAAAAATTTATCTCCAGATAGTACTATGAAGTAGTACGAAAAAGTAGCATGCAGTACTAACTGATGCTACTACATGCTTCTACTTCAAGTCTACCGTGTTACTGCATACTACTATGTGCTACTATTGGCAAGACTGGATGCTACTACGGCAAGACAGGATGCTACTGGATACTACTACTTAAGATTGGACAAGTCTGAGGCACACTTAACGATAGTATTCTTTGCTATTACATAGTGTTACATGCAACTTTTTCGTACTACTACCATACTACTACGCAGGCTACAAATTTTTCATCGGGATGGAAGTGTGTGGAGACTTCTACTACTCCACAGGCAAATACGTTTATGTCTCACCCTCTTCCATTGAAAGTTCCATCAGAGCGTTCACGACGTTGAATCAATCGGCCATCTTAATAGTCGTGTTTATTCTCTAGGTCCGCAGATGTTAGAGCGCGAGTTCAGGGCCTTGCTTTCTACAATAACAGAGAGGCGACCTGGCTCTGCCGATCTCAAGGACCAGATGACATGATAAGAACTGGAATCGTTCCAAGTGACCGCTTTAAAATTCTGCGCTGTGCTTACTCAGCTGTGAGCCTGTTGTGATGTGTGCAGCTGATCTTGGATGAGTGTCGCTTCGGATTTGAAAAAGATGCAGGTTTCCAAAGGCCAAGTTTTTGTATCACAACATCCACCCGACAGAATATCCGAAACGAGTCCGAAACGAGTTGAGGAATATAATCAAAAGTGAAATTAGAGCAGCTCAAGTTGAGTACTACCATAATGAAGTAGATGGTCTTTTGGAATCTAAACCATCAAAATTCTATCAAAAAGTTAAACAGTTGAGCGGAAAGTCACCCCAGCAACTTGATTTCATGAAGGATGAGCCCGCAGAAACAACAGCGGATAAACTAAACGAGCACCTAGCATCAATTGTCCAAACTTACCCCCCTTTACAACTATCCCCATCTATAACTTCATCTCCCAATAGTTCCCCTGACCCGTCTCCTATCCCAGATACTTCTGATATCCTGAAACAAGTGAACGTATTTTCCAATTACCAAGTCTAAGTAAAAAAGATGTTGAAATAAAGCTTTTTAAGCTAAAGCGTACCTCTGTCGCCCCGTTTGATATTCCTGTCCCTTTGATTAAAGCTTCTGCTCCTGAGCTTTCCATGCCCTTGCAATGCTTTTATAATGATGTTACGGAAAATGGAAAATACCCAAAGAAATGGAAAATGGGCTTTGTTACGCCGATACCAAAAAAAGGTGCTCCAAATGATTTTACAGGAGTTAGACCTATAACTGTGACATCCATTTTCAGTCGAGTTTAAGAAGGATTTGTTGCTACTTGGTTGAAAGAACATCTTTCGAAGATTATTGATAAACGCCAGTTTGGGAACATACCTGGAAGTTCTACACATTACCTTGTTGGGTTGTTAGATTTTATTTGTAAAAATCTTGAAAATCCAGATAAATGGTTAAACCTAATAGCTATAGACTTCAAAAAGGCTTTTGAATTGATAGACCACCAGACTCTAGTAAATAAGATGATGGAAAATAATATTCCAGCCTTTCTAATAAATATTGTAAAAAGTTTCCTTACTAGTCGAGAACAGACAGTAAAATATAAAAATGTTTTTTCAAAACCGTTGCCCATTTTCTGTGGAGTACCACAGGGGACAGTTCTTGGACCCTTTTATTAATGATTAATGATATTGCTACAGATATGGATGAACGTTGGAAGTATGTTGACGATCTGTCTCTTGTTGAAATCCTTAATAGAAATGCTAAAAGTCAAGCTAAATCAGTAATAGAAGATGTCGCTGCAGAAGCATCATCAGTTAAGATGGTTGTGAACCATGAAAAGACAATTGTTGTCCCTATAAATTTTTTAAAGTCCCAGCCTCAACATCTCCCTCCCATCCCAGATCTCATTTCAGATAAAATTCAACTTCTCGGTGTAACGATTTCCTCAGACCTTTCTTGGCATGCACACACTTCAAATATAACAAAAAAGCTAATGCAGCACTTGCCATGATCAAAGTTTTCAAAAGGTTTAAAATGCCTAAAGATAAGCTTGTAAAAATCTACTGTTGTTTCGTGCGCCCCCTTCTTGAATATGCTTGTCCGGCATGGCATTACGGTCTCACCCAAGGGGAGAAGGATCTGATCGAGCGGGTACAAAAACGTGCACTACGTATTATTTATGGTGAAGCCAGATTACCATACTCTTTTCTGCTAAAGGAACTTCGGCTGCAAACGCTTGCAGAGAGGAGAGAGCACCTTTGCCAGACTTTTGGCCTAAAACTCCTTTCCCACCCCGTGCACCGTTCCCTCCTCCCTAGTCCCCATTTACCCGAGAGACTTCGCCGACCTAGAGCAGTAGCAGTGAAGGTCCCAAAGCTCGCCCCAATTCATTGCCGCACTGACCGGTTCAAGAAAAGTTTCGTGCCTAGTTTCACTGAATGGTATAATGCAAATTGAGTTTGTTTCATCACAACGTTTTATTTTTGATAATTTATATTTCATTCAGTGTATTTTTGACGTTTGACACGAAGAAACGAATTCGGCATTTTGCTGTGATAGTTTTTCTTTTAAATTAAAACAATCATTCATTCATTCATTCATGTCGTTCAGACGACATTCATTTTCCGATTATTATGGTATAGGCCAGGCTTCCGAGTATGGATCTGCCGTCGGTCTCGATCCAAGTCGCAACGCCACTTTAGACTACATTCAGTTTCAAGGATCTGTAGATGGATACAGCCTACGGAGTGGCAAACTGCTGGAAATGTGTTCTGATGCGAAGTGTGTTTGTCAGTACAACCACCCGACATAATGTATGTACTACAATCAGTTTCTACTTACCGTAGCTCTATCCAGGCTTAGGTGTGGGTTTTACCATACCCACGCAAAAGAACATATGCGCCCGTTTTTGAGAACAGTCGGTTTCGAGTGACTGTGGATGTATCCAGACCATGGGTACAGGCCCAAAGACAAATTGTCTTATCTTATCACCCACGCGATCCACGTGTTCCACGACGTGAAGTGTGTCAGTTGAGCTACGGTACTGTTTTTCGACTTGTGCGTACAAACGGGTGGTGACATCTAGGTGGCCTTGCTTGGACTATAATTTGAGGGGTCAAAGTGAAAAGATCTGATTTATCCCAAACCTGCAGTCTTTTCGGTGTGCCCGTTTTCAACTCCACACCACCGTCGTATCCAAAAGACCAAGAAACTAAATCAAGAACTCGTAATACTACTACGTACTGGAACACCTATCTCTTTACGGTTCTGGCGAAATGGTTGGCACGCTGAACTCTGGAGCGAAGGGTGGTGGTTACCAAGACATCCTGCACATTGATCGAAAGTGGGCTCCTATACTTACAGTGCGAACACGCGATCAGGATCGGGAGCTCCCCGACTGGAATTCCTGTCCGGATTTGCGGATCATCACTTCCATATGGAAAAGTTTAAATTTTTTCAACTTGATGATGAAAGTGCAGGAAATCCGGCCGGGAAATCCTCAGGTGTTCGCACTTTTACCGTTGGAGATGCAGTCACGTAGAAGAGAGCGCTGGTTGGTGCGGGGGATTGGAATTCGCCCTGTAATGTGTTCTTCAAACCGAGATTAAGGAGAAAGTTACGCCGAAAGAAAAGGAATACGCAACCCACCGATTGAGGGTTTTGGCCTTGTCCGGAAACCAGATTCCGCTACGAGAGTGATGATATTAAAACTGTTGGATTTTCGAAGTTGCTGTTGCAGCGTGTCATGAATTTTGTGAACCGACGACTTGGCTTTTAGCTTATCTTTTTGTGTGCCGTATGTTTACCGTTATATCCGGAGTGGTGGCACATGAGTTCGTTATGTACGTAAGATAGATGTTGGTCCTAATTGTAAGATTCGAATTACGCCAAAGCTATTCGCCGAAGGAACGCGAAATGTATTCGCTAGGCGACATGGAAGGAAATCGAAATGGGCTAATTATCTACGATAGATGGCTTCGACTTTTGCGTTTGAACCGGAATCCGCTTTCTGAACGCGCTTTGCTAAAAGTGGGATGTCTTGCTCTGCCGAAACCAGTTTGAAGCTGCAATGTTGTGGTAGTTCTAGAATGAAAATTCTAAAGCTTTGCAGATGT
This sequence comes from Branchinecta lynchi, assembly GCA_023053575.1. Lineage (NCBI taxonomy): Eukaryota > Metazoa > Arthropoda > Branchiopoda > Anostraca > Branchinectidae > Branchinecta > Branchinecta lynchi. The sequence continues at coordinate 4,971,610 of JAKZAP010000002.1, read as the reverse complement.
AGAAAGTCAGATAAAAGTAAGAGCTTACCCATAGTTGCAGCAAGTTATCACGGTTACGCGCTTGAAGCGGAATTTGCACAGATCTTGGTGATGATTGTGAAAAGTGGAGCACTTTTCGAGCGGTGCCGAAGTGTCCGCTTTTTGAACGTTGGTCCCGGTACTGCAGAGTCTGTCACGTAATGGACGAGGACAGACAAGTCTTGACTGCATACCTTTGCTTCTTAGTATCGTTCATGTTCAGTCATCGCATGGGCGTTGCTGCAAATATGACCGTCACTGAAGAAGTCGCGCATAATGAAGCATTCTATGGGAATTTGGCACAGTAAATTAAGTGTTAATGAAAGTGTAGGAATCTTCACGTTACTGCACTGTCAGGAGTTTCATAATAGATAACACAAGGATGAGCGGTTACAACAGATAATGTTAGCTGTTAGGTTTTTTACGCATTGAAACGTTATGCGCACAAGAAGAGCCAAAACTCTGCCGGAGAAACATCTTCTGACTTTTTTGTTTGTCGTCATGATATCGGAAAAGTCAGCAGATGTTGTTTGGCTCTTCTTGGCAGTGATGGTCATGCGTGACGTTTGCAATCACAACAGATGACATCCCAGGTGTTATCTGTTGAAACTGCGCATCCTAGTGTTATATGCTACGAAACTTCTGACAGTATGGTTATAGAATGTAGTTTGTGATTTCTTGGTTCCAAATCAGAGGGGTTAACTACCATCCGTCAGCTGGGGCAAGTTTGGTGTTCGGATTGGAATTTCAGATTTTTTCCGGCAGCTGCCTGTAAATCTGGTTTGTTGAAACTTTAAGTCTCGTGCGGGAAATGGTTTTCGCCAACTTTACCTTACCTCTTTTATGTATTCCGGTTTAAGAGAACTTCCGCTTAGAAATGTCTTTATGAACCATTTCACTCATCTACATTGCGGTACCTAGCCAGGTGTTATCTGTTGAAACTGCGCATCCTAGTGTTATATGCTACGAAACTTCTGACAGTATGGTTATAGAATGTAGTTTGTGATTTCTTGGTTTCAAATCAGAGGGGTTAACTACCATCCGTCAGCTGGGGCAAGTTTGGTGTTCGGATTGGAATTTCAGATTTTTTTTTCCGGCAGCTGCGTGTAAATCTGGTTTGTTGAAAGTTTACGTCTCATGCGGGAAACGGTTTTCACCAACTTTACCTTACCTCTTTTATGTATTCCGGTTTAAGAGAACTTCCGCTTAGAAATGTCTTTATGAACCATTTCACTCATCTACATTGCGGTACCTTGCATAGCTAATGCCTGCTTCTCCGGTGTGATTGGGCTACGAAGCACCTCGTTTTTTTCTTACGACCTAAAGGCCCATGATTTGTTTGTTATCCAGTCCGCTATTCCTGGGTGTACCACTACTATTATAGCTGTGACCGTGCAACGAAGGTAACGAAAGTGTTGGCTGTATGGTACTCTCTTAATGGGTTGACATAACTCTGCCGAGGTACAGCGTCAAAGTTTGATAACAGATAACACATATTTGCGCATCCTTGTGGTAAATGCTAAAGAGAACAGTCTGTCCGGGTTTTGCTAGTTTGGACACTTCCACATAAGCTAGGACGATGAAACTTGGCAGGTGTTGACCCGACCAGATTAACTTCCAAGTAGTCACTTCGCCTATCCGACTCTTCCAGGATCCGGGAGTCCGTAAACTAGGAACAAGGGTAGCAAAAGGGGAGCAAAATGTCAATGCCCAGATGTGGTATTGATCCGACGTCCTCTTTGGTGGAAGCCTCGCCCACTAGCCCATACCACCGTTCTTACCTGTGTTAGAGCCGGATGCAGGAACACGTGTACAGTTTAAGGATTAAAAGAAGACCGACAAGTGGTCAGAGCAAATGCTAAACTAAACTTTTATCTGATTGTGTTCTGCCTTCTCTCAAGAAAGCAAGCTACTTCTGTCTCCATTTTGGAATCTGGACAAAATGAGGTCAAAGTAGCCTAATTATATTTTCATACTGTTCCAGATTGGGACTCCAAAATAGAAACTTCCAGTTCCTTCAGTTTGAATAGTTGTACAGACCCAAACAATCACTTTGCTGATCCGGCCATCGTCGGGGGAGTGGAGGGATTGGGAGTTTAGGAACGTAGTAACATACATAAGTTTGGAACGGGTAATCGGACAGGCATGAAACTTGACAAGTGTGAAGAAAAAGGGTCACATATGTACAGTTTCAAATCGGACCGGGACCGATAACTGGGGAGGGGGACCTCGAGGGGGAACTAGAAATCTCGTGAAACGCTTCCACATAAGCTAGTTTTTATTTACATGTAGGCTAATTTTATGGTTTGTTTGTTTCGCATCGCTTTTCTGTTGGTATTGTTGTGGATTTTATTTGTTTTTCGTGGATGGTTTACCGGAAGTGCAACAAAAATATTCTAGACTATATTTATCCCTCGCACAACATGTGGATAACTAGCTGATCAAGAAAACACCTCGAAAATAAGGTTTTTCTATTTCTTTTGCAATGAATGATCAGCTTGGCTTCGAACCTTATATTTGTCATCTTTGTCATCTCCAGTTTCTCTTGTCATCTCCAGTTTCATAAATCTGATAAACACCCGCCTTTCCATTTTACTTCAATCCATTCCAGCCGGAATTTCAAACACTCCTACCGCTGAGATTCATATTTGAGGTGCACAAGTTTTCCTTTGCCGTGTTGCGCATAGGCCTAGGGCAGAAGGGGCTCAACTTGCTTACCGATGTAATTCAGTGAGCGGTGACCTCACCATAGTTCCTCAAGCTGGGTTCCGTACGAAATTGCTGCAGTTTAATGCAAATTTCGCACGAGAAAAAACACAGAAAACAGTGTTGTAGACACAGACATTCAAGCAAATCTCGGACACTACTCTTGCAGTCGTCACCTGTCTTTCACGTATAGTTTTTGCCCGTGAATTTGGGATCCCGTAACGTTAGGGATGGAATCCGTCAGTCCGATCAGTTTTTATGGCACTTGCCTTCCGGCTAAGTGACACATACCGATAACTTTTGAATATGGCATTATGGCGGACCCGACCAAACTAACTTGGAAATAGTCACTTGCCTGATCCGACCGTCGTACGGGGAGGGAGGGGAGACGGAATCCGGGATTTAGAGGGGTTGGGGTCGGGAAGTCAGAGTTTAAGGTACTTCCAGATGTGCTAGGACGACGAAACTTGGCTGGAACATTAGAGACTTGACAGATTGGCTTAGAAATTGTCACTTTCCAGATCTGACCATCCCTTAAAGTACTCATATAAACCACAAAGTATAAGATATTCCTTAAGCAAAATTTACATTTTCACGATCCCCATGAGCCCATGATAAGTTTTGCGTAAAGGCCTTTTGCTTAGAAATGGAATTCTAGCTCACTTAAAGTGCGCATCTTAACCACAAAGTGAAAAAACATACTTTTCACCAAACGATCCATTTCATGATATACCGAGGGCCCATGATATTTGTACCACAAGGCTTTTTTCTTAAAATGACATTCTGGCACCCTTAAAGTGCGCATGTTAACCGAAATTGAAAGCGAAATACTTATAACCAAATGATATACATTAGTGATCCCAAGGGCCCATGATGATTTTGCCTCAAGGACTTTGCTTACAAGTGAGTTCCTTAAAGAACAAGAACAAATTTCAACAAAATATACGTTTTCTTTATCCCGACGAGCATATGATCATTTTGTATCACGAGTTTTGCTTACAAATGAATTTCTAGCGCCGTTGAAGTGCGCATCATCAAAGCCAAGTGCAAAAATAAGATACCTTATACCAAACGACACATCCTCATGATTTCCAAGGGCCTATGATCATTCTTATCTAAAGGGTCTTATTCACAAATGATCACGACAAACCCACAAATGGGCTAACTCCTACTTTCATCCTCTGCCCCAGCCTTGCAAGTGCCACATCAGCTTCTAGCTCTTGTTCTTAAAATCAGCCGAATTTTTTCAATACAGTCGTTTTTTCTCAATAATATTTTATCTGCTAAAACAGTCGGTAAAAATGACCAGCCAGCCGTTAAATACCTTGCCCCTCCCGCCCCCCCCCCCCCCTAAAGATGTTGGCTAGTAACGCCTCTGCACTCGAGAACATCAAGTTCATAAATGAGTTAAGCATGTAGGCTATCCTTACCCCTTTCTCGATTCTACAATAGGTTTCAGAAAAAAAACTTTTACTTTTACAAAATTTCCTGCCGTATTCCAGGTTAACTACTAATTCAGTGATAACATAATTTCTTATATAAATTAAACATATTTTTCTTGCTTCTATATGGAAACTTTAATTCTAGTTTTCGCCGGATTTCGGTCACACTACTTGTCCGGCGGGAAAATAAACTTCAGGTATTATGTATTAGGCATGTGTTTTACCTCTATTTAAACGGACGCACTCGAAAACCTGTTTTCTTCGTTTCCTTTCTGAGGAAGTGTGTTTTTAACGTGAAAATTACTTTTTTGGCTATTAGTTCGGAACAAATCTAATTTGTTTTCGATGGGCACTATTTGTCACTATTTTGGATGAACACAGTCGTGATTTCATGCTATTCTTTACTGGGATCGCAAAAATACGCCCCGCTTCTCGACGTTTACGTCCATAAATCCAAATCTTTTTTTTTAATGCACTGGCAAACATGTTTTCCTGATTTTGTTTCTGAATGGGTGTGTTTTAACCTGAAAATTACTTTTGTTGATCATAATTCGGAACAATCATACTTTATGTCTACTTTGTTTTCTATGGCCACTATTTTGTCACTTTTTTCGACGGACAGATTTGTGATTCCATGGCTATGAGTGTCCTTTTCAACGGGATCGCAAAAAGACGCTGTGCCACTCGGCGTTTCACAAAACTCCACCTGTGGTGCATTTCGTAATCTTCTCTATTTAGGGGAACTGTGTGTCATCTACGTGGCGATTAGGCTTGGAATTTTTTTTTATTTGAAATACATTAAAGGCTAGAATCTTTCTAGACATAGGCAGAAAATTTTTTCCTGCGGCGCTTGCTTTAATTTGTCCGGGGTACAGGCGTTGAAAGCTTCCCTCTTCAGCGAAAGCTGAAATGTAAAGCTGAGGCTATGAAGGTATGTATACAAACTTTTCATATATATCTGAAATCCCAACCCCAAACATAGGGCTATGGGGCCATCTTTGATTTTTTACCTGTACTTTGACCAAAAGAAAATACATAACAAGTTTCAAAAAAAAATTATCTTAAACAATTCGGGAGTTAACAAACGGACGGACAGACAGACGCACATACTACAAAGTCATACGTATCCCGTCATACACTTCCTGGAACCTAATCTCCGTTACTTTACGCAGAGATCTGGCTTGCCCAACCATTTTTTCGAACTCAAACGCTGGCTTTTGCATGCTCCGAGCCTCCGACGCCATTCCTGCACCATCTTAGTCATGCATCGAATTTATGAACTGATCATTACTGGCAGATGGCGCTATCCGAAGTAAAACTTCGGGAACAAAAGCGGGCCGACCCGGAAAACAAATCCGAAACTGGACCCTAATTTTCGGTGTGCTTATGCAGAACCCTCGCCCATCGACTTTCAGACGGCGTTCGTGAAGTGTGTAAAATCGGTCGCAAAGTTCGTACAGTTGCTCCGCTAACCCGCGTAAAGTACTTTACGGAAGCCGGCAAGAAGTTCAACTTTAGTTAACTTCACAGCTCATTAAGCTGTGCTTAAATTTTTTCGTAAAATTTGGAAGGTTGATCAATAGGAAAAGAGATCGAAAATAAGTTATGAAAATAAATTTGAAAATGGGAAATAGGAGACTGAAAAATTATGAGATCATTATTCCGAGAATCATTCTTGTGGTTTATTTGATAATAATAATAATAAGGTAGAGAAACTTGAAATTTTTTTTTTTTAGAAATTTGTTGTTCTTGTTGGTTTTGTCAGGTGAGTTGGGAAGAAATACTTACTAACTGGATTAAATTGTTTTGAACTGGTTTATTTATTTACATTATTTTTGTTACTGGATTATTCTAATTTATTTATTGGAGGTTCCTTTCCTATATCTGGATATTAACCACGATCCATTATGGCTTTTAGTGTCAATAAATACCTACCTATGGTTCATATCATATATGATAATAATAATCTCTAATAATTAGAATTTGTTTCTTTCTAGAACATATTGACACAAACAATTCTTGTAATGTTACCGAGGTCCAAATTCCCGTCTGAGCGGCAACGAACCCTCGCCCATCGCCCGTCAAATAATTTTAACAAGCGCACAACACGCCATCTCCAACTTTTGCATACGTTTACGCCATCTTGAGTCCCGTATTCACAGAAGTCATCAGTTTGTGAATACTGGCAGATATCACTAAACGAACAAGAATGTCAGGACCAAAATGGGCCCGTCCGGGATTTGAACCCGGGACCTCCTGCACCCAAAGCAGGAATCATACCCCTAGACCAACGGGCCACATGCTGAAGTGCTGTACCTAAAACTTAAACTCCGGTTTGATCTTTTTCATGAATGTTTGCTTACCGTTAAAAAATTAAAGGTCTGGATTTTTTGTGGTCGGAATGGAACTCCATACAAGCAGGATGTTACAGCTGTCTAAACTATTTAATGTCTGTACATAAGAAGTTGTAATGGCCGACCGGCCAGCAAAGCGCAAGACGCCTTAACATTTACAAACCATCCTAGTGACAATCAAACCGTATAGAGCTCCTCAATTCCTTCACTTAGGCTATCCTAAAAATCGGCGACTTGACGTGTTAGAACTATTTTGCACTTCTACGAATTAAATTGGTTTGCATACAGTATACAGTACAACAAATCTTATTCATTTCTACCGTCGCTTTGGACGTCACCGGCTTCCAGCTTCTCACTTCGATCCTGGTCAAGGACAAAACTTGTTGCTAAAAAGTGGGTCTGAACTAAGTTGTATGGGAAATTCCATACGAGCGTGACGCCACGCCCATTTGATCTATTTTACCTTAGACAACGAAAAATTGTAGTTTATCCCTATCGGTGAATATATATTTTAATATATAGAGCCGAGCGGCCAGCGAGGCGCCCGTCGCGATCGATCGCGTTTACATTTACAAAATGACCTAGGGACAATCAAATCCTATGTTGGGTCCTCAATTACACGATGTCACAATGTACGTCACGTCTGTATGGAATTCCGATACAACTTAGTCGAAACCAAAAAATACGAGTGCAGTGATTAAAAATACACAACCGTGGAGGCACAGAATAAATGGGCATAATGAACAGTTTGGCTGCTTTAAACAGAGCTATCTCCTTCTCCCTTTTTTGGGTCAAAGTACGAACACACGATCCGAATCAACTAACTTCCTATGACCGAATTTACTGTTGCCGGCTTTGTCCGAGGCTTTGTCAGCCGGTGGGATGGACTGCGGCCAAAATCTCCTTCTTTATTTGCAATTTTAAGGTAGGTGTAGAGAGAATCACGTTGTGATATGAGCAAAATACTTCGGAAACAATAGTTACGCAAAACATGCCTAATCATAAGAATGACGTTCTAGGAAAGATTAGAAGGGAAGGACCCAGAAGGACTAGGTCGTAAAGGTTATCTAAGTAGTTTATTTGGATTAGTTATGCTACTGCACGGACAGGCATCATTCACAGTAGTTTCGTTTTAGTCCCCGGAACTTAAAGGTGGACGAAATTCCTTCACAAAAGGTAAAAAAAAGTCATGTTCTTTCAGGGTAGCCTAACCTAAAAATTTTATAAATGTTTCACAAAATTCATTCATACACAAATTCTGTACTTCAGTGCTAATAATCAAGAATAAATTCAGGTTTCCGGTTTTCCATCTTGGGTTTTCACCATTTTAACTCGTGAACAATGACAGTTATCAAGTTGAAACTTAATGTACCTGTGTATATTGGGGTCCTGTTGTACCTTTCGAAGGTCTCAACCCCCCATCCACTTGGTTCAGGGGCAATTTGGCCCAGATTCCCCAGCGACATAACATCGTAACTTGACTATACCGCTGGGGTTAGGAAGTTGAAATACCCTGTACTTGTACTTGTCCTGTACTTCCTATTACTAAATGTTGGGAAGTGAATTTTCAGTTGCAACCCCCCCCCCCCCCACCCTCTCCGTTCGTCGGCAACTGGGTCCATAGATGGTAACTTAAGATAGACTTAAGATAGTAACTTGGCCACGGCTCGAGTTAGGACGATGACATGTCCTACACTTACAGGTCATAGTAGCCTATTGCGAAGATACTTTTGGAGCTATCCATGTTGGCCCATCCATGGCCAACTGGGCCCGCGCTGACCATCAGTTAATCTCGTGAAACGATAAAGGTATCAACAGGGTATCAAATTTAAATTCGGTAGTTGATGGTGTGGGGGCCTTCGTGAGCATTTCTGGGGTATCGACCCCCCCCCCCCCAACCCCGTCCGGTTCAGAGGCCTAGTTCGTAACTTGCAAATCATGATAGGTACCAAGTTGAAATTTGGAATGACTGATGTGATCGGGTTCTAGATTTGGTTTTAGGGGGCTTCCACTCACATAGCCTAAGCGCTTCAGGGGCAAGTGGGCACTGATTGTCCATGAGTTAATTTCGTGAATCGCGACCGGTATAAAATCCAAAAATTCAAATCTAGCATACTTGTGAACATAGCCTACCGGTCTAGATGCGTGCGGATGGAGATCTGTGTGAAACCGGAAAATTTGTTGAAGTAATTTCTATCTGAAGTTGATTGGATTTGCTGAACTCATTTTTGAGCTGTGTGTTTGCCAGACAAGTAGTTCGCCGGGAATCCTGCAGGAACAGGAGATTTGGCAGAAGTAAGGCAGGAAGTTTTGATCAGTTTCAACAAAGTAGATGCGGCGTAGGGTATAGGCGTAAACACACATGCTAAATCCATATCTGAACTTGGTCTTCTCAGATGATTACCATTGGTCTTAATATGTCAAAGTCTGGATTAAATTTTAAATTTGTTGGATCCCATCGAAACCTTTGGTCTTGTTGTAGTACGCTATGTTTACTAGAAGGGTGAGAAATTCTGTGGTCTGGGCCACGTTAAAATCTAAGCGTTGCAGAACGGACAGATTTGAAAAATTTCTCCTACGCTTGGCTTTTTTAGATCCCAAAAAACGTAAGTGAGGGGATACCTATGACTTTGTTGTCCGTCCATCTGTCTGTTAGCACCATAACTCTCGAAGGGATTGAGATACTGAACATGGCGTGAGGATCCTTTGAGTCAAAGCACAGGTCAAGTTCGAAGATGGTCCCCATAGCTAAGTTATATATTTACGGATGGGGGAGGGTTTCAAAATTAGGGGTGAACTTTATTTTAAAGCCAATAACATAGTCTCTCGAGGGGTAAGGAAACATATTGAAGTGAATATCGATATGCGGCAAAAACCGGAATATGGAAATTATTTTCTCATCGCACCAGTAGTTCGCCCAGAAACAGGCCAAAACCAGAAAATTGGCAAAACGTAAAAGTTTTATTTGAATTTGATTAATTGTTCGAAATAGGGCAAGAAGACATGCTGTATCCGTATATGACAATCTTTTTATCTCCGGGCGTATAGTTTGCCCGAAATCCGGCTGAAATCGAAAAGTTTGTTAAAGGTAAAAGTTTTATCTGAACTTTATTAGAGGTTCAATGTAGGGGTAAGGAGAAACACTGAATTCGTTTTTGGACTTTAGTATTTTCCAGTCAAGTAGTTCACCCGGAATCCGGCCTAGACTGTAAATTTGACAGAAGTAGGCTAAGGAAGGAAGTTTTGATGAATTCGTCAAAGTTGATGCGGAGTATCGGGTATATATGTATGCGAAGTAGGGGTATATAAACACATGCTGAATCCATGTCTGAACTTAGTCCTCCCAGATGATTACAAGTGGCCTTAATCTGTTTTTAAATTTGATAAGCAAAAATGTTAAAGAAGTCGGGCCAACACCCGACATCTAGAAGACCCAATGGTATGGATCAAATATTAAATTTTCGAGATCCCTTCGAAGCCTTTAGTCTTCTTGTTGCCAGACAGTCACTAGTATCTGCTGCGGTGGCTTCAGTCTCTGGTGGATTCCTGTTGTTAGTCATGACCTTCCACAAACTGGTTTCTTAAATTTTTCATCATTCCGGATACGGTGCAATACGTTTAACTCTTCTGTCGTGCTGCATTTTCGACAGTAGTATGTTTTGCGCCATTCACCCCCTTGTCCATGTTCTTCAAGCTGCTCTTGTCTGGGTCCCCGGCCCTGGATAAGCCGCTGCTCACCCCATCTCCTTTAGGTTTCAGCGAAATGACGCCTCTGAGTAGACTGTCTAACACAGTTTAGTTCAGTTCAGTTTATTTGAAGACCCAAATACATTTAAGTATGATGCCAGTACCCGCCCCAAGAAAGGTACAAACAAGCACTTGCAACTGGGCCGGTACATAAAACTAATTTCCTTACTTTCTATTCCGTTTTCCAGCGTCTGCTCCTATCCATTCAACTTCACCAGTAGGTAATGCACCCGTATTTACCCATCTTTTTTTGTGTCATTTTTGTGTGCTTTTCTTTCGTTCATTTTTATTCTCATATTTATTTTTCTATATCGTTAATTTTGATAAAAATAAATACAAAAAAACCTAACAATTCTCCCGTGTTTTTGTCTATTATTTCCTTCCGTTTCTCTTGCTTTCCTTTCAGTGTATTTTTCTTCTTTTTTTTTTTGCCGTCAATACCTTTCTGTATGTGTAGTTTATTTATGTTTGTAATATGATGTAACTATTTGTAATGTGAATATTTTCAGTGTAGGTTAGTATATAGGTAGTAGATCACCAACAAGATAGCTTCACGGGGTCTTGATTATCGCATTATATTTATGATATGTAGTTTATGTAGTACAAATAAATGAATGAATGAAGGAATAACTAATAATTAACTAGAAGCAAAACATAAAAAAAAATAAAATGAAAAATGATAACCAATCTCTCATTAACTCATTTAATAACAATAATGAGAAAAAAGAAAAACAAAAAGAAAATAGGAAACCAAAACTATGAACCTTGGCCTAAGAAATAAATTTTCAGTTTATTTTTAAATAACCCCAGGTGCTCAGCCGTCCGAATGCTCTCCGAAACAGAGTTTCACACATTGGACCCTGCAAATATAGTAGGGAAGCCGGCCCTGGTTCCACTTCTATGCGGGACGACGAAGTCACTAGCATGACGCGTTTCATAATGATGCAAAGATCTATTGTCACTAAAATAATTACAAAAAACCTCTGGACTTGCATCATTCCAACATTGACAAGCAAAAATTCCAACTTGGTACTCCCGTACTTGGTACTTGGTACTAATATCAGCCCCTTTTCTGTAAAATATATTTTCCATACAGTTACATGCTGGTTATTTAAGAAGTAGCCGAAGAAGCTACGCCCTGCCATAGTTCGAAAAGCTTTGACTTGACATGATTTATCGCGTGGTGAATTTTCAAAACTTGTTTGGCTAAAATTTTAAAGTAAATGGCTTTTAAGATGACTCTGATTACTAATTATATAAAGTTTGTCTTTGTGGTAGACTGTGAGCTCAGGTTTGTGGAGTCTAATTTTTTCTCGCTATTTCAGCTAAAAAAACAGGTTGAAACTCGAAGCTCGACTCGAAGACGACATGAGTAGGAGAATTCTTGGGGAAAACAACTAAACTTCATCAACTAGCAAACGACGCGCTGGTCCCTGTGTCTACCTTGTAATTCTGGTAGTTAGCAATGGCGACAAGAATCTTAGGACACTAAGTTGACAAACTTGCTAATGTAGAGGAGGGAACAGCCCTTTGAGAACCGAGGTAGAGCCGACAGTCCCGAGGTAGGAACGTTGCCAGCCCATGACCTCGGTTGCGTTTCAAAGAATTGAATACATGTTACGATGGTGAGAGGAGGTAGCTCTTTAATATTGTGAGTGTTACTCTCACTGGAACAAATATAATATCATCGCAGACAGACGTCAATATTCTGTCGGGACTTCCTGCTGAACAGATAGTTACTATTATTATCATTTATGATGCTACCGACCATCCCTGTAACGATCTCAACTCTTGTGGAACGGAAATGATCATAGGGAGGAGCCAATTTCCTCTCGAATTTTCTTATCACGCCGGACGGTTGAAGGAAAATCATAACATAATCATAAAGATCGGATCAAATGACAGCAAGGTGGAACCTTGACGCAGACTGGCTGGCCCAAGTTGTTTGTGTAGTTAGTAGTTCCGTGTTTATTTTTATGGCACTTGCCCTTCGGCCAAGTGCCATATAGCGATGGCAATTTCTGTCCGTCCGTCGGTCTGTCGGTCTGTCCAGGTTTTGCTAGTTCGGGCACTTCCAGATAAGCTAGGACGATAAAACTTGGCAAGCGTATCAGGGACCCCAATGATTAAGTTGGAAATAGTCACTTCCCCGATCCGAGCACCGTGGGGGGAGTGGAGGGAGGGGGAATCCGGAATCTTGAGGTATTTTTAACTTTTGAACGGGTGATCGGATCTCGATGAAACTTGATATTTGGAACGACCACATGCTTCAGACGACCCACTTAAAATCCGGACCGGATCCGGTGACTTTTGGGGGGAGCTGGAGGGGGCAACCGGAAATCTTGGGAAACGCTATGAGTGGAGGGATCGAGATGAAACTTGGTGGGAAGACACCTAGCAAACACTAGATACATCATTGACATAACCGAGCCGATTCGGGAACTGTGGGGGAGTGGAGGGAGGGGGAATCCGGAACCTTGAGGTATTTATAACTTTTGAACGGGTGATCGGATCTCGATGGAACTTGATATTTGGAAAGACCTCATGCCTCAGACGACGTACTTAAAATCCGGACCGGATCCGGTGACTTTTGGGGGGAGCTGGAGGGGGCAACCGGAAATCTTGGGAAACGCTATGAGTGGAGGGATCGAGATGAAACTTGGTGGGAAGACACCTAGCAAACACTAGATACATCATTGACATAACCGAGCCGATTCGGGTACTGTGGGGGGGGGTGGAGGGAGGGGGAATCCGGAATCTTGAGGTATTTATAACTTTTGAACGGGTGATCGGATCTCGATGGAACTTGATATTTGTAAAGACCTCATGCCTCAGACGACCCACTTAAAATCCGGACCGGATCCGGTGACTTTTAAGGGGAGCTGGAGGAGGCAACCGGAAATCTTGGGAAACGCTATGAGTGGAGGGGTCGAGATGAAACTTGGTGGGAAGACACCTAGTAAACACTAGATACATCATTGACATGACCGAGCCGGGCACTGTCGGGGGAGTGGAGGGAGGGGAATCCGGAATCTTGAGGTATTTATAACTTTTTAACGGGTGACCGGATCTCGATGAAACTTGATATTTGGAACGACCTCATGCCTCAGACCACCCACTTAAAATCCGGACCGGATCCGGTGACTTTTGGGGGGAGCTGGAGGGGGCAACCGGAAATCTTGGGAAACGCTGTGAGTGGAGGGATCGAGATGAAACTTGGTGTGAAGATACATCATTGACATAACCGAGCCAATTCGGGCACTGTGCGGGGAGTGGAGGGAGGGGGAATCGGGAATCTTGAGGTATTTATAACTTTTGAATGGGTGATCGGATCTCGATGGAACTTGATATTTGGAAAGGCCTCATGCCTCAGACGACCCACTTAAAATCCGGACCGGATCCGGCGACTTTTGGGGGAGCTGGAGGGGTTAACCGGAAATCTTGGGAAACGCTATGAGTGGAGGGATCGAGATGAAACTTGGTGGGAAGACACCTAGCAAACACTAGATACATCATTGACAGAACCGAGCCGATTCGGGTACTGTGGGGGGGGGGGAGTGGAGGGAGGGGGAATCCGGAACCTTGAGGTATTTATAACTTTTGAACGGGTGATCGGATCTCGATGGAACTTGATATTTGGAAAGACCTCATGCCTCAGACGACGTACTTAAAATCCGGACCGGATCCGGTGACTTTTGGGGGGAGCTGGAGGGGGCAACCGGAAATCTTGGGAAACGCTATGAGTGGAGGGATCGAGATGAAACTTGGTGGGAAGACACCTAGCAAACACTAGATACATCATTGACACAACCGAGCCGATTCGGGTACTGTGGGGGGGGGGGGGAGTGGAGGGAGGGGGAATCCGGAATCTTGAGGTATTTATAACTTTTGAACGGGTGATCGGATCTCGATGGAACTTGATATTTGGAAAGACCTCATGCCTCAGACGACGTACTTAAAATCCGGACCGGATCCGGTGACTTTTGGGGGGAGCTGGAGGGGGCAACCGGAAATCTTGGGAAACGCTATGAGTGGAGGGATCGAGATGAAACTTGGTGGGAAGACACCTAGCAAACACTAGATACATCATTGACACAACCGAGCCGATTCGGGTACTGTGGGGGGGGGGAGTGGAGGGAGGGGGAATCCCGAATCTTGAGGTATTTATAACTTTTGAACGGGTGATCGGATCTCGATGGAACTTGATATTTGGAAAGGCCTCATGCCTCAGACGACCCACTTAAAATCCGGACCGGATCCGGCGACTTTTGGGGGAGCTGGAGGGGTTAACCGGAAATCTTGGGAAACGCTATGAGTGGAGGGATCGAGATGAAACTTGGTGGGAAGACACCTAGCAAACACTAGATACATCATTGACATAACCGAGCCGATTCGGGCACTGTGGGGGGGAGTGGAGGGAGGGGGAATCCGGAACCTTGAGGTATTTATAACTTTTGAATGGGTGATCGGATCTCGATGGAACTTGATATTTGGAAAGGCCTCATGCCTCAGACGACCCACTTAAAATCCGGACCGGATCCGGTGACTTTTGGGGGGAGCTGGAGGGGGCAACCGGAAATCTTGGGAAACGCTGTGAGTGGAGGGATCGAGATGAAACTTGGTGTGAAGATACATCATTGACATAACCGAGCCAATTCGGGCACTGTGCGGGGAGTGGAGGGAGGGGGAATCCGGAATCTTGAGGTATTTATAACTTTTGAATGGGTGATCGGATCTCGATGGAACTTGATATTTGGAAAGGCCTCATGCCTCAGACGACCCACTTAAAATCCGGACCGGATCCGGCGACTTTTGGGGGAGCTGGAGGGGTTAACCGGAAATCTTGGGAAACGCTATGAGTGGAGGGATCGAGATGAAACTTGGTGGGAAGACACCTAGCAAACACTAGATACATCATTGACATAACCGAGCCGATTCGGGCACTGTGGGGGGGAGTGGAGGGAGGGGGAATCCGGAACCTTGAGGTATTTATAACTTTTGAACGGGTGATCGGATCTCGATGGAACTTGATATTTGGAAAGACCTCATGCCTCAGACGACGTACTTAAAATCCGGACCGGATCCGGTGACTTTTGGGGGGAGCTGGAGGGGGCAACCGGAAATCTTGGGAAACGCTATGAGTGGAGGGATCGAGATGAAACTTGGTGGGAAGACACCTAGCAAACACTAGATACATCATTGACACAACCGAGCCGATTCGGGTACTGTGGGGGGGGGGGGGGGGAGTGGAGGGAGGGGGAATCCGGAATCTTGAGGTATTTATAACTTTTGAACGGGTGATCGGATCTCGATGGAACTTGATATTTGGAAAGACCTCATGCCTCAGACGACCCACTTAAAATCCGGACCGGATCCGGTGACTTTTGGGGGGAGCTGGAGGAGGCAACCGGAAATCTTGGGAAACGCTATGAGTGGAGGGGTCGAGATGAAACTTGGTGGGAAGACACCTAGTAAACACTAGATACATCATTGACATGACCGAGCCGGGCACTGTCGGGGAGTGGAGGGAGGGGAATCCGGAATCTTGAGGTATTTATAACTTTTTAACGGGTGACCGGATCTCGATGAAACTTGATATTTGGAACGACCTCATGCCTCAGACCACCCACTTAAAATCCGGACCGGATCCGGTGACTTTTGGGGGGAGCTGGAGGGGGCAACCGGAAATCTTGGGAAACGCTGTGAGTGGAGGGATCGAGATGAAACTTGGTGTGAAGATACATCATTGACATAACCGAGCCAATTCGGGCACTGTGGGGGGAGTGGAGGGAGGGGGAATCGGGAATCTTGAGGTATTTATAACTTTTGAATGGGTGATCGGATCTCGATGGAACTTGATATTTGGAAAGGCCTCATGCCTCAGACGACCCACTTAAAATCCGGACCGGATCCGGTGACTTTTGGGGGAGCTGGAGGGGTTAACCGGAAATCTTGGGAAACAATATGAGTGGAGGGATCGAGATGAAACTTGGTGGGAAGACACCTAGCAAACACTAGATACAACATTGACATGACCGAGCCGATTCGGGCACTGTTGGGGGAGTGGAGGGAGGGAGAATCCGGAATCTTGAGGTATTTATAACTTTTGAACGGGTGACCGGATCTCGATGAAACTTGATATTTGGAAAGACCTCATGCCTCAGACGACCCACTTAAAATCCGGACCGGATCCGGTGACTTTTGGGGGGAGCTGGAGGGGAGAACCGGAAATATTGGAAAACGCTATGAGTGGAGGGATCGAGATGAAACTTGGTGAGAAGACACCTAGCAAACACTAGATATATCATTGACATAACCGAGCCGTGCCTACTCGTAACAAGTGCCATATGAGCTCGTAGCTCTTGTTATTCCAATGTATAGTACTTATTACGAATTTGCCTAGTTGATGGAAGATCGTTCGTAAGTGGATTTTACTGTCAGTTATTTTACTGAGTGTTTTTCGTCTTCTAGTTTGTTATGTCCTTCTTCTTATTTTTCTCATTCCTTTTTCTGCTCTCTTTTGGTTTGTTTCCTTCAAAAATTAAAATCAAGCTCCGCCCATTGCCAGACCTTACTGTGGGTCCATAAAGAGTTAATGGTGTCCCTATTTTTTTTTATGAATAGAACTGGAAAACTGGAATCACATTTGTCATATTCAGTTCAACAGACCAGAAATGAACTAAAGCAGTGAGTATAGAGCGAGAATTAATTGAATCAGGTATATTCATTTTCACAGACATAATAACTGGTTTGAAGGTTGGCATGACACATTGCTGAAACATTGACGTTTGCAGCAGCAGCTCTTGCTCTTCGTAGCTAGTAGTAGTAGTAACCAATTGTCTTGTGCGCAAGCTCGTGGGTTAGACGCTATAGAATATATCCTTTGCCGTTGTATCCACTTCGAATTAGTACAACACATGACAATAAAAGATCGACTAATAACATCGAAAACTTAAGTCTCTTTAGGTATTCTGTTTTAAATTTGTTGATTTTGTTCAGTTTAGAGTTTTAAACAGTACCCCTTTACTGAAATAGTATGTTATCAGGAATCTTTTCTTCAGGCATGATTACTTTAAATTATTTGCTTTAAGATGATCCTGATTGTTAATTGTATAATAACTTTTCTCAAACAGGTATGCACATGCCTTTGTGGGGGGGAGGTGAAAGGGTATCCGGAAGTTCCCAGAGGGAGATGCACTGAGGATCGAGCAAATCTTGTGAGATGCCTTACTCTCGAACGAGCGATCCGATTCGGATGGAACTTGTTAGCTGGGAAGGCCACATGCCATAGATGTTCAATTACATTTTCGGTCTATCCGGAGTCGACCCCTGTAGGGAGAGGTAGGGGTCCTAGAAATAATGTGAAACACTTAGGATGAAGAAATCAGAGTGGAACTTGGGCGGAAAGGACTACCATATTCCTCAGGGAATATGGACTGGGTCTGATAGATAGAAAGTTTATTGTAAAAATCGACTAACGTGGTTATAAACCAAACTTGCGATTATTGTCAAACAAACAGAATAAATTACAATATATGTATCTAATGTCGGTAGGCTTAAAAAAATTCACGCTTCGTTGAAAAATTTCACGAACACGGATAAAACTTTGTGCATATCCAGCGTGTTTTGTAGGTACATGACAGAGCTTGGGAACCCTAGAACTTACCACTCGCTCTGGTCGATTTCTAACATTTTGATAGATCATATTGATTTGATTGATCTCAGAAGGTCCATCCAACAGTTACTGCAGGAACCTTAGCTGATATACATGCAAATTAGTCTTGCAAGTGCGATATGAGCTTACACCTTCTGTTATGTTATAAGTGATTTTCTGTTGGGTTCATTTAGAAAAGATAAATAAATAAACTGATTTCATACTTTCAGATATGCAGGTGCTGATAGCTCTAGTAGCTCTGCTGACCTTTGATCCTTCGTTGTCACTGAAAATCGAACCAGTACGATGGCTTGAAAACAGGACTCTTGAATGCTTTGACTTGGGAACGGACAATGATTTTCAACACTGGATATTGCCTATGGAAGATATTCTGACAGGAAGTGTCTCGGGACAGTATACCATTGATACAACGACAGGGGCTCTGACTATTCTGGTAAGATCTCGGCGGGTTTCTGCGAGTTTCGGGAATCCGTACTTCGCTGATAAATACCCCCTTGAGCCCAAGCTGACTGGGAAACACATATTCAAACAATACGTCCTTCATAAAATCCGATGACGCATTGCCGAAAGATGCGCTAGAGGAACAATAACAATAACACGTGAGATCTAGGGATAAGTTATCTGACGGGTGAATGAGCGATTAGGCTTTCGTTGCATATCGAGTCGCGCATTAGCCCCGTGGACAAGACAGCCAACACTCAGCACTGAAGTCGGAAGCCAGAAATGACAAACTTGATGACGCTTGACAGAACAGAGTTGGGAAAAGCAAAAAGAGGGGAAGAGAAATTTTAAACAGTTTTAAACATGGTTAGGCCTAAGAGGAATTGAAAACAGCAAAAAAAAACTGGACAAACGTACACAAAGAAGTAACGTGTCATTGTTTTCTTTAACACAGCGCAGCTAGCGGCAAAAAAAAGAACTAATCTGAGAGTAATTTTATGAGGGGCGTATGGGATAAAGCGGATACGTCAGCTACGATGCTTTGGCAGCGCTGGCACCGTCTGTGTGCTCATTTGTCCATATCACTTGTCAGATCGAGCCTCGTGCAAATACACTGTTCATCTTATCTCTATTTGGTACTAATCTTATCTGCGTAGAGATAAGAATAATCTGAGTAGCAAATACTGCAGTTAACTTCAATCTGTATAGGCTACACAAAATTTTTTGCAGTGTATTACTGTTTGAATTTAAGAATCATTAGTTTTGTTTTGTATCCGTCAACTTTAAATTCAGTAATTTTTTGGTTTATATTTTTGGTTTATATGAAACTGTGTTTATTTCCTTTATTTTTGTGAGTTTGGCCAAGCCTCCTGGGCGGAACTGGAGATGTATCGCTGCAAATATTTGTGTGTGTTTATGTATACAGTTTAACTTGCATCTGAGCGAACCGAGTTCACCTCTCTTCTCTGTGACCTTGAATTTGCATCAGCAATCACCAGGTTCAATTTATTCCCCAACGTTGTCCCTGACGTTCGACAGACTGACGAGGACCCCTGCCAAGAAGAACCAAAATACCGCTGCCAAAGCATTGTAGCTGACGAGTGACGTACCCGTCTTATCTATTGTCTGAATTCACTTCCCAGCGAACAAAACACATCGCGGAAACTGTCCGATCCCTGGAACTGCTCTCTATTTTCCTGTTGAACTGACCCTGAAGATTCATTGAAAGCTGAAGTAACTGGGAAAATATCTGTATTTCAAACTTTTGAATAAATAGCCTATGGCTTCATGGACATTATTTACATTATCATATGTTCCAACTTGCTTATTAATACTTTTCCTAATTTTCAAAATTCCCGCTGAAGCACTAACTTCTCGGAATCCCTTTACGAGAAAGCTGTTTCCCTTGCTAAAGCGCGAAAACGGGGTTTGAAAGCTCGGCAACTTTCCGAAGCAGCGCGAAAATGATTCCGACTTTGCTTTTCAGCTCGCAAAAATTTGGATCTACAATGTGCTTTTTTCAAACTGTGAAAAGAAAACCAGATGCCAGTTAACAATAGTAAATTTTCAAAAAAAAAGAGTGAAGCATGGCAAATATGGTACACGAATGAAAAATGTTTTTGGCAAGTATTTTGCAGTAAAAATACCTAGTTTGACTTTTAGCTTTCTCTAGATGTCATCATTTTATAGCAACTATCCTTTTTGTTAGTGCCCCATTATGCGTAGGTATTAAACTTCTCGTGGCTCGACTGTCCGCGGTCTCTCCATGTTTGAACCACCTGTTTAAAAAACTATTCTCGGATTTCTGCCTTCTTCTTGATTTCCAAGATGGGAATAAACTTTTCAGGTACAAAGGTACCCCCCGAAATAAATTCCTGGATACGGGCCTGCCTGGACTTAACATAATCCTAATTCAATCTTCAGTTAGTGCTTGATTACAAACAAAAATTCCGTCTTTTCTGGGTCACCGTCAACGCTAGCCGAGATTTCAGGCACTGAATATTCGTGTCGCCCATAGCAACACATTCGAAGTACTCGTAAGCATGAAGTTAACGAAATTATAGCAGGTGCGCCATTTGGGGGGAGGGGGACAGGGGACCATGCTCCCGCCAGATTTTAAAATCGTCGTCCTTGTTGATTTTTCTACTAAATAGGTTACAGAAAGTTGAAATGCAAAGCAGCGACTTTACTTTAAGGAATATCGGAAAACTGGTTTATATTTACCTCCAAAAGAGTGACAGATTTTTATTCTGCGCAAGAAGTTCATCCTTGCCCTCTCATATAGTTCAACCAACTGATATGGCGCCACTCACTTAATAAAAGCTACCATATTAGGTCAAACCGGTACGAAGGGGGCAGTTCTTCATAATTGTATGGCGGGACCGCGGGAGGTTGACACATACCCTACAATAATATTAAACTTCTTCCTCTGCCAACAAAATCATCAGAGTGGTATCTGAAGTCAATCGTCACATATTCCATCAAGGATTGTAATTCTACTTAATATTGTATTTTGTTTCGTCTTCATTGTTTGTTAATTGCTACTCCGAGGAACCCCGAGATCAACTTGGGAGTGAATTTTGTATATGTAATTAAAACCTTAATTAGCTCAGAAGTGGAAATTAAGGTTAGCATATTAAGACTTTTTGATTGATTGATTGTGTCTCATGGGTACGATGTGTCCTAAATTTCGACCTTGATCAACTCCATAATAAACTAAATGATAATACTATATGTACATTTTATTTTTAAACCGCCAAATACGCAAGGGGCAGTGGAATTAAAAAATGAACAAGACCAAAGGTTTCGATGTGATCCCGAAAATTTATTAGCTGATCCAGACAACTGGGTCTTGTAGATGTGCGGTGTTAACCAGACTCCTTAAAACTTTGACTGTTAAAATTTCGAAACAGATTAAGGCTAATGGCTGAACAGCATGTGTTTTTGCCCTTACACGTCATAACTATTGTGGCGAAACTGATCAAAACATCCTGCTTTAGTTCTACCGAATTTCCGGTTTCAGCCGGATTCCGGGCAAACTACTTGTCTCAAAACTGAAGTCGGCATGTCTCCTTAAGCCTACATCGGACCTTTAGTTAACTTCAGATAAATCTTCTGCTTTTAACACATTTTCCGGTTTGGCTGGAATCACAGCGAACTATTTTTCCGGCGATAAAACAATTTTCATACAAGAACTGAGCAGTAGATCCAACCGCTAATCAGCTTCTGATAAAACTTTTAGATATGGCACATTTCCGGTTTCGACCGGATTCCGGGCGAACCAGATATCCGGGTAGAAAACAATTGCTTCTATACGGATTCGACATGTCTTTTTATCCGTAAATCGAACAACTAATCAACTTCAAATAAAATTTTTACGTTTAAAATATTTTCCAGTTTTTGCCGGATTCCAGGCGAACCATTTGTCCGGTGAGAAAAAGAAAGTTCAGTCATGGATTTAGCATGTTTCCTTGCCCCTAAATCCGCTCTTGCATCAGCTTGAAAAAATATTATCTTCATCCCTTATTTTAAACCTCCCTCTCTCGCCCCTAAACACTGGGCTACAGGGTCCATCTACGAACCTGACCTGCACTTAGACCCAGTGGATCCTCGCAAGTTTGAACAAAATATCTCAACCCCTTTGAGAGTTATTGTGCTGACAGACGGACATACAACTGTTACGAGGTCATCGGTATCCCTCCACTTTAGTCCCCGAAGCCGTTAGGGGCGGCGGCCCGCCGGTAAAATTATGCTGCCGAATCTATTTAAGTGAAATGTTTCAAGTTCTTTTTCTATTGAGTTTTATCTTTCAAACCCTGTTCTGTTTTTGCCATCAGCAAGTAAGCAGTGGGTCGTCGGTTATGGCGGCAGTGCAGGACTATTATCTATTACCAAAAATTATATGTTAGCTCCAAACCGTGTAAACAAAAGTGACCAATAGCGACCGTGCTGTCTGTCCAAAGTTTGCTAGTTCAGACACTTCCGGACAAGCTAGGGCCAGTGCCGTCTTTTACTTTTGGTGGACCCTTGGCCATCCATGGGTTTGTGGCCCCCTTTCGAGAGTCAAAAACGTAAAAAGCATCAGCCCATTAGCAGACACTGTTCTCGGTCGAGCCACACTATGGTCACATCTGACAAAATTTTGGTAGCGTAAATGACGAGGGTGCGTAACCTGGATCGTAAGGAACAAGGCAATGCGGCCAGCAACGATAGCCGGATTTCTCAGCAATTTACACTGGCCGCTTGGCCTCTCTTTTCCCCTGGCCCCCCAATTCCACCCTAACTGGCCTGAGGATAAAGACGGCACTGGCTAGGGTGGAGAAACTTGCCATTCTTTGCGGACAGTTTCACGGAAAGTCGGAAAACATTTTAATTCCCTCGAAATCCCCTCGATTGCTGGACATTCGAAATTCCCTAGAAATCTCCTCGAGTACTGGGGATTCCCCCTTTCACACATTTTATTTTTAGTACGAGTCCAGTTGGAAAGCAGCTAGAGGATTGGGGGTGATGAGGAGGCTGAAAAAGGTGTTCCCGATAGCAGTTGTCAAACTATTATACAGTGCTATTGTGCATCCTTACATCACGTACGGTTGTTTTGTTTGGGCAAGTAATTTCTTTGCCAATTATAAAAGAACCCAAATAATACAAAACAAAGCGCTGCGTCTCATAGGAGAATTTAAAAATTCTCAGAATACTGCGGAGTGTTTTAGAAAGAATGGGATTTTGAACGTAGGTGAGCTTCGTGATTACCAGCTAGCGATTTTGTTTTTCAAAGTGTAAATAAGGTAAGCCCTGAGTACTTTTATGATTTTTCTAACACTAACTCGTTTTATCACCCTTATTTTACCCAACATTCAGAGGATTTAGCTCATGAGAGAAAAAACTTCAACAAGAGCAGGAGTTGTTCTCAGGAACATAAGTAAGTGAGTAAGTAAGTAATTTATTTATAACCTGCCGTTTTCAGAAAGCGGAGTAAATGAAGTGTGAGCGTCTGGAATGACCTTCCAGAATCGGTCAGAGTCTGGCATAATTCAAGAGAATGGTTAAATCCCATTATTTGAAAAGGAAAGAAGTGTGATGAAAAAAAAAGGAAAAAATAATTTACCCCCCCCCCCCCCCCAAAGGGGGGGAGGTAATGAGGGAATGATAAATCGGTCAGAGTCTGGCATAATTCAAGAGAATGGTTAAATCCCATTATTTGAAAAGGAAAGAAGTGTGTGAAAAAAAAAGGAAAAAATAATTTACCCCCCCCCCCCCCAAAGGGGGGGAGGTAATGAGGGAATGATATAGCGGAGTCATGGTGGTTAGAACTACGGCCACAATCAGGATTTTTTTGTCTTAAAAATGGCCGTTAATGGTAAATTGTTTGCTTAATTTATGTGTTTTTGATGAAATTAAAAAAATGTCTATGTCTATGTCTGAATATGATTATCATGATTATGGTCATTATGGTTTAGACCCCTATACCAGTCTAGTACACTAGCCCCATTTCAGGCACGGTGCTCAAACGTCTAGCACCATGCCTGGGTGCTAGACGTTCAAGCACTGTACCTTGGATTTCATGTCTGGTGCATGGATTTCAGTATACAGTACATACAGAAAAAACACAGTTTCCGTCATCACAACTGAGCACTGGCTCGGACAGGGCTGAAATTACTACTACTAATTAGAGAAATTAAAGACAATCCTTTACATATTTTTCACAACAAAAACAAAAGGGCTCTAATGATGATAGAGATGAAAAACCTAACAGCACCCTATCTATTTTCCATGTATTTTCCCTATCTATTCCCCAAGAGCATATATTCTGGTTGGCTGCTACTGGGCTGCTAGGTAGAAAAAGCTGAGGCAAAGGATACTTTGCATGCAAAACCCTTGACTATGTAGAAAAGGAAATGAGGTTTTTCACGTCTGTCATCATCCAAGCTCTTTTGTTTTTGTTCTGAAAAATATATAAAGGATTGTCTTCGATTTCTCTAATTCATGGTAGTAATTCCAGCCCTGTCCGAGCCAGTGCTCAGTTGTGATGACAGAAACTGTGTTTTTTCTGTATGCACTGTATACTGAAATCCATGCACCATACATGAAATCCAAGGTACAGTGCTTGAACGTCTAGCACCCAGGCATGGTGCTAGACGTTTGAGCACCGTGCCTGAAATGGGGCTAGTGTACTAGACTGCCCTATACAGATTAATCAATTCAACATTAATCTTCTCTTTCAGAATGCTGATGGCCAAGACACTGGCGTTTACAGATGTGTTTACATACAGCCTGATGGAACATACAGTATAAAAACCATCCAGATTGATGTATGGGATTACACCGCTGTCATAAATGCTGCACTGGATTGGGAGGTAAGGAATGAGCAATCTAACTATGATCTTAACCAGACCAAATAGCTGCTCTTTAAAAATAATGGTTACCTACTGTCTCCATGGTGACAGGCTACTGTCAGAACACACCGGCTTCCATTTCATCCTCTACCAACAAAGACGAGAACTGCGAAACTATTTAGCTTTTCCTAACAACTGTTAATGAGCTTTCTACTTGCTTGGTTAGCCTACTCAAAGTAGTCTACAGTACATCCAAAGCACGTTCCAGCCTTTCAAAATGTTATCAATACTTCGTAAACAAAAATAAAGCCACATGCAGAGCTGTCTAACGGCTAAAGTCGTTCCTGACGTATAAGTAAAAGAAAGCGAAGATGGCACGCGCGGCGAGTTCTCCTCTTTACGTTCTGATAGGGTATATTAAAACCGACAGGCACTCATCAACGCATCATTTCTGTTTATTCTGAATTTCTTTCCTTTTAATAAACCTGGGCTGTTAAACTAACTAGCGGACTAAGTCAACACTCGGTCAAACGGGCGAAACCAACGGACCCAAAGTTTAAGTGACTTTTTCATATTTTTTTTTTTTCAGTGTTGTACATGTGAACCAAGCCTAAGCTTTATTTTGCTTCAGCAACACATTTTAGAATAACCAACAGGAAATCCCTTTGGTTAGAAACATGAAATAGTTTTAAAACGAGACCTCTTTTAACCTTAAATATTCGTTTGTATATTTTTCGTGTTTGGTGACGCAAAAACGGATTAGTCAGCAATATTTCTGACCGTTTTAGCAAGGGTCTTTTTGACGCTGTAGTTAAAAATATCAGGCTTGGACCTGAACAGGACCCTTGCCAAGAAGGGTCGACGCTAGAAATCCCAACCAACTACTCGGTTTGGCATTAAAGTTTAACCGAAAAGGATGGGATAGGACAAATTAGTTACCAATCACTTACTCGCTTAAATTAGCTTGAAAACCCGCTTAAAATGCGTTACTTAGTTGTTCCGCTATTCACAAATAATCGATTTTCAAATAGTGGAATTTCCTTGCTATATGTGGTACCTCTATGCGCTTGTATTTTTGCTGTATGCCTTATGTGAAAGATTTATGATTTTTTTGTTTGTTCAGGCATTAAAGGAACAGAAAACTTGACTCAAACTTGACTCGGGGAGCTAGCTGACATATCAAGAATGTACACTGAGTCGATATTGAGAGTAAAAAAAAATTCTCGTGACGACCGTTGCAGTTTCCGGGCAGTTTCCGAGAATTCGACTTTTGAGTTAGTAGACAAAAAAGCAAAAGGTTTGTGTGCCGGGAGTAGGAATCGAACGCACGACCTCTTGTCTAATATCCCGATACTATGGCTGAAACACGGCCAAAGGCGAACTTTTACAGTGCATAAGTGCATAATTACAGTGCATAAGGGGCAAGGGCCTGCCAGCTAGCTTTGGGAACACTAAGGAGGGGGTTCGAGATAACAAATAAGGGGGGTCCTGTCGACAATAAGTCCCTGTATCTTTATATAAGCCCCCCAGGTCAGATTGATGGCCGAAAGTTGCGTAGTCAAGTCTTCTGTGCCTTTAATTAAAATTCACCCATCTCACACTGCCCAATGAAAAGCCGCGTTTGTGTTGAGATTAAAATTTCCCGCGTCATAGTAGAATTTGCACTGTGGGGACTGCCGCAGATATTCTGAACGTCGTAAGTAGAGTAAATAGTGGAAAATAAAAAAATCCCTTTGTAGAATCCAAATAACTCAGTGTATTCAGTTAAATGACAGAAACATAAGTTGGCTTTTCAGTTAAACTTTAATAGACATGATTCGCAGTCAGCTTGGGCTGAATGAACCCTTATATAGTATAGATTTGTGTTGGCCGTGCACAAGCCAGACAGATCATTTTTCTAGCATCTATGAAATGCATTAAAATGTTACTTCTTCGCATGCTGACTGAGAATCAGATTTAAAGCACAATTCTTCCTAGAACTGATATTTTCACGACAAAATTGCTCAGGAATATCTTTTCGAAAATACCATTATTGTGTTGCGAGAGCAACACTTTGGTTTTGTCGTATTTTTTTTTTGTTTTTGTTTTTTTTTCCTAGTACCCCGATTTCAGCTTATTTCTGGAAAGTACTAAAGGTCTAACCTGTGCGGTTTTTACGGAACGTGTGGACCTTAGGCTGGATTGATGCATATGACATTACATTTTGGAAAGCTCCTTAGAACTCTTGCCTGGTGCCAAAAAGGATGGTTTCTGTTTGTAATTGACCCAGAGCCTACAGTGTGGGAAGTGAAGTCGAGTTGTATAGCATATGTCACAGATGACTATCTGAAGTTATGCAGTCAAGCTTTCGTTTCATCAAACCATGTTTCTGCTTTTGAGTGGAAAGCTCCGTTCTAGCAGGCAAGCAGACAGGCGCCGGTTTTAAACTTAAGATGGACTAAAATCTATAAGTGCTAAATAGTGCGGCAGTTCCCTGGCCCCACAGCCAATACATCTTCTTTGAGTGATAAAAAGAAAAATTTACAGGATAAAAAAGTGGCATTTTCCCACGGGTCCAAAAGTGCTGCCATCTGTTGTTTCTACCCATTTCTGTTCGGGATTTCAGCCAAGTTTATCATTTAATTTCTTACACTTGGGATTGAGGAAGAGGAATGATATAAGATGGACCTCTTAAAATTTAAACAGTTTGAACCTGTTAGATGGAGCTCATCTAACACTTAGACCAATTTAACAGAATACCAAATCAGTCATGTTATTTCCAATGGTATATTTAACTCAGTTTTCAAAAAATTTCAGTTAGCAAAGTTTTGAAGAACACAGCACATTTGTTTTAGCCATATCTCGGCCCCTGGCAAGGGTCCTCTTCAGCTCAAGCTAGGAAAATGAACCTGCTCTGAAATCGAGTCAGTCTCTAGCAGCTATAAGTATTATGTTTTCTGGATTCCGAAGAAATAACTTCCCGAAACCAGATAGTCGTTACTCCGCAATTTATTCTATCGCAGGTTAATTTTTCTAGCAGAAGCCTAATTTTTATTACCATGGCCCTTGGACTTTTATGTGTCATGAAAATTCGACAGCGAAATTAGTTTAATATTATGTTATGGTTTTAGACTAATCTGATCCGTGGAATTATTGTCGGGGCTGCCTGCATTCTGATTTTCGTCGGATACTGGCTTCTGCACGAGTGGCAGTGGGTCGCACCATCAGACTTTGGAACAGGTGAGCCTAGTGCAGTCTCTTTGTTAGATAAAAATATTGAAATACGAGAAAGTAGACACGAGAGAAAATTTAAAAGTTATCCGAATCTCTCACGTCTGGTATTGTAAATTCCTCCGTTATCTTCCAATTTGGAAAAAAAAATCGTACAATTATCAAACTTTCAT
Source organism: Branchinecta lynchi (assembly GCA_023053575.1). Classification (NCBI taxonomy): domain Eukaryota; kingdom Metazoa; phylum Arthropoda; class Branchiopoda; order Anostraca; family Branchinectidae; genus Branchinecta; species Branchinecta lynchi. The sequence goes on along the minus strand of JAKZAP010000002.1, from coordinate 4,943,512 downwards.
CCAGTAGTATTGCCATCAAACCGCACGAGCTGCATAGAAACTCCCCTCCATGGTTTGACGGTTGTTTTAAGGGTAGTTATTGATTCGAATCAAAGTTTATATCCCTTCCTTTCATTACTTTTCTTCTATTAATTTACGGTACTTCACTATTTCTATTTTATAGTCGGGTCAACAGGAACATTCATTCATGAACATATGGACTCTATAAACAATCATCGCAACTTTTTTGGATCCCAAACGTATCCCTGTCGAAGAAGTTGTCTTTTCTTCGCATTCTGACCCACGACCGGAATCCGGCGAAAATTAGAAATATGTTAGAGAAGGCATGCTAAATATTCAAATCTGACTGATAATCCAACCGGAATCCAGCAAAACCGTAATCATACAATCGTGAACCACAAAGTATAAGCAGTCGATTTCCTTTCATTCTCCCGGTTAAACCGATATACCCCCTACCGAAAACAACACAGCCAGGGTTCAGGAAAGGAGGAATTTTAGTAAACGACAGCGACCCATTAAGTCGGCAAATCAAACCACTAAGAACTATTTATCTTACAGTCCTACCCCAAGAGGTATTTCGTCGATGCAGATACTCTTATAACGAAATCATGTGTACGTCGGCTATTGTTTGGACTGTATATTTCACATGAAATCGTCATTTGGTCATGCTCCCTATCACAGACAAGTTATGTCCGCAAATTCTAGGAGATCCCTCAGAACAGACAGCGTACTTTCAGTCTGAGAAAAGTGAGGGCAATACTCTATATGACTAAGTCCAAAACACGCCAGTGCTCCTCAGGAAGAAGCAGCAAGCGTGTCCGTAACGACTCAAACTCAACGACTCAAACTCTTTGTCAAACAATCACGACGGTATTTGGGAGCAGCTGTGACACCACTTCTGCTTTCTCCCGCTAGGTACCCGGAGAGGCCGGAGATTTTGCATCGGCAAGGAGAGATAGTCATCAACAGTATTGCCCGAAATTAACGGGACCGATCTCAATCGCAACCTACCCAGTCATAAACCCACCGAAACACTTACTCTTGTTGCTTTAGACGCCATCTACGAGAGACATACCGTCAAACCAGAGCTTGGCGATTGGGAAGATCTCCACGACACCCATCCAGGAAAGCACGGAACGAAATATGACGGAGTGGAAATGACAGAAATACCATTGGCCTATGAAAACATCGCTTTTGAAGCCGACACTGTGACGTTGCGCAAATCAAGTAGCACCGCTTCCCCGAAGAGCAGCGCTGGCAAACTAACAGCAAATGGTCGAATGTCGGAGTTTGATGATTAAAGCGAATTAGAGAATTACCGATTTTCCACTTGGAGCGTTCCTAGCGGACGAAGTATGACTGGAAAAACTAACTGACGCTTGAAAAGCTTCACCCAAGCTGGGTTTTCTGATCCTGACGTTACGGTTATTAAATACTCCTTGGGCCCAAGCTGAGTTGGAATCGTATATTAAACAACGGCTAAGAACGAAAAGTCAGCTACGATGTTTGTCGCCTGGAATCACAGCATAGCTTCGTTTTTGTTGCAATAGCGCTGCCGCATCGATACTGCAGCACTTCTTTGCTTTTGCACAATATGCGTTTTCGGATTCCCTTTCTTCTTGGTTGAAGCGGCAGCGCTGCAGCATCTTGCAGGGAAGCACGGACTTGGTCGGTGAGCAAGTCCGTGATTCTCGAGAAGTGCTGCCGTCTTCCTTGGAAGCGCTGCAGTGCAAAAACGGATGTAGAAAGAATCAGTCCGGAATCGGCCGAGAAGTGGATCTGCAGCATGCAACAAAAACGAGGCTCAGGTTCGTTTCAAGAAGGTCAAAAATATCGCTGACAAACACCGTAGCTGACTTTCCGTTCTTAGCCATTGCCTTAGGATTGTCACAATTATTGTTATCTCTCATTGATTATTTGTGTTAGGAAGAACCACAGGTTTTCTTTTGTTAGCTTTTTTTTTACCACTCATGAAGCTGAACTTTACAAATTCTTGAGTTTTCAGTCTTGTTTTAGTGACGAGTTTTACCTGTCAACTTAGAGGAGCGTTTCCAATCGTACTTTCGTCCGCTAGAAACGCTGAACCGGAATTCAGCGAATCAGATACCAGACGACCTTCTTAGCAGCCACGAACACTTTGTTCTTGCGGTGTTCCACTTGCTGCGCAACAAATTCTTTCGCGTAGGCTTAATTACTGTGCAACAGCAATCCAACCCTGTTATTAGATGACGCGTATATGTATTGTTTGGACTGTACGTTTGAAGTAAAACTTGTACATCCTTACTCATAGTTCGGTAGCAACCCTATCAGAGACAACGTATGTCCGCAAATTTTAGAAGATTTCTCATATCAGACGGCTACATAACACTTGACAAGTTTACAACCGAAAAGTCTATCACTTGACAACAAACTTTCGGCAAATTCCCACTAGAGATGCATATCAGTGGTCAAGTTCTCGACAGTAAGTCAGGAGAGTCAGCGGGTCTGGAGTGTCTTACTTCTAACCAGGGGTGGCCCGAAGCACTCAGACCGGGGGGGGGGGTGAGACCCCTCATTTCAAAGACTCCTGGATCGCAATGTACGACTCGCACGTGCCGACAAGAATTAACTGTTGCCACGAGGGGCGGCACCAGCGCACATTCCCCACCAAAAATGATAGAGGGTGTAAAACTACTGCATAAAATTAGCTAGCTGTGTATCAGCTCAAATTATTCTTGTAATCAAAATCTGTTTATACATACATTCGTAACCTCGGCTTTACATTTCAGCTTTTGCTAAAGAGGAAAGCTTCGAACGGCTGTTATACCCTGGGCAAATTAAAGCAAGCGCCTCAGGCGAATTTTTTTTAATTCTCCTTCGTCTGGCAAGATTTAACTACTTACTGTACTCTAGCCTTTAATGTGTTTCATGTTTTAGTGATTTCTTGAGTTCTGAATCTGCCATGAGCTAAATAATATTCAGCTTCCGAGACAAAAAAATGTCAAACTGGCCGATGATTTCATCTTCCGACATATCTAAACGTCCACATAGTAATATACTTAGTTGTTTTAATCCTCTTATACGCAACTGATCTTCTCGAAGGTTTTCGTGACTCTTTTGACCTCCGCCGGGAGATCAATGAATAGTTAATTAGCAATGACGACCTTGCTTTTAACGCCTGAATTGATAACGTTGGCTACCGTGAGGGTTTTGAGGAAGAAAAAAAGGTAACAGTGTGTTCGTAAAAATCAAACCCATCGAAAAATGATAGTGTCTCCCACCTTCTCGGCCCACATGAATCAGACTTTAAGTTTGTAGGGGAATCAAATGGGGACGATTAGCAGAACGCGTTTCGCTGAGGCCATTTCTAGAGCCGGTGCTCTTGTAGGAGAGAGTGCTCTTGTTAAGAATAAATATTTTTTCTTCGTCCCAATTGGCCATCCTGACAGAATGGATAGCATGCACAACTCACAAGCGAAGAGTCGCCGGTTCAAGTCTCGGTGGTGCTACCGTTTGTTTTGGGGCGAGTGTTAGTGACGTTTCCCTGCAACAAAAAATGCACCCATCTTCAAATGGGTAGCATACCCAAATTGGTAGATGGCGATGCGCCTCGAACGGCCTTGCAAACCATCTATCAAGTTTAGCTTTAAATTGTGCCGGACAAAGTTTTCGTACGAAGATGAATGCTAAGTGATTTATTTTCTTTTATGTAATAATTGTATATATTCAAGTATTTTACTCAATTATTCAAGTATTTAAATGTAATGGTCGACGTATTTAGCGCCATGTCGGCGCTACGAGTTGGATCAATAAACATATCTATCTATCTATCTATATCTAGAGAAATCTAGGGAAAAACACGGAAAGCTTTGTATGATTTGTGCCCAACCCCCCATCGCACTCCCTGCGGAAGGCAGAGTATGAGGAGATCGGCACCTACGCTTCGCCAACCTTCAAAGGTTGAATAAGAAAGTCTGCTTTTGTTTACATTTCTGACAGAACATCTTCTTTCCAGTTTAAAAAACTGTTCTTTATTTACTTATGTGTTACAGTCAGCGCTCTTGCGGAATACATAGATTTTTCCTCATACAAGTACTTCAGCTCATCTGATATAAACCATTTCTGCTTAGCTGACACCAAAGGCGTTCCAAGCCAAAATGTTTACTGCAGAAAAAACGACTACTTTTGAGAAAACTAGACTATTTTTAAAGGACCCCTCGCACTCTTTACCACTCAACTTACAGTATTTTAAAATATTTGAATACTTCTCGCTGACAACCGCCGACACCGTGAGACACATCCAAGGTAGCAAAACACGGTAAGTGATCAAATCAGCGGGGTTTTGTTAGAGGGTTCAGAACGTACCGTACGAAATTGGGGTCTCCAGGTTTAGAAATATATATAGTGATTATGGAAGCAGGTTGCGTCAGTATTATAAGTAAGACAGGTACTTTAAGAAAAAATGTATTGTTTTGATGAGAAATCGGCTGATTTTCATACGAAAAAAAGAGGAGCTTCGCGCCGACTCTGTTATTTTTTGCCGACTGGCAGACAACATTGAAGAAGGAGGCCTCCCCTCCCACACGTAACGCCCCTGGCTGAGGCACCCCTACAATAGGCCTACTCTATGTGACCAACTCCGAAGCACGCCAGTGAACCTGGGTAAGAAGAAGAAAAGTCGCCATACGAACCCTATAATTTGATTCAAATCCTGTGTAAACCAATCAATATTCTCCTACCGAAAGATGTTTGCTAATTACGAAACAACAACAACAAAAGCATATTGACCTGACCTTTGCCCTCACATACCATTAATTACCAATGACATTCTAGTTATTTCAACCCTACTAATGAGAGGCGTATAAAACACGTCAGCATCAAGATGAAATCATCAGTTTGTTTTCCGCTTTCAAAGGGAAAATGAAGCTATTTCTCCCAGTTTTCATTCTGGTAAGTCAGAGAGTTTCCTATACTATTTATACCAAACTGACACATTTCATATAACAAAAATTAAAACCCTTAAAAATGAACCGAAGAGGGCTGACAGAGTTTAGTTAACAATAACTTATTCACTTAAACAAGCTCGGAGACGCTAAGACAATGCGTTACTTTGTTAATTGCTCTGTTATTCGGGACGCCGTGCTGTTTGACTCTTCTCTAGACAGGTGCCATTCGTATTATAGCGCAATTGTACAGTCATTTTGTTTAGCTCAGTCGGATCTTTTTCTTTTCTTTTTCATTCATTTATTATTTTTCATATGGGCATGTTCTGTGCCTTTTTTATATGGGTTAATAAAAATTATTGATTGATTGATTGATATAATCAATTCTCGTTGAATGCACTTTTCTTTTTGGACTTGTAGTAACACTATGTACTACAACGGGAAATATTACCGACAAACAGTTCTGTTTGGTCACACACAATAGGGAGCTTACAATCTGGAACTGAACATTTCCTGAGCTTCGCTTCGTTCGCCAAATCCACGCTCCTGTTAGAATTCAAATTCTCCGCGTCGGGATGAACTTGCCATCAGATTGCTGACCGTCATTACTAGAGTAAAAGATGAAAAAAAAGATTCCTCAGCAGAGGAAATTAATTCAGTACATTCCAAGTCATTTCTCGTAAAGTGTATTGGTTAATTTGTTTTCTATTGTTTACTGTCTTTGAAAATATTTTTTTTTTTTTTCAATCAATCAATCAAGTTTATTCCAAATAGCTAAAAGCTAGAAGTGGAATACAAATTTACAAAATATACACAGACACGAAACAAATTAACTAATACACTTACAAGCTTTTACCAGAAATAAATGATGGGATGAAACTACGTCAAAATTGGGCAGAAGAATTAGCAGGATATGGAAAAATTGATTGCCAGTATTCCTCTCGGACCGACACACGGAAGACGGGAGGGGAGGGGGAATCTGGGGACAACAGCTTAGCTCCAAACTTATTTGAAAAATAAGCATGTCGTGACTGCTTCGACGACTTTTATCAGTTTTTTTTTTAACTTTTAAAGTTGATTGATTGAAACGTGCTAGTACTAGTCGAAATGTGTGTAAAACGTGGAAAAATTGTGAGCTTACCATACAATACCACTTTCTCCAGACTGTATTGACCATGCCTTTGTGCTTCTGCAATGTATATTTACAGTTCGTCCAGTACAGCAGCTAGTCAAATATCAAACTAGAAAAAAAATAAATAATAGATTTTCGGGTCCTTTTTTAACCTTGTAGCATATTCGTTAATCTAGAACAAAGATAGATTAGCTGCCTCTAGATACTCCACACCCTAACCTTTGATCTTCGTTCCACTTGGTTTAGACGGCATAGGGTTAACCCACACTTCCAAATCGTTTTCTTAACTTAACAAACACAACAGCCAGTCTATGTGACTATATTTGCCAACATAGGCAGCAACGGATTGCTCTTTCGTTGATTGACAGACTGATCATCCGTTATTACTGATTCGATTCATTTTAGACCTGATTTTTTTTTTCTTCCAGATAGTCGCTTCTGCATCCGCGTGTGTCAACTGCTTCGGCGACGACGAAATGGTTGGTCCCCCCAGGAAAAGAACATCGGAAAACACTGTCTCTGTCCAACAAGCCACTGCTGACGAGTCCAAAGCTAGCAAAATATCGCCTATTAATGCAGCCAAAAAATCGGAAGGTCGGGAGCCCATGCCGATGAAGAGGTCGACTTTTGACTCTGAGAGCAACGAGGAGGACGGCGAAATGGTGGATACGTCTGAAGTGGCATCCAACCACAATAAAGAAGAAGTGCCCAAATCCGCGAAGGTAAACAAGAGATCCGACAAGAAGGCGGAAAATCAGGAAGGCGTTGCCGCTGACACCACATTGAGTAAGAAACAAGAAGACATGACGATAATGATGTCTAAGATGGATAAAGCCGAAAAAGTTCAAAGCAAAGCCGAAGAAGCTGTGAAGGTCAACAAGAGGTCCAACGAGAAAACGCAGGAAAAGGAAGCAGCCAAGCTTGTTGAATCGTCCGACATTGAGGCCGATCGCAAAGGTGAAGACGCCCATCTGGAGAAGACATCTGCTGATGTCGCCAAAGACACCACCATCACTGTTAGGAGATCCGTCGAAACCGACAGCGACTCTGACATCAACACGGATGAAGAAAAAGCCACAGGTTCAGAAGCGCCACTCAAGCGCTCTGCACGTTTCCTCAAGAAAGCGATGATCTTCGCTCACCACCGCAAAGCAGCAGCTGCAGCCCCAGTTGCCCAGCCGATGTATTTCTTCGTACCTCAAGCTTCAGCTGTACAAGCGGAAGCATCGCTATCCGCCAACTTACCACCACCCCCACCACCCATGCCCTCGATACCTTACCCACCACCCATGCCAACGATGCCTTACCCACCACCCATGCCCCCGATGCCTTACCCACCACCCCAGCAGCCATATTACCCACCACCACAGCAACCGTCTTACCCACCACCTCAACAACCATCCTATCCACCACCACAGCAACCATCCTACCCACCACCCCAGCAGCCGTCCTACCCACCACCTCAGCAGTATCAACCACAACCTTATCAGCCAAGCTACAGCCCACCTCCTCCACAATATCCGTCGTATTAGGATGTTTAGGATGCAGCTTAGGATCTTACTTTTTTTTGTGATTATTTATGAATAAATCTATTTGAGAACTACTGAATGAGACTAGCTGTCAATGATTTACAGGGGAGGTTTTTTGTATTTTTTTTTAGTGGTTGTTAAAAATAAGTTCGGCATTGCGTTTCTTTTGTTGTATTGCAATTGCCCTTAGGCTTTTAGGGTAATAAGTATCATATCATATCACTGTGCAGCCCTTCCCCCTCCTGTCCAGAGGCGTCATTTAGCGAAACTAGGGGGGCAAAGGCTTCATTCCTGGCTGGGCTTCGAAAGGTGAAATTTTGAGACCTTTTTAAGATCCACCTTACGCAACTGTCTGTCACTTTGTCCGGTCATTTATTTCTTGAAGATTTAAAATTTCTGACTAATTTGGGTCTCCCTTGGAAAGCCAGGGAGTGGCAGCTGCCCCCCCCCCCCAACTCGATCCATTAGATCAAGAACGAATTAGGGTACGAGCTTCTGTCGTCATCAGGAAAAAAAATAATCAGATAGACTCTGGATAGACTATGAGCGTGTTCCACCCTTCTAACAATAGTTTCTATTAGTTACTATTTCCGTTCCATCCTCACGAGAAGTTACTACACTAACCGTTCCAACCTTGTCGGAATAGTAACTAATAGTTACCATTTGCTTACCATGCTCGGGAGCGTAGTAACGACGCATCTCTGTAACGTGATTGGTCGGATTCCCTGGCGTGAGATCCTGCTGGAAAAGAAAAAAATCGTTCCGGCCTTGACGGCAAAAAAACAGAATTCGTGACGTCATGCGTAGTAACTGCGGTAAGTAGGACGGAACACGCTCTATGACTATGCGGAGTCGAGTTTTTCGCCGCACCTTTTCCGCTGTGAACGAGTGGAGGTTACTAGCTTCGCGCCACATCACATTTCGTTACCTCTACAATTAACTGTATTGCCGTGAAACCGCCTTAAGGAAAATTAGATGACTAATCTGATTGGTTCTTTGGACGCGCACAAGAGCAGGTCAGCGCGTGGAGTACACCTCCGACTTTTCTTTCTTTGCGATGAGCAACGGCGAAGACGGAAGTAGAGTAGAAGGGTAAAAAGATACAGTCCGCTCAGTTTCTTCTGGGTATTCACAGTCGCTGCATGGTACCAATGACAGAGGTTCTATCTGATTATTTGTTGTTGCTGTCGTTAACTGCGCTGAGCAAGTACCCCTGCCGTGTTCCGCAAATTCAGAGTGGTATGCCGGTTGAACTGGATAGCTAATATACTCTGTGCATTGACCAGAACCACCAGAGCCGTAATGGCGCGTTTAGGCGAATAGATTTTCCTGGTTCGATTTTCGGTTTTTTTATTATAAGGTTGAAAAATCTCAAATTTCAACGGAACTGATACGGAAAATGCTGGCAAGACCCCCTTTTTCGCCTGTCCGCAACATTAGGCTAGTGTATCTCCCTTTCAGATGGAGACTGCGGAAGTTTCGGCTAACGTGTAAGAGCTCGTTCAATTTGGAGCCAGGATGGATTGCGAGAAAGAAGAGAGGGATGTTTTACTAAGCGATAGTCTGGCGTTCTTACGGATTCACTTTCCCAAAATCTGCCAGGCGCTGTAACAAACGTAAAAGGCGTTGCACTTTTGCAGTTTCTCGCCAGCATGGAGAATGCATTTTCCATATCCCTTCCAAAACCCAGCAGAGCGTAAGATCAACAGTAGGGTTTTCGCGAGATCTCGGAACCACTTTCCGGCGAGCGAAGCGCATCGCGAAAACTGTGGGAAAGCGATTCCTGGAATAATTTTCCATTTCCCCGCTGGAACGATCGCGAAAACACATGGAAAGCTGACATCGCCGGGAAAATATTAAATTAAAAAGTATTTCGAATAAATATGGTTCTTAGATTAACATATATTACATCGAAGCAACCCTCATAACGCTTGCCATTTTTCTTTATTTATTAGTGATACTTGCACTATTTTTTCCCACACCTTTGAAATTCCCGCCGAAACATTCAACTTTCCGCGGAGCTTTCCACTATCCTCGTGGAATCACTTTCCAGAAAATTTGCTTCGGTTTCCGAAGCGCGAAAACCGGGTTGGAAAGTTCGGCAACTTTCCGAAGTAGCGCGAAAACCACTGGAAATTCCAACTTTGCTTTCCAGCTCGCGAAAACCCTCCTAAAATCGGAAACCGAAGCGAGTCTTAGCCGCAGTCGCAAGAATACACGGTGGGTAAGCCAGCGGAGCTCTCCCAGACCGCCAGAATCGTGCTACGATTACTTTTTGCTTCCATCGACTGCCTTCTTTTTTATTCCTTATTTTCGTTTCGAGCGTAATCATTCCATGTCTTCACCTCGAGGGGTTACTCACTCTTAAAATAAGTTTACAATAAGTGATGAGACCATACCCAAGGGAGGATGTAAACTGTTGCTCATCAAGTGTGCAGCCCCTTGCTTTACCCTTCGGCAACAGACGTTCGTTGCCCCAAGGTACCCAGATGACAGTTGTTACGACTGATACACCATTATGACCTCCGATTTCTAGGTGATTTCCCTCATCCCCTAAAGTTTCTCCTTCTCATGTTAGATGACTTGCGCCTACGATAAAAAGTAGATGGTGCTCTATTCGCGGTACTTCGGTATAGAACAAAACGACAAACGAAAATTTGGGAAAACCACGCAGCCGTCTCATAATCATCCAAACAACATGACAAATAGGACTAAAACTTTCTCAACGGTGTTCTTTCCAGAAATGTTTCGTGCCTTGAACTTGGGTAGACTTGACGCATTCTGGATTCCACGAGGAAATACATTCCAAACTGTTATGACAACTTGTTTTACAAAAATCCAATGGGACCTATTCATAACGAATTTCGCGCATTATTCCAATCCGTGTATTTTAACCTCCGTTCTTTCCAGCAAATGAATCTTTCTAGCGCAAAAGCGGGGCACAATGCTCTTATATTATACAGTGGAATGCACCATGATACTTATTTATTTACGTTTACTTATTTATGCGCTTTATTTATTTTCTTTCATTTACTCCGCTTTTTCGAAATGGCGGGTTGCAAATAAATTACTTACTTACTTACTCTTGATGACTAACTCTTCGGGCTGATGAAGAATCGCCGTGTGCACAGCGAAGAGCGAGAAACGCACGACAACAAACGTTGTTGATTGGTTTACACATGATTTGAATCAATTAAGAGGGTTCGTTTGGGTGACATTTCCTATTTTTCATGAGGTTGAATGGCGTGTTTCAGACTTAGTGACATAGAGTATTGTAGAGAGGACGGCATTGGAGGGCAAAGGGGCACCAAAACGGGTTCAATACCCTCTGTCAGCGGAAGAGCCTGGAAATTACTTGCAAAAATCAAAGGGAACGCTGATGGGCCATATACCGATCACTTTCCGGTCGGTGGTCTGTCGGTCCTCTGTTCTCGAGTTAGGGTACTTACAGCAGTGCTAGTACGATGAAACCTGGCAGGCATATCAGGGACGTGACCAAACTAACTTGGAAATAATTACTTTTCTGATCGGTGAACCGTGGGGGGAGTGGAGGGAGGGGGAATCCAGAATCTTGAAGTATGTACAACTTTGGAACAGGTTACCAGATCTTAATGAAACTTGACATTTGGAAAGACGTCAAGTCACAGATGTCTTATTGGATTCTACCACTGTGGGGGAGTTGGGGAGGAGATCGGAAATGTTATAACATGCTTAGAGTACAGGGATCGGGATGAAATTTGGTGGGAATAACAAGCATAGGCCCTAGATACATCATTGACAGAACCAGGTCGGATCCGTGCACTGCAGGGGAGTTTGAGGGGGGTCCAGAATTCCGGTTATAAGGTACTTCCAGATGTGCTAGGACGATGAAACTTGGCAGGCGTATCAGGGGGCAAACCAGATTGGAAATACTCACTAGCCCAATCCGACCATCGTGGGGGAAGGGGGATCCGTAATCTTGTGGCACACATAACTTTCAAACGGGTGATCAGATATAGCTGAAACTTGAAATTTGGAAAGGACAAGTTTAGGTCTTTAGGTCCAGTTTAGGTCCTAAACGGATCAGATAAACGCCGGGGGAGTTTGAGGGGGGTGGGGGCGGAATCGTCATGACACACTTACAGTGGAGGGATTAAGACGAATGATAATACACAGATGGCGCTTTAAACACGGGACTTTTACCGTGACCACTAAACCGGAAACAACTTTTGAATTTAATTTAACAATTAAAAAAAAAAAATTTAACATAGGGATGTGAACTGATGAGATCCGCCCTCGGGCGGGATCACTGTTCCCATGGCCGGCTTCTATCTGACTAGTGTAGTGGTTTGCGAACTATGTCCACAAGCCCCTCGTTAGCTCGAATGGTAGAGCGTCTGCCTTGTGAGCAGAGAGTCCTTTCAGTTCACTACTTATGCATTAATGGTTAAGACGAGACTTAGTGGGAAGAACAAGAACAAGCAAAAGTCCTAGATATATCGTCAATAGAACCAGACCGTATCCTGACACTGTGGGGGGAGTTGGACGGGGTGGGGGACTCCGCTGATCCCGAGTTAAGGTACTTCCAGATGTGCTAGGACAATAAACTTGGCAGGCTTATCGAGGACCCGACCAGAATGGCTTGGAAATAGTCACTTCCCCGATACGACCATCGTTGGGGGGGGGGGGGAGTGGAGGGAAAGATGATTCGGAATATTCTGTCACGCACAACTTTCGAAGGAGTAATCAGGTCCGAACAAAAGTTGATAGTTGATAAGAGAAAGAGTGCTCCATTTCAAGTCCGGACAGGATCCAGCTACTGTGGGAGAAGTTGAGAGTGGAAAATATCATAACACAGTTTAGACTGGAGGGATCGGGATGGAAATCGCTGGGAAGATCAAGCAAATCCTTCGAATAAATCATTGCAGAACTGGACTGGATTCGGGCAATGCTTACAATTTTGTGTTGCTTAGCCCACAAATGAATGAATCACTTAAAGTGTTCATCTCAACCGCGAAGTGCAAACTACACTTTTGAACAAACGATAAATTTTCCGTCATTTTTGCCTGACTTTTGCTCACAAATGAATTTCAAACTACCTTAAAGTGCAGATCTTAACCGCGAAGTGAAATAATTCTTAGCCCTCTTAAAGTGCGCATCATAACCGCAAAGTGAAAAAAAAATGGTTTTAACTAAATGATACATTATCAAGATCCCCAAGGGCCCCTGGTGATTTGTGACTCAAGAGATTTGCTAATAAATGATTACAATAAAACCACGAATTTACAAATTCCCCCTTCATCGTCTGACCCAACCTTGCAAGTGCCATATGAGCTTCTAGCTCTTGTTTGTGATATATTTCACTAACTACTAAACTGCTGGTATTGTCTATGTTACTGCTTTTCTCGATGTCCTTACTTGTTCCATCCTTTGTCCTGTCTTATATCTCGAATGGGCTATAGCCTACTACTTGAAACACCTGTAAGACACCACGCTGAGTTTTGAAACATCTGTGTATGATGCTTTTCGAGCCAGATCAGGCTCCCGGTCGTTGCTTCCGAAGATAACTATGAAGTCGCACAAGTTGTCCGTCTGTCCGTCTGTTAGCACGACAACTCTCGAAGGGAACGAGACATTTTGATGAAACTTTGTGAGGATTCTTTTGGACAAGGGTAGTTCGTAGATGGGCTACATTTAGGGGTGGGGGAGGGGAATCAAAGTAAGGGGCAAACAAAATATTTTTAAACACCTAATGTGATAGTCAGTTATGGGGTAACTAGACATGCTGAACACGATGATGAAAACAATTTTCTCGCCGGACAAGTAGTTTGTCCGCAATCCGGCGAAAACCGGAAAGTTTGTTAAAAGTAAAAGTTTTATTTGCTGTTGATTAGATGTTCAAGTTAGGGGTAAGAAGACATGCTGAACACTTCTATGATTTTGTCTACCTGGACAAGTAGTTCGCCCGGAATCCGGCCAAAACCGGATAATCTGTTAAAAGTAAAAGTTTTATTTGTAGTTGATTAGATATACGATTTAGCGGTAAGAAGCTATGCTGAATCCGTTTATGACAATCATTTTTTACCCGGAAATATAGTTCACCCCGAATCCGGCTGGAACCTGAAAATTTGTTATAAGTTAAATTTTTATTTGAAGTTGATTAAATGTTCGCTATAGGGGAAAGAAGATACGCAGTCGTTTTTTAGCTTTCTTTTTTTGTCTGACAAGCAGCCTAGTTCCGGAATTTGGCCGAACCGGAAAACACACATGCTGAATGCATGTCTGAACATGGTTTTCTCAGATGATTAGCTATTTGGCCTTAATCTGTTTCTGAATTGTAATAGTAAAATGTTCAAGAAGTCTGGCGAAGATAAGACCCAATTATCTGGATCAAATATTGAATTTTTGGGATCCCATCGAAATCTCTGATCTTGTTAATATTTGAGAAACTCTGAAGTGTTAAGCAAGATGTCAATAGAAACTGTATATACTGCGGCTTGTGCTTTAAGTCACCTAGAATTGTCAGTTATACCCAGGACAAGACAGATGGCACAGAACGTTTTCGGGGAAACAGTGTATAGACGAAGAACGTCAGTCGGCAAGTTCTAATTCAGCAAGTCGATTTCGGCGATTTCAATCGAATAGTCCTGCAAAGTGCGATTTAGTCAACGCGGCAAGTCCCTACGGGACAAGCGCGTTTTAGGCTATCCTACCTAAGACAAGGCGGTTTTAAAGATTAGGCAAATACCAATGTGATTAAATCTGGAAGCAGGTGGTATTGGCTCTTTGGTACTTGTCCATAATGTCGGAGATGAATTCACAGATAGATAGATATGTATTACTAAAAGCCAACTGGACGCCGCCAAATTTCTCGTTATTGCAAAGCAATTGTGCCCAATCAAATTTATTCACCCTTCCTCTCCTAAAAAACAATCCTCCCAAACATTTAATGTAAGTATACATATAACTGTAAAATATTCTCATCAATTGCACCACACACAAGGCAGAAGTAAGGGCCATCGCTTACCCAATTTTTCCCTAGACATTTCCTTTCCCCCCAGTGAAAGTGCGTCCCTCTTAAACAAACTAGAGGCTCTAAACTTTTCACTACACCCCCGTCCTGAAATATGCCCCCCCCCCCATCCCTCTTTAGCTTATAAACTAGATACACCTTTGATTTAAACTAACTAAGGACCTGATATTCGCGCATGCCGAGTGGCACGTCTTTCGAGCATTGCCTTGTTTGAGCCGGTACTTTAGCCTGTTTGAGCCGACCTTTCCTTGACAACAACAGCCGGCGGCATAATCTTCTACAGATGTGGTACGTTGTTCTGCACGAGATAAGGAGTATGAAAAAATGTTCAGGATGACGAAGGAACATAACAACATTTCCGACCCTGCAACGGCTGCGGCAAAGACTTTAATTGCAGGGTTTTCGGTATTTCATTTTTTATAGCCTATCTACTAACTGCTTGTGACTAAATAAGTTCTTACTTGACCTATGTGTTTGTAACAGTCAACCGGAAACTTGTCTTTTGTTGAACTTGCCCGTTGAGAAACTGCCGATCCGTGCTGGTTATGAGATAGGGGACTAACAGAAACGTGCTGATAATATTTTCTGGAAAAGACTACGTCTGCTCGTTTCTGCAATAAGACTGTACCTCTGCACAATATAATGTTGTGAAGATCTTCTACCTCTCATCATGCGACTAACGACCAAAGCGAACTTCAAAATCTATGCTTGGGGACGTTTAGCCACGGGTAGCTATGTTTCGGTGGGGACGTTTCACCCAACCAGCCAAGATTCTAGGCATGAATCATCTTTGCAGCAATCAACCTCGAGACGAATATAAGATAAATCAAAAGATACACTGAAAACGTTTGCAAGATCAATACCCCGATACAATATTCCAATACCCGCACAACGTCTGGAAAAAAATCGAAAAAGAGCTCGACGACGTGCTGTTAGAAATGTGTGCGAGTATCCATCAACCCGTATTGTCTATGGTGACTTACTTACCATTTAGACGACACGGGTACACAAGGGCGTCACTATGCGGTGGGAGGGGGGGGACGTACTTTGAGAAAGTACTTTCGTCGGGCGAAGCCCTGCGAAAGTTCACATGTTTGGCGGCGCGAAGCGCCGGCAAACACAGAAGAAATAAAATTTTGTATGCTTTTGTCAGGCGTAGGTCGACTCGTCGGCACATCGGGTTCTTTATATACGCAAGACATTAAATCCTGCACACACTAAAGAAACCGGATTCTGCATGCTTTTGTCGTGGCTCGGTATTCTCGTCGGCACATCGGATTCTTTTTATACAGAAGGGATCCAGATTCCAGAAGAAATAAATTTGTTATGCTTTTGTCGGGCGTCGGTCGACTCGTCGGCACGTCGGGTTCTACTTTACTTATACGTAAGAAATCAAACTTTGCAAACTTTGCACCCGGGAAGTTCAAGTTTCATCGGCACAAGGGGTTATTTTTACACGTAAGAAATCAAGTTCTGTATAGTCGAACCAACACAGAAAAAATAAAATGCTCGATAGTTTTGTCGGGCGTCGGTATTCTCGTCGGCACATCGGGTTCTTTTTACACGAAAAACAATCAAATCTGTAAATTTTTATCGGGCGCATGTCGAAAGTTCAAGTCTCGTCGGGACATCGGCTTCTATTTACACGTAAAAATTAAAGTGCTTTACAGTTTGGTTGGGAAAAGAAATCGAATTCTGAATGCTGTTGTCGGGATTCGGTATTCTTGTCGGCACAAAGGGTCTGTTTATACGTAACAAATCAAATTCTCCGAAAATCTGCCGGGCGCAAATTTTTTCGGAAAAAATACAGATTTAAACAAGAGCTACGAGCTCATATGGCACTTGGGGAGGCGGAGGGGGGGACCGGAAAGCATGTGACACGCTTATAGTGGAAGGATCGGGATGAAACTTGGTGAGAGGAACAAACACTAGCCCTAGGTACATCATTGACAGAACCGGACGGGATTCGTGCCCTGTGGGGGGAGTTGGAGAGGGGGGCGGAATTCCGGTGATTCGGAGTTGTTACTTCCAGGTGGGTTAGGACAGTGAAACTTGGCAAGCATACCAGGTACCCAACCAAAATAACTTGGAAATAGTCACTTCCCCGATCCGACCACCGTGGGGGGAGTGGGAATCCGAAATCTAGAGGTACGTATAACTTTGGAACGGGTGATCGGATGTTAATGAAACTTGATATTTGGAAAGACCTCGTGTCTCGGATGTCCCACGTGAAGTCCGAACCGGATTCGATTATTTTGGGGGGAGGGGTCAGAGGGGGGAGCCGTTAATCTTGTGACACGCTTAGAGTGGAGCGATTGGGATGAAACTTGGAGGGAAGAACAAGCACAAGCCCTAGATTGAATTCCTACTTTCATCCTCTGACCCAGCCTTGCAAGTGCCATATGAGCTTCCAGCTCTTGTTTAAGTGCTTATGACAGTTTCATGGAAGGAAAAGATTATTGTTATCATGATACATAAGAAGTTTAGCAATGTCGCCAAACTACAAAGAGGATTAAGGAAATGGTAGCATACCCACGTTTTTTTTCTCGACGTCCAAACAAGGTCATTATCGCCGAAGAATAAGTCTCCTGAGGCTTTGGGACATGTCATTTAGCCCATTGTCTTGAAGAAAACAGTCGGATCTTTTCATATATATAGGCTAAGCATGGTTTGTTGTATCAGTTCAGTTCTGTCTTACAACCAGCAAGATGAAATTAGTTACAGCTGTAGTAGCGTTGGCACTGGTAAGTTTTCGATCCGCTATTTTCGTTCGAATGAAAAATGTGACAATTTGGGTATGTTTTTGCTGCCAGAAAACTGTGCGTTTTCGCAGTTTTTTTTTTTATTATTTTTAAGATCTGTCCAGAAAGATTAACGAGCAAATGTTAAACTTTGAATATTTTTTTTTTAATTTTCAGTGGTGAGCTAGATAGATGGATCAAATTGTGTAGTCTTGGCTTGTGCCGAATTCGTTCGGTAACGTCATTATAACTCATGAGAACACATGTAACTCAAAACAATCATAATACGTATACACGTTAATCGTGAATAACATCATATACATTAACTTACTGATTTACAAATCTGAATTTATTTTAGTAATGACTTGACACCGCCAAAGGAAGGGGAGGAATAATTCTTAAAGTTTAACCGAAAAGGGCTGGGATAGGACAATCTAGTTACCCATCACTTATTCACTAACGTTGGCTGAAGACCCGCTAAAAAGACGTTACTTCATTATTCTGCTCTTCACGAATAACAGATTTTCAAATAGTGGAGTTTCCGTGTGATTTGTGATACCTCTATGCACTTTTCCGTGTGATTTTTGGTACCTCTATGCACTTTTCCGTGTGATTTTTGGTACCTCTATGCACTTGTACGATACGAGAAAGAGTTATGACTTTTTTTTGCTTCACTGACCTCATCACTGTCCACTAAAAAGCCGTGTTTGTGTTGACATTTAAATTTCAAGCTATTTAAGAATTTACACTGAGGGGATGGCCGCAGATATTCTGAACGTCATAACTAGAGCAGATAGTGGGGGAAAAAAAATCCCTTTGCAGAATCCAAACAAATGTTCCTTTACATTACATTATTTGAATGTAGAATTCAAACAATTCAGTGTAGTCAGTTAAATGAGACAAAATTAAGCTGGCTTTTCAGTTAAACTTTAATAGGATCCATTACTGCCAAATGGCCTATAACCAAGGCCTGAATTAGTGTTTTGTATTATTATTTATTACCGCAACGAATACATAACAACGAATCCATCTCGATGGATTCTCTCGAACTAGCATCCCCGACGAGGTTCTAATGAGACTGCTTTATAACACTACCAGCAAGACGTTCTTGCTACCAGTGAGTCCATAAACGGCTTACAGAATGCAACAGACCACTTGTTAGTACTATGGCGGCAAGGAACGTAGCTAATCTACGATAAACAATTTTTCAAACGACATAAACAAAATTCTCCTTTCAGGTCATCGCTGCAGCTTCCGCCGATGAGACCAACAGTCAACTCGCTCGGTCGAAGCGATTCATCTTCCCACCAAAGCTGATCGTTGCTTACCACAAGAAGAGCAGCACCGCAGCTGCTTCACCAGTCGCACAGCCCTTATATTACTTCATGCCTGAAGCCCCATCCATAGAAAAGGAATTGTCGGTCGGCTTGCCACCACCACCAATGCCTTCGATGCCTTACCCACCACCAATGCCTCCGATGCCTTACCCGCCACCTCAGCAGCCGTACTACCCTCCACCACCGCCTCAGTACCCATCACCATCTTACCAACCAGATTATCCACCACCTCAGCAGTATCCACCACCATCTTACCAACCAGATTATCCACCACCTCAGCAGTATCCACCACCATCTTACCAACCAGATTATCAACCACCTCAGCAGTATCCACCGCCGTCATACCAGCCACAGTACCCACCACCACCACAGTACCCGCAGCCACCGCCCCCACAATATTCTCCCCCATCTTATTAGCCACAGTACTGGGTGCATGTCAGTGCAAATTATTTTATGTTTAATGTATTTATAAATAAATAATATTTTGTAACTACGTCCACAGATTCTTCCACCCAGTAGGCTCAAGTATATGTATGTTGCTTGCTGTGGTTATTTAGTGATGTAGTTCATTCTGCCACAATCAGCAAACTGCAAACAATCAGCAAACTTGAAGTAAAATAAAAGACACTGCTGGCTTACCAGAACCCAACCTCAAAGCAGAATCACCCTTCTTTGAATATAAGTTAACACTGTAAGGTGCAGTTTTTTGCTCAATGGCACAGCACTGCAAAGACCACTGGCAGACCACTGAAAACTCACCCATTCATCAACACCTAATTGGCAACATTGACTGGTAGCTGACTATAGCTGCGTTCGTTGCACTCCCAGCTGTCTCCAGTCAGGGTGGGGAATGTGGTCCACCAGTCTCACGGCCGTTTTGAAACTCGAACACACCAGTCTCACTGTTTCGAACCACCAGTCTCGTAAAAATGGCGCCGGGAACCAGCAGTCTCGGAAACGAGACCAACAGTCTCAAATTCAGACCAACAGTCTCATCTAATTTCCAATTTTTTTAGAGTAAAAAAGTGTTTTCTTTGTTTTTCTCTGTCAGTCCCTTGAATTACGCGCTTGTGACAGCACGACAGGTAGGGCTCTGAAAAAGCAGACAAATTATTTTTTTTGCTTTCTGTGTTATTTAATAGAATTCTGCTACTCTGCCAACTACAACAGGTAAAGTGAAGCCTGGGCTTTCAAACGATATATGATTCACTGTTACTGGACAGGGTTCGTGCGGCTCTGGAAATCAGGTAATTTTTTTTTGGTCAGGGAAAATCGTGAAAAGTTGCAGAAAGTCAGGGAAATTAAGGGAAAAGTTCAGTCTATACTTATGCATCAAGTTTTTTTTTTTACTGCGAGTTTCTTTTTCGTCGGTTCTCTGTCCAAAGTTTATGAGTTGATGGATGTTTAGTTAAGTTTTTATGGGACTTGCCTTCCGACCAAGTGCCATATACCGACCACTTTTCCGTCGGTCTGTCGGTTGGTCCTTCAGTCCGGTGTTTGCGAGTTAGGATATTTCCAGATGCTAGGACGATGAAACTTGGCAGGCATATTAGGGACCCGTCCAAACTAACTTGGAAACAATCATTTGCTCGATCCGACCATCGTGGGGGGAGGGAGGGGAGCTGGAATCCGCAATTTAGAGACATGCATAACTTTCGAACGGGTGATCGGATCTTAGTGACTTGATATTTGGAGAGGCCTCGTGTCTCATATGTCCTATTTCAAGTGCGGACCGAAAACGATGAATGTGGGGGGGAGTAGAAGGGGGGCGGACCGGAAATCGTGTGACACGCTTAGAGTGGAGCGATCGGGATGAAACTTGGTGGGAGGAACAAGCACAAGCCCTAGGTACATCATTGACAGAACCGGACCGGATTCGTGCACTGTGGGGGAGTCGGAGGGGGTTTCCGGAATTCCGATGATTCGGAGTTAAGTTACTTCCAGGTGGGCTAGGACTATGAAACTTGACAGGCAAGTCAGGGATCCGACCAAATTAACTTGGGAATAGTCAACTTCCCCATCCGACCACCGTGGGGGGAGTGGAAGGAGGGGGAATCCGGAATCTTGAGGAATGTATAACATTGGAACGGATGATCGGATCTTAACGAAACTTGATATTTGGAAAGAGCTCGTGCCCATTTAATGACCCATTTAAAGCCGGATCCGATGAATGTGAGGGGGGACCGGAAATCTTGTGGCACGCTTAGAGTCGAGCGATTGGGATGAAACTTGGTGGGAAGGACAAGCACAAGAACTAGATACTCAGTGATAGAACCGGATGGGATTTGGGCACTGTGGGGGAGTTAGAGGGGGGGGGAGTCCGGAAATCGGGCTATCGCGATCTAAGGTATTTCCAGATGTGCTAGGACGATGAAACTTGGCTTGAACATTAGAGACTTGGCGGGATTGTTTAGAAATAATCAGTCTCCGACCCAACCATCGTGGGGGAGTGGAGGGAGGGGAAATATGGAATCTTGATGTATGTATAACTTTTGAACGAGTGGTCGGATCTTAACGAAACATGATATTTGGGAACACCTCATGTCTCGGATGTCCCGTTTAAGTCCGGACCGGATCCGATGAATGTGGGGGGGGGAGATCTTGTGACACGCTTAGAGTGGAGCGATTGGGATGAAACTTGGTGGGAAGAACAAGGACAAGAATATATACATCAGTGACAAAATCGGACCGGGTTCGGGCACTGTGAGGGGAGTTGGTGTGGGGGGTCCGGAATTTCGGTGATCGCGAACTAAGGTTATTCCAGACGTTCTAGGGCGATGAAACTTGGCTTGAAAATTAGAAACTTGACAAGATTGGATCAGAAATTGTCACTTCTCGGATCCAACCATCCTTTAAAGTACTAACCCTAAGCAAAAAGTACAGAAAATTCTTTTAAGCAAAGTTTACATTTAACTCAAATGTGTTAAACTAATTTTTAGTACCCTTAAAGTGCGTTTCTTAACCGAAAAGTAAAAAAATACGTTAACCAAACGATATATATTCATGATCCCCAAGGGCGGACGTGATTATTTTTGCCTCACGGGTTTTGCTTACAACTGAGTTTCTTAAAATACAAACAATAATTTTGAGCCAAATATACATTTTCTTGATTCCAATGAGCTTATCATCATTTGTGCTTCAGGAGTGTTCATTACAGATGAATTTCTAGCGCCCTTAAAGTGCGCATCATCACGGCCAAATGCATAAATAAAAAAGATTTTACGAACAATACATTCTCGTGATTTCCAAGGACCCACGACCGAACTAATCTCAAGGATTTTGCTTACATATGATCGCAGCAAACCCACGAATTGACGAGTTCATACTTCAATCCTCTGACCCAGCCTTGTAAGGGCCATATGAGCTTCCAGCTCTTGTTTTTTCAGTAAATGAGTTAATTTTTTCACTGAGGTAATCGAAAAGGTCAGGGAAAAGTCAGGGGAAAACGTGGAACAGCAAGCGCACGAACCCTGCTGGATTACCAAGTGTCACATTGGGTTGCTTTGAAAAAATTGTTTTGGTACACAAATGTAATTTCTGGTCTTTAAGCATGAGTTTTCCACAGATCCATGTATCTCTGATACTGGCTTAGTCAGTTTGTTGCTGGGTTCCTATGGTAAACTCATTAGCTGTTTTTTTTGTAACTACCCTGCTTGATCCCGTTGAATATTTTGTCGCCTCACTGTTCAGTTCACCTGACTGACTGGTCCGGTATTAGTTTGTTCCATTCTTTTTCCATGCATTTTCCATGCTTAAAATACTATTCTGAGGCTGTCTCTACACAACTACAGTAAGCGGTCAAATATCGCTCAATGGAACCTATTATCGCTCACCAGAGCCGCGTTTCATTTGCATTGACTGATAGCGTTCAATTTATCCAGTCGACTGAGATTTTGGACTAAAATTTGACTTTTGATGACCGAGAATAAATGGTCATTTGTTCCATGGTTAAGCGGTTAAGCTACAGTAAGCGGTCAAGTAACGCTCGATGTACCTATCATCGCTCACCAGAGCTGGATTCGATCCACATTTTCAGTCGACTTAAATCATCATTTCGCCGTTTCATTTGCTATTCTCAGTTGACTGATAGCGTTCAATTTATCCAGTCGACTGACACTGTCGACTAAAGGTGACTTTTGACAACAGACCGGTTAACCGGTTAAAGTATCGCTCAATGGAACATTTTATCTCTCACTAGAGCTGCATTTGATTTGCATTTCCAGTTAACTTAAATCATCATTTTTGCAGTTTTATTTCCTATTTTCAGTTGACTGATAGGTTCTATTTATCCAGTCGACTGACATTGTCCACTAAAAGTTGACTTTGGACGACCGACAACAAATGGTCATTCGTTCCATGGATAACCGGTTAACCAACAGTAAGGGGTAACCAGTATCGCTCAATGGAACATTTTATCGCTCACCAGAGCTGCGTTTGATTTGCATTTCCAGTTGACTGAAATAATCTTTTTGCTGTTTTATTTGCTATACTCAGTTAGCATTCATTTTATCCAGTCGACTCAGATTGTCTTTCTTGGGATTTTCTAACTTTACAACCAGTTTTGGTAGATTTAAGCATGTACTTTCCACAGATACGTGTATCTCTTATATTCGCTTAGTCAGTTTCTTGCTGGTGTCCTTTGATAAACTCATTAGCTGTATTTTTTTTAACTGACCTGCTAGACCCTCTTGAATCTTTTGTTATCTCACTATTCAGTTCACCTGACTGCCTGGTCCGGTACTAGTTTGTTCTATGCATTTTCCATGCTTAAAATACTATTTTGGGGCTGTCTCTACACAACTACAGTAAGCGGTCAAGTAACACTCAATGGAACCTATTATCGCTCACCAGAGCTGCGTTTGATTCGCATTTCCAGTTGACTTAAGTTATTATTTTGCCGTTTTATTTGCTATTCTCAGTTGACTGATAGCGTTCAATTTATCCAATCTATTGAGATTGTCCACTAAAAGTTGACTTTGGACGACCGACAACAAATGGTCATTCGTTCCATGGATCACCGGTTAACCAACAGTAAGCGTGTCAAGTATTGCTCAATGGAACATTTTATCGCTCACCAGAGCTGCATTTGATTTGCATTTCCAGTTAACTGAAATAATCTTTTTGCTGTTTTATTTGCTATTCTCAGTTAGCATTCAATTTATCCAGTCGACTCAGATTGTCGACAAAAAGTTGACTTTTGCCGATCGAGATAAAATGGTAATTCATTCCATGGTTAACCGGTTAACCTACAGTAAGCAGTCAAGTATCGCTCAATGGAACCTATTATCACTCACCAGAGCTGCATTCTATTAGCATTTCCAGCTAACTTAAATCATCATTTTACTCTGTTATTTGCTGTTCTCAGTTGATTCATATTGTTCGATTTAGCTCTTGGCAAGGGTGTGGAAACTCAAGAAGGTAAGGGAACATCACTAAAACAATATGACAAAGCGACCTAATCATGTTCTATAACATTTAGACAATTACTAAAATTACCCTTTGCTTGTCTCCTTGATGATGCTGTACATAGGAGCTTCAATTTGAGGGTCTCATGAAGAGACCTCTTACGTGGACCAATCTATAGTACTTCAACCTACAAACAATAGTATGTTTGTAACATACAATAGTATGTTCCTATAACAAGAACAACATCTGAGGAGGAGATAGTACTTCAACAATTAGAAAAAGCATGAGAGGAATATTCATGGAGGACTAGTAAAACATATGGTATGTGAAAAAAGAATCACCAAAAAGTTGACTTTTGACGATCGAAATAAAATGGTAATTCATTCCATGGTTAACTGGTTAACCTAAAGTAAGCAGTCAATTATCGCTCAACGGAACCTATTATCGCTCACCAGAGCTGCGTTTCATTTGCATTGACTGATAGCGTTCAATTTATCCAGTCGACTGAGATTTTGGACTAAAATTTGACTTTTGATGACCGAGAATAAATGGTCATTTGTTCCATGGTTAAGCGGTTAAGCTACAGTAAGCGGTCAAGTAACGCTCGATGTACCTATCATCGCTCACCAGAGCTGGATTCGATCCACATTTTCAGTCGACTTAAATCATCATTTCGCCGTTTCATTTGCTATTCTCAGTTGACTGATAGCGTTCAATTTATCCAGTCGACTAACACTGTCGACTAAAGGTGACTTTTGACAACAGACCGGTTAACCGGTTAAAGTATCGCTCAATGGAACATTTTATCTCTCACTAGAGCTGCATTTGATTTGCATTTCCAGTTAACTTAAATCATCATTTTTGCAGTTTTATTTCCTATTCTCAGTTGACTGATAGGTTCTATTTATCCAGTCGACTGACATTGTCTACTAAAAGTTGACTTTGGACGACCGACAACAAATGGTCATTCGTTCCATGGATAACCGGTTAACCAACAGTAAGGGGTAACAAGTATCGCTCAATGGAACATTTTATCGCTCACCAGAGCTGCGTTTGATTTGCATTTCCAGTTGACTGAAATAATCTTTTTGCTGTTTTATTTGCTATACTCAGTTAGCATTCAATTTATCCAGTCGACTCAGATTGTCTTTCTTGGGATTTTCTAACTTTACAACCAGTTTTGGTAGATTTAAGCATGTACTTTCCACAGATACGTGTATCTCTTATATTCGCTTAGTCAGTTTCTTGCTGGTGTCCTTTGATAAACTCATTAGCTGTGTTTTTTTTAACTGACCTGCTAGACCCTCTTGAATCTTTTGTTGTCTCACTATTTAGTTCACCTGACTGCCTGGTCCGGTACTAGTTTGTTCTATGCATTTTCCGTGCTTAAAATACTATTTTGGGGCTGTCTCTACACAACTACAGTATGCGGTCAAGTAACACTCAATGGAACCTATTATCGCTCACCAGAGCTGCGTTTGATTCGCATTTCCAGTTGACTTAAGTTATTATTTTGCCGTTTTATTTGCTATTCTCAGTTGACTGATAGCGTTCAATTTATCCAATCTATTGAGATTGTCCACTAAAAGTTGACTTTGGACGACCGACAACAAATGGTCATTCGTTCCATGGATCACCGGTTAACCAACAGTAAGCGTGTCAAGTATTGCTCAATGGAACCTTTTATCGCTCACCAGAGCTGCATTTGATTTGCATTTCCAGTTAACTGAAATAATCTTTTTGCTGTTTTATTTGCTGTTCTCAGTTGATTCATATTGTTCGATTTAGCTCTTGGCAAGGGTGTGGAAACTCAAGAAGGTAAGGGAACATCACTAAAACAATATGACAAAGCGACCTAATCATGTTCTATAACATTTAGACAATTACTAAAATTACCCTTTGCTTGTCTCCTTGATGATGCTGTACATAGGAGCTTCAATTTGAGGGTCTCATGAAGAGACCTCTTACGTGGACCAATCTATAGTACTTCAACCTACAAACAATAGTATGTTTGTAACATACAATAGTATGTTCCTATAACAAGAGCAACATCTGAGGAGGAGATAGTACTTCAACAATTAGAAAAAGCATGAGAGGAATATTCATGGAGGACTAGTAAAGCATATGGTATGTGAAAAAAGAATCACCAAAAAGTTGACTTTTGACGATCGAAATAAAATGGTAATTCATTCCATGGTTAACTGGTTAACCTAAAGTAAGCAGTCAAGTATCGCTCAACGGAACTTATTATCACTCACCAGAGCTGCATTCTATTTGCATTTCCAGCTACCTTAAATCATCGGCACTGTCTAGGGAACCGGGAGCCGTACTTTATGTCCCATGGGCTGCGGAACCGGTAGTTCTCACGGAAACCAAACCATATGAGCTGCGATTCCGGGATCTGACGTCATTGACTAACAGAAACTTGTATGTACTGGCTTCCGTTCCGGTAGTCAGTGGAAATAGCTCACGGCAACTTCATCACACCAGCTTCTCGTCCGGTAGTCTCACGGAGTTGTGTACTCAGAAGCTACGAAGCCGGTAGTTCATCCCGGAAACTATACAATTGGAGCTTCTGTTCCGGTAGTGTCTACGTGGAATATAGAACTCACGGAATAGTTTGGATGAGAGCTAGGATACCGGGATTTTCACTGACTTAGAGAAAATAACATGAGACAAATCTTTACTACCGAAATCCAGATATTGAGAGCTAAGGTACCGGTAGCAATAACTATTTGATTGAAAATGACCAGCTCACGGACACAGATGGCTATGGGCTGGGGTTCCGGTAGTGCCAAAAATTAAGATTGCAACTCACAGAGGCCTTAACTTTTGAGTCCGGTACAGTTCATGGAATCCAACTTCCATGAGTTTGTAATTTTGGCACTACCGGAACCCTAGCCCGCAGGAGTTGGGTTCCGTGAGTTAAAAATATTCACTTCCGGTTTCCTAGCCTGCACTAACATGGGTCCGTGAGTTCAATTTTTTTTTTTGCACTACCGGAACCCTAGCCCATAGCCATCTGCAGGGGCGTCGCAAGTGCATTTTCCGTGGGGGGGGGGGGTGCAGAGCCAAAATTTTACCGAATCTTTCAAAAATTTTACCGAATCCTACAACTAAGAATTCGAGCTTTAAATTATGGAACAGAAACGATTACGTAGGAAGAGTAACAATAAAGGGAGGAAGAGTAACAATAACGATAAGCCACGATATATAAATATAAATAGGATAAGCCAACTATTAGGCGACGTTTTGGCGAAGCTCACATGGAGAATATATTGCCGGGCATGATTGGAGTAACAGCTTCAATCTATTACAGCCAATAGAAAATTAAATCGAGCGCCGCCGGCGAAAATTTTCGAAATCCATTTTTTTGTAGGCTAAAATTTAACTGCTTCTCTTACAAATTCTATCGTTTACCGTTGATTAAATACCGAGACTCGAAGAAGTTCCAGAAACCGGATGGAGCGACGTTCCGGCAGCAGCGGCTACTGTAGTCCTGCCAATAATGCCCGTGATCACATATAGTGAGCGCCGCAGGCGAGATTTTTTTTTGTGCTTTTTCGTGCAAGAAGGATTTGTTAAACATAATTTAAAAAGATTTCCATCCGGATTCTAGCTTTTAATGTTTCAAAATCTCAATCCTAAAACTGGCTTAAAACCCCCGTCAAATGACGGGCCTTCCACAAAATAGAGAATATTACGAAAAGTGCTGCTGGCGGAATTTTCGAAATATTTATCATTATATATTATTGTTGGGATCCAAAATAAAAGTAAGGACTATCGATGATATCATAGATCATCCCTTTTGTCTGCGACCAGTGCTTTACTCGACCTATTCTGAGTTTCGAGGTTCGTGGTAACTTCCGAATCCTGGCAATTATAACGAATCAATTACCGAATCCCAGTAATTATACCGAATAAGTTAAGACCGATAGCATGTTCGGGATTCTGTATAACTACCGTATCCCGGTTATTATACCTAATTGTTTTAGTATCGAAAGACTACCGATCAATATTCATATTCGGTACACTTTCGTCGAAACTGGAACAAAGTCAGGATTTGTGGTTAACTTCCTAATCCTGGAAATTATACTGAATAAATTACTGAATCCCAATCATGATACCGAATAATTTTGAACCAATAGCTTATTCGGGATTCTGTGTAACTACGGAATCTCCATAAATATACCGAATAGTTCCGGCATCGAAAAATTACCCAATGATTTCAGTTAATACTTTCACCAAATTCGTGATACCTACCGAATACTGGCAATTATACCGAACCCTATCATTATACCGAAGAGATATGTACAGAAAGGCTATTTATGATTCTGTGTAACTACCGAATCCGCGTAAATATATCGAAAAGTTCTGCTATAGAACCGGCCCAAAATTTTACCGAATCTTAAAAAGGTGGGGGGGTGCTGCACCCCCCCCTTGCGACGCCCCTGGCCATCTGTGTCCGTGAGCTGGTCATTTTCATCAAATAGTTGTTGCTACCGGTACCTTAGCTCTCTATATATGGGTTCCGGTAGTAAAAATTTGTCCGATGTTATTTTCTCTAAGTCAGTGAAAATCCCGGTATCCTAGCTCTCATCCAAACTATTCCATGAGTTCTATATTCCACGTAGCCACTACCGGAACACAAGCTCCAATTGTACAGTTTCCGGTATGAACTACCGGCTCCCTAGCTTCTAAGTACACAATTCCGTGAGACTACCGGACGAGAAGCTGGTGCGATGAAGTTTCCGTGAGCTATTTCCACTTACTACCGGAACGGGAGCCAGCACATACAAGTTTCCGTTAGTCAATGACGTCAGATCCCGGAATTGCAGCTCATCTGGTTTGGTTTCCGTGAGAACTACCGGTTCCGCAGCCCATAAGACATAAAGTACGGCTCCCGGTTCCCTAGACAGTGCCTAAATCATCACTTTACTCTGTTATTTCCTGTTCTCAGTTGATTCATATTGTTCGATTTAGCTCTTGGCAAGGGTGTGGAAACTCAAGAAGGTAAGGGAACATCACTAAAACAATATGACAAAGCGACCCAATCATGTTCTATAACATTTAGACAATTACTAAAATTACCCTTTGCTTGTCTCCTTGATGATGCTGTACGTAGCATCTTCAATGTGAGGGTCTCATGAAGAGACCTCTTACGTGCACCAATCTATAGTACTTCAACATACAAAAAATAGTCTGTCTGTAACATACAATAGTATGTTCCTATAACAAGAGCAACATCTGCAGAGGAGATAGTACTTCAACAATTAAAAAAAGAGTGAGAGGAATATTCATGGAGGACTAGTAAAGAACATATGGTATGTGAAAAAAGAATCACCAAAACTAACAAAACAAAAATTACCAGAGTGGGTGCCCTTATGTTAGTTCATGTAGGTTAACTTGAACACTTTTAGCTAGGACTTCCACAGCCAGTGTAAAACATTAAGAATAAGCTTATTTTTATTTTTTTTTTACCATCACTGGGTAGGTAGCGTACTCTGTAGCACCAGATTTGTTAGAACATGAAAAAATGTCGGCCTCATGGCCGCAATTTGAGATGACCAGTAAAAGGTGACCGGTTGGTTGGATTCCGCAATCTTTTTCTCAACCTACGCTTATATTCTCGGTTAACCATGGAATGAATGACCATTTGTTCTCAATTGTCAAAAGTCAACTTTTAGTCGACAATCTCAGTCAACTGGATAAGTTGAATGCTATCAGTCAACTGATAATAGTAAATAAAACAGCAAAAAGATGATTTAATTCAACTGGAAATGCAAATCGAACCCAGCTCTGGTAAGCGATAATAAGTTCCATTGAGCGTTACTTGACCGCTTACTGTAGCTTAACCGGTTAACCATGGAATGAATGACAATTCGTTCTTGGTTGTCAAAAGTCAGCTTTTAATCGACAATTTATGTCGACTGGATAAATCAAACGCTTTCGGTCAACTGAGAATAGCAAATAAAACGGCAAAATGATGATTTAAGTCAACTGGAAAGGCGAATCGAACGCAGCTCTGGTGAGCGATAATAGGTTCCATTGAGTGTTACTTGACAGCTTACTGTAGGTCAACCGGTTAACCATGGAACAAATGACCATTTGTTCTCGTTTGTCAAAAGTCAACTTTCAGTCAACAATCTCAATAGATTGGATAAGCCAAGAGCTAAATCGAACAATACGAATCAACTGAGAAGAGCAAATAAAACAGTAAAATGAAGATTTAAGTTAGCTGGAAATGCGAATAGAATGCAGCTCTGGTGAGTGATAATAGGTTCCATTGAGCGATACTTAACTGCTTACTGTAGGTTAAACGGTTAACCATGGAATGAATTACCATTTTATCTCGATCCTCAAAAGTCAACTTTTAGTCGACAATCTGAGTCGACTGGATAAATTGAATGCTAACTGAGAATAGCAAATAAAACAGCAAAAAGGTTATTTCAGTCAACTGGAAATGTAAATCAAACGCAGCTCTGGTGAGCGATATAATGTTCCATTGAGCGATACTTGACAGCTTACTGTTGGTTAACCGGTTATTCATAGAACGAATGACCATTTGTTGTCGGTCGTCCAAAGTCAACTTTTAGTGGACAATCTCAATAGATTGGATAAATTGAACGCTATCAGTCAACTGAGAATAGCAAATAAAACGGCAAAATAATAACTTAAGTCAACTGGAAATGCGAATCAAACGCAGCTCTGGTGAGCGATAATAGGTTCCATTGAGTGTTACTTGACCACTTACTGTAGTTATGTAGAGACAGCCCCAAAATAGTATTTAAAGCATAGAAAATGCATGGAACGAACTAGTACCGGACCAAGCAGTCAGGTGAACTGAATAGTGAGACAACAAAAGATTCAACCGGGTCAAGCAGGTCAGTTAAAAAAAACACAGCTAATTAGTTTATCAATGGACACCAGCAAGAAACTGACTAAGCCAATACCAGAGATACACGTATCTGTGGAAAGTCCATGCTTAAATCTACCAAAACTGGTTGTAAAGTTAGAAAATCCCAAGAAATCGCGAAGACAAACCAGAAATTTTATTTGCTCACCAAAACAATTTTTCAGAGCAACCCAATATGACACTTGGTAATCCAGTAACATTGAATCATATATCGTTTAAAAGCCCAGAGCTTCACTTTACCTGTAGTAGTTGGCAAAGTAGCAGAATTCTATTAAACAACACAGAAAACAAAAAAATAAGTTCGTTTGCTTTTTCAGAGCCCTACTCACTGAGAAGTACCAAACCAATAGCAGAGATAAATACATGTATTGAAAGCCCAAGCTGCACTCTACCTGTCGTGCTGTCACAAGCGCGTAATTCAAGGGACTGACAGAGAAAAACAAAGAAAACACTTTTTTACTCTAAAAAAATTGGAAATTAGATGAGACTGTTGGTCTGAATTAGAGACTGTTGGTCTCGTTTCCGAGACTGCTGGTTCCCGGCGCCATTTTTTTTAGACTGGTGGTTCAAAACAGTGAGACTGGTGTGTTCCGCGAAAGAGACTGGTGGACCACATTCCCCACTCTGCCAGTGTGTTGTCACCGGTGTCCGGTTCTTCTCTTGTAATGCATTTTTGGGTTCTCCTATGGGTGATCACCAGTGAGTGCAAAAACTGCCTAAATTCTGCAAATTCTGGCTGACAAAAAGTTGCTAGCTTCTAGGTAAAGCCGGGCTCCATAGCAGGTTCTGGTTAGTCCGCACTGGTGAGATAAAACCGGACACTTGGCTAGCTCAAAAAAGGGGTTGTAAGACTGCGATGAGTGGTCGCCTTATAAGAATAATTGGAGACCAATGGTGAGAACTCCCGCGACAAAGAATGTAGCTATTATCACTGGGTGGATGAAAAATGGTACTGTTTTAAGTTCAACTGTTCAACAACCAGAGGGGTCCGGGTATCCAACTGTCCGACCTCAAATTTACACAACCTCGGCCTGAAACAGTAAAAAGGTTGGAAGGAAATTTCAGTCCAGTCCAAAAATAGGTCCTAACTGTCAAGAAAGGAAACCCTGTGTCGCCCAGGACCTGTTTTGGACTGCACAGAAGTTTCCTTGTAGGCCTAAGGTTTTTGGACCAAGTTCGAGCTCGTATAAGCTCGAGGTTAGGTTAGTCCTGTAACTCTCAGTAACTGTGTAACATTCAAAGATGTATAAATTCGACTGCAGCACATGCCTGGCACATACTGGGCACATACAAATCAACCCACCTTTCTTAGCCTGTTTGATGGCAGCCTGGGATTATCTAGCTGAATCAATTCCAATCTATGATTCCCACTCTCTGCAGTTCACCTTGGGAACTGATCACTTTATCACTATAAAATTCACACAATCCAATACTTCTGGCTCTTGGGCTCCGACCCTTTCGGCCTGTTCCGAAACCAGTCAATTTTCAAATATTTTCCGTCGGGCTTCTTCAGTGTCGCAACGCGTAATACGTAAGTACTACGTTTGGACCAGTGCTCCCACCTGGCTTTCACTTTGAGGGAGATTACTCTCTATGGGTAAAATAGACTTTTTCAGGGGTACTTTAGATGTATTCTCGCCGTTCTCCGAGGACTCCACTTGAGGAGTATCCGCGTTTTTGTTTGTCTCTCGTTTTTTCCCGGTTTTCGGTGTCCTACATCCAAATCCAGGGCTCATTTGTGTTTTTATAAACATGAGCTCACCACCCCTCCCCGTTTACGAAAATATCACCCCTTTTTTACACGACGGAGTACTGTTTTTATCCAATGCATTCAGAGGCAACCCTACTCCAGGCAACGGATTAATTGATGTGGTTTTATTCTTTTGGCATGTTTTCTTTTAGTGTGTCCGCTTATATTTTAGAAAAGAAGGGGTGGGATGTTTGGTATAGCAAGGGGTTGGGGGCAGGGTTGGGATAGTGTTAGGATTGGGTTGAGTTAGTCAGGTTAATAGATCACTAGCAACCATTGTCAGGCAATCATACCTAACCAATTGAGTACCTGTCTTTTTCTCTTAACCCCTATTACTCTACCCATTCTGAAAGGTTTATTCACCCCCTTAACTTTACGCTGACAAGTTATACCGAAAACACCTCCCTCCTACAGAATGAATTCCCAGAGGTATGTTGACCTCACGTACGCAAAACATGACCTGACTGCGCTCAGCAACAAACAGCCAATCAGCGCTAACCACCTCAGAGAAAACTCTCGAAACCGATTAAGGCCAAATAGCTAATCATCTGAGGAAACCAACTT
This sequence comes from Branchinecta lynchi, assembly GCA_023053575.1. NCBI lineage: Eukaryota > Metazoa > Arthropoda > Branchiopoda > Anostraca > Branchinectidae > Branchinecta > Branchinecta lynchi. The sequence goes on along the minus strand of JAKZAP010000002.1, from coordinate 4,910,203 downwards.
CAGATTTGGATTCAGCATGTGTGTTTACCACTGAAAGTGATATCTATATTCATGAAACTGATCGAAACTTCGGGTGGTTCCCAAAATCACCACGATCTTTTTGCCCACTCTCACAATGCCCACGATTAAAATGCTCACGGTTCGTAATACCCACGACCCCGAAATGCCGGGGGCCCCAAATGCCTCATCGCCTACTTTCCATTCCGACTACTAACAAGCAGTCATCAATGCGTTCTTTCTCCATCGTTTACCGGGGAGCGAAGCACATTGAATGCTATTTTCCCTTCACTCAAGCGATATGGAGGTATGCGCAGGGCGTGGGACTTCAGGTTGTATAGATAGATAGATAGATAGATAGTTTATTGCTATAAGCAGCCCGAGGGCCATGGCAAAAATTTGTCATACAAAAAAACAGCAACAAAAACACTAATATATAATAACACTCTTTTCCTTTTAATTTGTTTTACTTATTCCAAAAACCTACTTCTGTGTCTCCAGCAATCATGAGTTCGCGATCTTCTTCTGCCAATGCTTGGCCCTAGCATTTCAACCAAGATGGTACGTTCTGTTTGGCTGGTATGGACTTTGTTAGTTCGTGCGTCTTCACCTCTAGTACCGAGGATTGACGAGTTCAGCGACTATCTTGAATGTGTGCATCTGGGTGGTTCCCAAAATCACCAAGATCTTTTTGCCCACTCTCGCAATGCCCAAGCTCAGAATGCCCACGATTAAAATGCCCACGATCAAAATGCCCACGACCACGAAATGCCGGCGGCCGAAAATGCCGACAGTTCAAAGTAAACACAGGGGAGGCTAATATCGTATCGGAGGCCAAAATCATCCTGGGACAGCGGACTACGAGATTATAAGGGATAGGGTTAACCACTGTAAAGGCTTCAAAAGGAATTATTTTTTTGTTTCTTGATTGTTCAGAATTGTTTGCGTTAAAGTAAAGAAGCAATGTAGTATAAAATTGTGCCAACCCAGAAAGCAAAACCAGAAGATCCAAATCCACCAGCTAATTTGCATCACGAAGCTAAGAATGATTCCTTGATTAACAAGAGCTGAAAGCTCATACGGCAATTGCAAGGCTGGATCATAGGATGAAAGTAAGCAAAACCCTTTAGATAGAATGATCATGGGTCCTTAGACACTATTTTATTTGTGAATTTGGCCGTGATGATGCGCACTTTTAAGGGCGTTAGATATTAATCTGTAATGAACACTCTTGAAACACAAACGATGTTGGAATCATGAAAACGTGTATTTTCTTCAATATGTGTACACAAATTCACTTGTAAGCAAAACCCTTGAGGAAAAAATGATCATGGGACCTTGGGGATCATGGATATATATATCGTTTGAAGGAACCGAGGAATGATCCGGAAACATTTTTGGGATCCCATCGAAACCTGTGGTATTGTTCAAAATGGTGCCTGTGACACCGTCACGTATTCCTAAGCTATTTTTCTCCTTTTTAGTCACGGTATCAACATTTCCGTAATTTTTCTGCTAGATATGGGTATTCATATTCTATTTGCGGATTAAACGGATATGAAGGTTTTAGAAAGTAAAATTACAGCGCGGCGTGGGATCCGGCAAGGTAATGTTCTCCCCTTCTATTTTCAAACTTTGTTTATCATCTGTCCTTTCTTCTATCACATCCAGTTGCGCCTCAGTCACTCAGTCACGCCTAATTACAGACTGGAAACCTCAAATTTATCAAATCGTGGGCATTTTGAGTCGTGGGCATTTTGAGGGGTGAGTATTTCAAGTCGTGGGCATTTCGAACCTTGGGCATTTTGAGTTGTTGGCATTTTGAGTCGTGGGCATTTTGAGTGTTAGTCGTGTATCTATTTGGCGGAAAAAACCCTTATAATATCTTGCTAGGCTTTGAATGGAACTTGGAAATCTGCGACATATTGAAGAAGCGTAACGATAAAAACCTACTGAAGGCTTTTTTAAGGAATCTGTTCCCTGACATTTCCGTAGTACTATTATCAAGTTCGTGTTACTGTATTTGTGCTTCAAAGGCATCGGTTACTAACTGCAACATATTTGTTAGTGTTTTAGTTGCTTCTTTACCACTTAAAGCGCTGTACGGTCTACTGTCGGCTCTATGGGGCCGTGTTCTAGAAAAGTTATTAGGCAATCTTAACATTACACCTCTTGTTTTCTTTATAGATACCTGGCTAAGTTCGAGTTTTATGTTTCCACCGAAAACCTGGAATCAACATGATAATGACGGACCTCGGAACACGAACCACGTTGAGGCCTGGCACCGAGTCCTCAACAGACGAACTACAGCCCGACCACGTTTATTTCGACTTCTGCGAGAAGTTCAGACCATCCAAGACGAGATGGAATCAGACCTCCTCCAAATCGGTGCTGGAGCCGTCTTCAGACGAAGGAACCGAAGAATGGTCCAGAAAGACCAGCAAATTCAAGCATTTAAAGAGAAGTTCCAAGGGGGCTCAGTATCAGCCAGAGGCTTCCTCGAGAAAGCACAGCGCTTTGCGGCATCTAACCTCGACGCAATAGGCTACAAATGTTTCTTGTAAATAATAATAAACCAGTGTTATATTTATAGTGAGATTATATAAGTTCATCAAACGATTATCGTCATTCTGATCCTCGGTCTACTCCTTCCGTCACTCAATCACGCCTAATTTCGGCCTGAAAACCTCAAATTTGTCCAATCGTGGGCATTTTGAGTCGTCGCTTATGCCCGATTCAGCCGCTCCACTTCGAGAGGTTAATAGGACTTCCTGCAACGAGTCATACCCAGGCAGTTACAGGAGAACTATAGGCCGATTCAAAATGAAAAAAGAGCTGAAAGCTCATATGGCACTTCTAAGAACAGTTAGTATGTTTGTCAGATACGGTTTGCAGCTTTCAAGGCTGGATCTCTCTCCCGATATTCATTCCATCGGAAAATGGGCTTGATCTAGTAAATCTGAAATGGTTATACCACTCATTGACAACTGTTTCTTCTTCCAACGATGGCCGGATCGGGGGAGGGACTATTTGTCCCTAACATGCCTGCAAAGTGTCACGGTCATAGCACATCTGGAAGTACCCTAACTCGTGACCATCGGAACTGTGGAAAACCCCCTCCAACTCCCCCCACTGTGACACGATCCGGTCCTGTTTTGTCAATAATGTATCTACGGCTTATGCTTGTTCTTCCCTCCAAGTCGCAGAACCCCGCCCTACCCCCCCCCCCCCCCCTGAAGTAATCGGATCCATTTCAGAATTGAAATTGATCATCTGAGACACTTTTTCTTAACACTTGACAAGTTTCATGCACGTCTCATCACTCGTTCTAGATATATGTATTTCACTAGATTCCGGATTCCCCATCCTTCCATTACTCCCATGATCATCGGATCGGGAAAGGAACTATTTTCAAGCCGACCTGGGAGAGTACCTAATGTCTGCCAAGTGTCATGGTCCTAGTACATGTGGAAGTACCCTAACTCGTAATCACCGTAAATCCGGGAAAACGCCCTCCAACCCCCTCTACTGTGACACGATCCGGTCTTGTTTTGTTGTTAAAGTATCTAGGGTAATGCTTGTTCTTCCCTTCAAGTTCCATCCCAACCTCGACCCTAAGCATTCCAGGAGATTTCCGGTCCCCCCTCTACCCCCTCCCCCAGTTTTCGGATTCGGTCCAGATTTGAAGTTGAAAATCTGACACACTTGTTCTTCACAATTGTCAAGTTTCTTGCATGTCCAATTATCCTTCCTGGAGTCATGCATGTTTCTAGTTTCCGGATTCCCCATCCCCACCCCCCCGCGATGGGTGGATCGTGGAAGCGATTATTTCCAAGTTAATCTGGTTGGTTCTCTCATATGCCTGCCAAGTTTTATTGTGCTAGCTTATGTGGAAGCGTTTCCCGACATTTCCGGTGCCCCGCTCCAGCCCCCCCCCCCCTCTCCCAGTTATCGGATTTGAAATTCAACATACGAACACTTGTTCTTGACATGTTTCAAGTGTCATGCATGTCCAATTACCCGTTCCAAAGTGATACATGTTACTAGTTTCCGGATTTCCCATACCTACACTCCCCCCACGATGGTCGGATCGGGGAAGGGATTATTTCCAAGTTATTCTGGTCGGTTTCCTGATATGCCTGCCAAATTTCATTGTCCTAGCTTATGTGGAAGCGTTTCACGAGATTTCCAGTGCCCCCTCCACCCCCTCCCAAGTTATCGGATCTGGTCCGGATTTGAAACTGAGCATCTGAAACACTTCTTCTTGACATCTGTCAAGTTTCATGCATGTCTGATTACCCGTTCCAAAGTTATGCATGTTACTACTTTCCAGCTTTCCCATTCCTCCACTCCCCCCACGATGGCTGGACCGGGGAAGTGAGTGATTCCAAGTTAACCTGGTTGGGTCCCTTATATGCCTGCCAAGTTTCATCGTCCTAGCGTATGTGGAAGTGCCCAAACTAGCAAAACCGGGACAGACCGACAGAACGACAGAAATTACAATCGCTATATGGCACTTGAGTATACTCGCCATAAAAATCTATGCTGTTGCAGATACTACGGTTTTGGTCGAAAATAATTAGATTACCAGAAGATAGGGTGCTAAGAGTAGCATTATGAAGAACTGCTAGAGATAGGAGGACTGAAATCTTGGCCGTCTCAGGTTAAAGCCATGCTAAACGTGCTGGAGCGTCATTTGCTTGGAACGGGGGATCAGGCTCAGGTAGCGTTCCAGTGAAGTTATTACAAGTTACGATGATAAGAGGAGTGACGAGTGCCATATTATTGTAGTTATCACGCTCTCTTAAACGAAAATAATAACAACGCGGACATATGTCATCACTCTTACTGGAGTTCCTGCAGAACCGATAGTGATTATCACTTATGATGCTCGCGACCGTCATAAGTAAATTGTAACGATCGTAACAGTCTTGGAACGAAAATAATAAGTGGGAGAGCCAATTTACTTATTATGGCGGGCTCCGGAACGGCAATAATACCAAGAATAGTAACGGTCGTAACTAATAATAAGGTAGCGTTCCAGCGACTTCACCAGAACATTTTGCCTTGGAGTTGTTATGGTGACGTTTGTCCTTCTAAAATCCAATACACGCCGATTTGGCCGATCTTTTTGTCATAAAATTTCGAAAATACTTCAAATCGTCTCGTGTCGTTGCTGATCCTATAGAAGAATGCCTGTCGTAGTATTTTTTGGCATTTTCAATTTTGTGGAAGGGCCAGTCATTTCGTTTTAGCCTGTTTCGGTCTTGGGATTGAGAAACATTCAAAGTTAGAATCTATCTGGGAAATTTTGGCAGAAAAAGACGAATTTAAAAAAAAAAATGTTCGAATGTGGTGCTCACTTTAATGTGGTCTTGGTTAGCCTATAGCAGCTAGGAGTCGTTGCCGGGGCTTCGCTTCCTCCGGTGTTAAATTATCTGGAAATTCTTGGCATTTTAATCCGCATGAAAAGCTAGACTTTGTAGAGGAAGCAGTAAAGTTCCGAGGGGCTGCCCACTCAGTGTTTGAGTGCACAGCAGGTGCCCGGTGCCCGTCGGTGCCCTCCGGTGCCTGCCGGTGCCTGCCGGTGCCTTCCAGTGCTTGCCGGTGCCCGCCGGTGCCTGCCGGTGCCCGCCGCGCCGGTAAAAATTTGTCAAATTTATCTGAACTTCGTTTTGAAAAGTTTTTTCGAATAAGGATGCACCTTTTGCTACTGGGATTAATTTTATCTCTATTAGGATAAAAATTAATCCGAATTAGGGATAATTATATGTCAGTAAAGACAAGATTAATCCCAGTAGCAATACTGCAAGATTTACGATTTTTATGGAGTCTACCGAATTATTGCTCAGGGACCCTATCGGAATTTAGCTAAGGGCATCTACCGAAACCTTGATGAAGGAATCTACCGGAACTTGTCTCAGGGAATCACTGGAGGCTGGATCAGGGGATCTACAGGACTTTTCCCCACGGAATCTACTATAATTTTGGAATCTACCGGAATTTTGCACAGGGAATCTACCGGAATTTGTTCCGGGAACCTAACGAAATTTTGCTCGGGGCATCTACCGAAATCTTGCTCAAGGAATCTACCGGAAATTGTCTTAGGGAATTTACTGAAGGCTGGATCAGGGGATCTACCGGACTTTGCCCCACGGAATCTACCAGAATTTTGGAATCTACCGGAATTTTGCTCAGGGAATCTACCGGGATTTTGCTCATTTGCTCGAGGAATCTACCGAAGTCGTTCTCAAGGAATCTACCGAAGTCTTTCTCAGGAATTTATCGGAACTTGTCTATTTACTAGATTCTGGATCAGGGTATCTATCGGACTTTGCTCCGCGGAATCAACAAGAATTTGGCTCAGGGAATCTACCGGAATTTTGTTGCTTACCGGATAAGAACAGACTCACAGCTTACCAGGATGATCCCAGCACACAACTTACCAGAGTGATTCTTGCAGACAGACAACATAGCGTACCGGAACATTCATAGGGTGATTCGGGTAATCTCGGAAGTTTCTGTAGCTTTCAAGAATTAGACAACCTACTGTAATCCATCATTTCCAACTACAAATACTGTTCCAGGAATAGTTTCACGGTACCGTCTACTCCAGTTTCGACAGCTTTCAGGTGATTAGTTCAAGGACGAGTTAGCCTTGTTCCGACATGATCTCAAAAGTCGCCAGAAGAGCCTCGAAGCAAACAAAAAGAAAATATTCGAAATTTTTCGTGAATTGAAAGATGTCTTCTAAGTATGGAAAGCTTTCAAGCTGGCCAAGACAACCCCTGTTACATGCAAAAGGGGAAAGACCTTTTAGCAAGATGAGTGTTGGTTAAGATCACTTCGCGTTCAACATTGACTGACCAGCATCTGTTACTAATCGCATCTGAAACCAATCTAACAAAGCTGACAGTCTTAAAGTTTAACCGAATAGGCCTAAGGTTCGACACGTCCAGTACATATCACTTATTCACTTAAATATCCTGAAAACCCGATAAAACGGCGTTACTTCGTTTCTCCGTTATCCAGGGATAGTCGATTTCATAGAGTGAACTTATTCTTTCGGATTTGTCATCCCTCTATGTTTTTGTCCCTCTACGCTTGAAATATTCACCAACTAGCAATGTAAGCCATTGCCGAAAAATCAAATAAAATATCAGATTCATTGCAAGACATGTCCTAAAATCGCATTCTCATTTGATAGTGCAAAACGGATCGGTCAGCTGAATTTTATTAGAGCTATATTTCGGCCCTTCTTGGCAAAGGTCGTCTTCTGGCTCAAACCCACTCAAGTTGGAAAAATTAGCCTGTGGGAAAACCAACAGGTTCGTTTCCCACAAGTTTTGTTTTCCCATAAGTTCTCTTTTCCAACCTGAGCACTATCAAATATGATTCCAGTTAGCTTGGACTGAAGGAATATTTAAATTAATTTTCCTACTTTTCTACAGGGGTAACTTTTCCGACGTCACATCTACAGCCCTGGAAAGGCAGGCCTTTGTATAAATTCAAATTCTCCGCGTCTGTATGAATTTGGTTTGCCATGCAATCAGCGCACGCTTTGAAGGTTATTACGAAAACTACAAATCCCTCAGATGTGTTCAAAATATTTCAGTATTCAAACATCAAAATGAACACGATCAAAGGTTTCGATGGGATCCCGAAAATCTAACATTTGATTCAACAATTGGGTCATGTCTTCGCCGTTCAGTCTTCGTCAGATTCCTTGAATATTTTTAGTGTTAAAATGAAGTTCAAAAATGGATTCAGCGTGTCTCCTTGCCCCGATACCGAATCTCTGATCGATTTCAGAAACAACTTTGAGCATCAATCAAATTTCCAGCTTCGGCCGAATTTGTGATGATCTATTTGTCCAGCAAGAAAACTAAGTTTAAATATGGATTCCTTACCCCCAATGAATATCTTATTAGCTTATAAAACAGACATGTTTTTACCGTAAATTCGATACCCTCCTCCGTCTCTAAAGATAGGACTACAGGACCCACCTACGAACTTGAGCTGTACTTTACCAGTAAATCCTCATTGAACAACATATTTCCTCGTTCGAACATTCATATCCCCTTCGACCTTCGATTACACTAGATCTCTCCGACGTCCATAGAATAAAGAAATGAATGTCCTCATCCAACGCGCAGAGCTATGCAGGTTTGAAAATAAAGGGGTAGGGTGAACTACTTGTCAGGCAAGAAAATGACTTTCGTATTCGGATTCAACATGTCTCCTTACCCCTAAATCAACTATCTAAATAGCTTTAAAAAAAAAAATTGACCCTTAATTTAAACCCCCCTCCCCGACTCGTAAACATAGGCTACAGAGCCCAGCTACGAACTTGACCTTACCATTAACCTAAAGAATATTTCATGCAAATATCTCATTCCCTTCGATAGTTATCGTGCTTACAGACGGACAACTTTTGTGATGTCGTAGGTATCCCACTACTTACGTTTTAGGATCCCAAAAATAAGCCATAATCCTCGTGAAAAATAGCAAAATAATAATTTTATCACGAAGGTAACAATTCAGGTTTGAAAGGGTTAAGATACGAAATGACACCTATTATCTTACAATTTTAGTCCTTCAGATCATATAGGCTAGTTGTCAATGGAGGGGGAGTTGCTATAGATTGAGGGGGAGTATCGGAGTTCCTCGGGTCTCCTTGTTGTTTCAAGGTTCACGTTTCTTCTTTTTCTTCTGAAACAAATAGTTTTGGTTGCTATGTCGAAAACTAAAATCCTGAATAGGCTACCCATGGTGAACGAATCCTTATTAGTTAAAACATTTTGTTTTAAACAGGTTAAAAAAGCCGGTGCCCGCCGGTGCCCGTCGGTGCCCGTCGGTGCCCGTCGGTGCCCGTCGGTGCCCGTCGGTGCCCATCGGTGCCCGTCGGTGCCCATCGGTGCCCGCCGGTGCCCAAGTCGGGGTGCACAGTCGGGGTGCACAGTCGGGGTGCACAGCCGGTGCCGGGGAGTGGGCAACCCCTCGTAGAGTTCGGAAGGAATGTAAATTTTATTACAGTTAGAAGTAATAGTAAGTAATATATTGTCCAAATGGTATTCGCAAAAGAGAGTCCTAGCGGCTGTCTAGTCATCCTTTGGGCTGCCTTTTAGTATTGACTTTTTAATTGTTTATAGTTATGTTTGACGAGAGAACAAATATTCGTTTTTTTGTTAATACCGTAAGGAATATTTTTCGAATAATAAAGATTGACTGATTGGTAATGTTTGCCCTTTGATAGTTGTCATTTTTGCAGTTAAAGTTTAACTGAAAAGCCAACTTATTTTTGTAACATTTAACTGAATACAATATATTAGTTGGATTATGTTAAGAGATCATTTTATATTTCACTATTTGCTCTAATATGACGTTCAGAATATCTACGGCCGTCCTCACAACACAAAATTCGAATGTGACGTGCTAAATCTGAATCTCAATAAAAAAAAAAAAACGAGGCTTTTCAGTGGCCAGTGACCGGCTCCTGGCTGATAGTTCACTGCGTTTCTTTGTAACAAATCTTGTCGTAAAGCCTGCAACACAAGTAAGTACCTAGAGGTATCACAAATCCGACAGGAAAATTCCACGGTACAAAAATCGATTATTTGTGAATAGTTGAGCAACGAAGTAACAAATTTATATCGGGTCTTCGATCCTCTTTAAATGAATAAGTGATTGGTAACTAGATTGTCCTGTCTCAGTACTTTTCAGTTAAACTTTAATAATTTAAAATAGTTAAAATCTCAAATTATCAGTTTTTAAGATGCGACGCCCCCTGGTAGGCTTGGCACGATTTCGAAATAACCTCGGCTTGCATTTCTTGCATTTTTTTCTTGAAATGCTTAAATACAATCGTTCGTTTTCAACAAGAAGAAGAAGAACAAACCCATCTCAAACACAGACGAAAGAAAAAAAAATCTCTTACTGTGAAATAAACCACAGAGAAATCAACGGGATTGACGTTTGGATGTCTAAAATTTTTGGAAGGTAGCACTTTTTTCGAAGCAGTAATTTTTGGCAGCTCTACTTCCGATTAGTACTGTTTTATTTGTTCGAGTGGCATCGCTGACTCTTTCGGAGGGCGCGAATTCCGGACAGTGTCGAGAAGCGTCAACAGAAAACCGCTAATCTCATGGGGCAAGTACTTTCGTAAAAGATATTTGCAAACTATTTCTCCTCGCATTTATAGTTAAACGGCCATTTCACAGTGATAATTTTTCTAAGTTAGATGCATTCTCCATTTTTAGGAGACATTGCCTGATCGGACTAAGACTACGGACTGTAAAACCGGGCGGACTTGCTGCCATCTCACAAGTCTTATGATCAGTCGCTTTATGTGCGAATAGATGGCGTCAGTGCGTACATGTTTTAGGAAGGACAGATGGCATCACCGCGCATTTTATGATCGTGAGCCCATTCCAAGTTGGATAATCCAACGTGGGGATGAAGAGCGGTCGTGAGGGGCTACTCACGCTCAAACGATGTTCCACCCTTCAAGTTGCATCTCTACCCTGCCAGCTATTTGACGTGTAAGCGGAAAAATGATCTAGGAAAAGCGGTGAGTGAATTTCTTTTGTTCAACAAGACTGAGACAAAATGACGACCAAACATATTATATCAAGCCACGGGAGGGAAAATTCGCCTTCCTCCACTTCAGCGATCCAGTCGGACTAGTTTCTGAAACCTCCGTTGTCTCGCTATCAACACTTGCGACAGAGATGGTAAAATATGGATCCATATGGTAAGGAGCAGAACATGGTAACTTTAATTTTCTACTCCAGAGCAGAGATGAGCGAATCCGGATTCAAGTCTTCTGCTTGCCAGGCTGGATTCAAATTCTGACTTGGATTCGAAACCTCCAATCTTACGAATTCGTGGAAATTTCTGGTCTGCATCCTTCAAGCTTCCGTTTCCCGATTTGTATGGCACTTGAGCTTATTCAAGTGCCATATAGCGATCGTAATGTCTGTCTGTCGGTCGGTCTGTCCGCATTTTGCTAGTTTGGGCACTTCCACATGACCTTGGACGATAAAACTTGGCACGCATATCAGGACCCAACCGGATTGACTTGGAAATAATCACTTCCCCGATCCGACCATCAATGGGGGAGTGGCAAGATGGGGAATCCGGAAGTTAGTAACATTCATAACTTTGGAACGGATAGTCGGGCGGGCATTAAACTTGACAGGTATCAAGAACAAGTGTCTTGGATGTTCATTGTCAAATCGGATAACTGGGGGGAGGGGGGGGGGCTGGAGGGCCCCCTTTCTTCACACTAGTATAGCTCTACTCGTGGGCTTAAACTCGTTCGGAGAGAGCTAGAGCAATCGAAGGTCGAAGGGGTTTGTATAATATGTGTTAATAATAATAATAATAATATAATGCAAAAATAAGGCACATGGCCTCTACAAAAATGAACAACAAATTATAAACTAAATTTCTCTTCTAAACATTTCTGGGCTAAATGCCCTTAGGCCATAGTAGCTGTCGAGCCTGGATTTGAAAGCGTCAATGGAACCTTAGTAGTGGTTGATATAGATTGGGGGGGTGCTAGGATGATGAAACTTGGCAGGCATGTCAGGGACCCGACCAAACCAACCTGGAAAAAACAGTTTCCCGATCCGACCCTCTGGGGTGTGGGGGGGAGGGGGTCCGGAAAATTGAGTGGTAGTAACTTTCGAACGGGTGATCGGATTGAAATAGAACTTGATACCTGAATAAATGACATATTCTGATGTTCCATTTAAAGTCCGAACTGGACTCGACAGCTATGGAGGAGTTGGGGGGGGGAAATCCTGAGAAACGGTTAGAATGGAGGGATCGGAGTGAAACTTGCTGGGAATAACAAGCATCTGCTCCAGATAAATCGTTTACACATTTGGACTGGATCCGGACACTTTGGGGGAGGGGGGTGGAGGGGCGTTTCCCGAATTTCCGGTTATGGTGGCTCTGGGGATTTTCACGACGAAACTTGGGATGTGTATCAGGGACCCTATCAAACTGGCTTTTAAATAAAAATTTACTCGATCCGATAGTCTTGGGGGAGTTGAGGAAGAGGGAATCTGGAATATTGAGTCGTGCGTAACTTTGGAACGGGTGATCGGATTTGAGTGAAATTTGAAACAGAGGACATGTCTCTGGTGATCTTTTCATGTCCGGACCGGATCCGACAACAACTGGGGGGGGGGGGGAATACTTGACTGGCTTAGACTGGAGAGATCGGGATGGAACTTTGTGGGAATAACTGACATATGCTCCGGATAAATCATTAACAGAACCGGATTGGCTCAGGCGACTTTTTCCGGCGTGATCGCGAGTAAAGGTACTTCCAGGTGTGCTAGGACGGAAATTCGACAGGATTGGCTTAGAAATCGCCACTTTCCAAATCCTACCATTCCTTAAAAGTACCAATCATGACCCCAAATTAAGAAAAATACTTTTTAAGCAAAATATGCATTTTCATGATCCCCATGAGCCCATTACCATTTTTGCTTTAAGGGTTTTGCTTACAAATGAGGTTCTAGCTCCCTTAAAGTGTGCAATATCACCGCAAGGTCGAACTATGCCTTCTAGCTACTAGCAGGCGAGACCCTAGACGAAGCAGAGGTCCGTCTTCTCGAAACGAGAAATTACGCAGCAACAATTCAGAGAAGAAACGTACTTGAAAGATGGCGTACCCGCCAACATTTTGCCTATTCTTGCAAGTGCCATATGAGCTTTCAGCTCTTGTTACACAGTGTGTTTCTTACCCAATTTTTTAGTTTCTCAACCACCAACCCAATAATCTATCACATCCTCTGATTACCTTAGAAAACAGTGCATTTTGTCACCTCTCATATTTTAACTATAACTTATATCAGCTACATAGTTTAATTTCTGTCGGATTCGAATCCTCAGCATGAAATGGCGGGTTCGCAGTCGTATTCGTTCATAGCCCTGTATCGAGCCCTGTATTCGGATTCGAATCCTTTCATGATCGGATTCGTCCATCCAGGGGCGTCGCTAGGGGGGGGGGCACCACACATCCCTCGTAGAAAAAAAAAGCTAAAGTGGGCGCTCGCAGTTCGCCCGACCACAAAAGTTGAGCTAAAGTGGGCGCTCGCAGAGCTCCCGACCACACAACTTCAGCTAAACAGGCGCTCACCTAGGAAAGCTAATGGGGGGGGGGGGCAGGCAGTGGGCAAGGAAAAGTCAGTAACGCTAATTCAGGGTTACCAAGAAACTCGGCTAACCTCCATCTTAGACATATGATGTTCTGTGTTCTCAAGCATTCGAGACGCAAGGAATTGCATTCTCAGTCGCATGTTTCACCCTTGCTGGATTGACATAAAGAGGCGGGCTATTCTAGTCGTTTGGATACAAAGAGATTGTTTAATCTTATTTTGTCAGAATGAGAAGTCTGATTGTCAGATTTGAGCTTACAAGATCGACAAAAGACGGTTGTCAAATCATGAATTTCACCCTGCAGCGCACGGTTTTAACCCAAATTTTAACACGGTCTGTCATGTACCAGTATCTCTCGATTCAAGTACAAATCAGGCTGATTTTGCTTGTGGCGTACATTTTCAACAATTTTTTAATCTCATGCATTTGATGATACGAGTTTTCCTCTAGTGCGACGTTAAAAATAAATTGGCTTCATGAGCAATGAGAGGAAATGAAATGATGGGCCTGATTATTGCAATACGCATTTGATTTGTATGTGGTTCTTTAACTGTAAATTCAGAACAAATCTGCTCTGTTTCATTTTTTTCAGGACGATCAGCTCTTCTTTTTCGGAAAGGGTCGACTGAAGCAAATTACCAACTTCCAGCAAAATGTTTCACGTTTTTCTGGATTCGTCGTGAAGTAAGACAGACGGGCAGATTCGTGCTAAGTGGCCCTTACTTTCATTTGGGATCCGAAAAGACGTTCTGTTCTTTAGCGGATTCCACAAAATTTGCCTGCGGTGCCTCTTGTAGTAGGCTATATTTACTGAAAGGTAGCGTGATTTCTTTCGGGTTTTGGGCTTGTCTCCACATTAAAAGCTAGATTTAGTTAGGGGGAAGTAGTGTTTTGCCCGAAAACAGTCATAGCTACAGTCATCAGAGACTACTGCGGGTCCAGCTATTGTGGAAGCGAATTCCTCTTATTACGAATGACGTTCACCTCAAACTTAAAAATACTAGCTGTAATGTTTCTTTGAATTCGTACAGTTTCCCACGTGTGGTTTTGTGTTTCTTGGCTGTTGCATATATTGAGAATCGCCAGACATCTGCCAGTCTGTACTTTGAGATTGTCACCTCCCACGCCCAAACCTTTCAAACCGCCCTTGAGCTTGGACATACGACTAGGCTTCTTCAGTCTTCAACGCTTGCAGGTATCACAAGTTTTATTATTACATAAGTGACGAAAAGCTGAAACGGCTGCAGGGCGCCGGCAGGCGCCTTGCCCCCCCCCTCCCCCTTTGATTTTGGCTAGCGACGCCCCTGCACCCATCTGTACTCCAGAGACGGTACAAAACACCCATTTAGCCCATCGTGGTACCTGGGAAGCAGATTCCGGATTCTCTACTATTTATTTTACTACGCCTGTCACAAGTGTTGGCAATTAGGCGTTGGGAAACTTGCAGAAACTCAATCAATCAATCAATCTGAAAACGTTATGCATTGAATGTTCTGCATGACAATGATTGCCAGGAAGACCCGAAAAATCGCCGAAAAATCATCTGCGGACCTTTTCGGTTCTCATGATGATATCGGAAAAGTCAGCGGATGCCTTTACGGCTCTTCCTGGCATAACGTTTTTAATGCATAACGTTTTTAAAATCACAACAGATTAGATCACAAGTGTTATCTGTTATGAAACTTCTGACAGTGTAAGTTTCGAATTTCCTTTCCAGATGTAATCTTGTAAAGATTTTAACACTGTTGCTCTTCCACAGACTTTGCGTCTTGATTTCACCTTTTACAAAGTTATTGTTTATTTAAACCATTTTTTTCAAACTTAGAAAACATCTTTTCACAAATTTCAGTATAAAACACACTCTTTCTAATGCTTTGCCCTGATTGGTTGATGGATTGTATTTTAGTTGACGTTTTAGTTTGATGTTTATTTGTTGTCGTTTGAAGGTTGAAGTCACGTGGGTTTCAGCCCAAACACGCTCGTGCCACTGGGTTTTGTGAAATTTGAAATGTCCTTCAATACTCTTAAACCAATATGTTGGTTCAATTCAATGAATTTTTGCCTCTAGGCTTCATCAATACTTTAAAAGGGAGGGGGTCTTTCTCAAGACGTCGTCTGAATCTGGGTAAGCGTTCCTCACTGAATCTTCGTCTCTTCTTTGGGTATTTTCTAATCTTACTTTCACACGTCAATCTATAACATATAAACTTCCGTTAACACAATTCCGATCCGTTTTCGTCATAAAATAAAAACACTCACATCTCCTCTGGGGTCGTCTTAAAATTACATATTAAAATACATAAAATAAAATAAAAAACAACTATTTACAAATTTTCTCCTCTTTAAACTACAAAATCTTATGCAACTTTGTACTTTTTATGAAATTCCCCAAATAAATCACAGACAATTTTCTGGCCCAAGCTGGGTCACTTGAATGGCCTAGGATCGACCTTACTGAAAAAGCACCAAATTTTTGTATCACATTTGCTTTTATATCACTTTCTGAGCATCATACTTTTTACATAATAATAGGATGTGCCTTACATCATCTACAACGTTCCACTCGCGACAATTTTCGGAATCAGCTAATTTCCACCGGAACAACGTTTTCTGGGTTTTCGCGTTTTAGCCTGAATATTGTAGAAGCAATTTTTCTTTTTTCATGGATCAGGTCTGCTGGAGGTTGTCTGCACTCATACAAACCAAGAATAGGGTTCCGGGATTTTAATGCGAATTCTTCTTGTTCACTTTCTAACCCAGATTGCTTGAATGCATTTATAAACTCTGCACTAGACATTTTTGTCGAAATTTCTTCTCCATGTATACTCCCCCACTTAGCTAATCTATCTGCCGATTCATTTCCAACCACTCCCCCATGGGCGGGAACCCATGTCAATAACATAGAATTTCCTTTCTCTTCCAGCTCTCTCACTACAATCTCAATCTTCCGAGCTCTTTCCCGAGCTGAGATCTGGGGTTTCGACAAATATTGTATCACAGACAAAGAATCAGAACATAATAACCATTTACCAACTCGACCAAACGATTTTCTGTATTCTAACGCTTTAAAAATCGCTAGCATCTCAATTGAAAATATTGATAGTCTCTGGGGAACTTTAAAAGCGCAGGACAGTCTTACCCTAGGGATTATCACCGCACACCCAGCCGCCCCATTTGTTTTCGATCCGTCCGTATAGACGTGGGTATAGTCCGTCAGTTGTATGTTTATTTGTATCTCTTTTTTCATTTCTTTGTCAATGGAACGTAGAAAATGGTACTTCGTCTACTTTCCTTACGTCATCTAATTCCACATAGTGTAAGCGAGCGGCGCGCCTTACTCCTCCCTCGACTGACTCCGTTGATGGATCAGATGCGACAGGATTCATTAGGGCGGTAGATTCGAATATTCTTACACGAGGTTCGGCGTCGTCGTAGCGAATTAGGGGCCTGTGGTCAATAGGCGGAAAAGGTATTAGCTTATAAAAGGAAGGACAGCAAAATAATGTCTGCCAAATTAATGAATGAGCCAGGTAGACTTGTACCCGTAGGGATGTTTCTTTTGTTTGGAACTTTTTTGTATGTGCTTTGAGACCTGTTTTCGCTTAGGACCCCTTGGATGCATTTAACTAGGCTTACCATTAATATTGTCAACCATAGATACCATTTTTGATGGTACAAAACGGAGAAGTCAGCTACATTTTGTTAGAGCTATATTTCGCCCTTTCTTGGCAAGGGTTTTCTTCAGGTTCCAGCCGCTGAAGCTGAAAAATGAACTTGTGGATAAAGTATAGCTCTAATAAAACGTAGCTGACTTCTCCGTTTTGTACTTTATCCACAAGTTAATTTTTCAGCTTCAGCGGCTTGAACCTGAAGAAAACCCTTGCCAAGAAAGGGCGAAATATAGCTCTAATAAAATGTAGCTGACTTCTCCGTTTTGCACCATCAAAATATGATTCGCAGTCAGCTTGGGCTGAAGGACTATCTATATACATACCATTTTATGGACGTTTTTTTCTGCTAGTATGCAGTTTTAGTCTTTGAGTATTTTTAGTCGGGTTTTCAAAATATAACTGAAAAGGCAGGTTATTTTTCCATCTGATACTTGAACACACTGATTTATTTTGGCTCGTTTAAGCCATTTTGTATTTTTTCACCCGGGGCTCTAGTGATAATGTTCAGAATGTGCACTGATTGAACCCCAACCCCAAATTCATCCAGACGCGGTTGAATTTCAACAAAAGCCTGCAATTCCACGTGTTGCGGACGCGAAGCTAGGAAAATTGGAAAGGGAGTAGGAAAGTGATGACACGATATGTCTTTTTGTTATATGTACTATTTTTCGGCAATGGCTTATCTTCAGAGTGGCTGAAATTTCAAGCATAGAGGGACAAGCACATAACACATTTTTTCCGATTTTCAGGCCTATTTAAGTAAATAAGTAAAGCCGACTGTCGAATCACAGCCCTGTTCGATTAAACAATCAGTCTTTGAAGTCGAATTCAGGGCCCCAAAAATTAGTTATGCTATAATAACAATAATAATAATAATTTATTTGTAACCCACAGCACCAAACAATGTGAAGATAGTGGAGTTGATTGCTTCTGCTGAATATCATAAAAGCAGAAAAACCTAAAGAACATGCAGCACTAGACCATGTTTCATTCCCTTTGTTCTAGATGTTTCCCTCCATTTTAACGGTTGGTTGAAATCAGTAAGCAAACAGAAATCTTCGCTCGCTCCGACCCGCTTTCAACTTCAATGTCTTCTATACTTAAGTGCGAGATCCTAGACAAACTGGTCCCCCCCCCCATCGATAAACAGACAAGCTATGATACGTCAGCTGATTCTCAATCAGCTTGGGCGGAAGGAATATCTACGCCCAGTGTATTAAATGAGCGGAGTAAATGAAGAAAATGCAAAACACATAAACACACACAAAAAGGCACTTAATTTTCAATCTTCGGTCAGGAAAGATTAAGTGGCTTCAGCCACTTAATCCCAGCCTTTCAGAAATATTAAAGCACAACTCTTATTAGAAATGATATTGTCACTACAAAATGGCTCAGAAATATCTTTTTCGAAAATACCTGGAAAATACCATTACTTGCCACTTAAGTTTGCGATTTTCTTGTTAGTACTTTTCGACTTTATCAGGCCTTTCCATTCTCGAGACGCGACGGCTGGACGCAAAATATTAAAAAATGTAGCTGATATCCGTTTTGCTCCGTCAAATACAAAACTGAAGGTACCGGTGTCAAACATTGGAAAAACAACCACAAGAAAAGAAAGCTGATCGCTAGGTATTTAAACAAGAGCTAGAAGCTTATATGGCGCTTGCAAGGCTGGTTCAGAGGATGAAACATAGAATTTACGTTTTCGTGGAAATATTCTGATCATTTGTAAGTAAAAACACTTGATAGAAATGATCAAGAGAATGTAACGTTCCAAAATTACGCAAGACTCAGTATTCAGTATTCCCCTTTCCTCCACCCCCCACGATGATCGGATAGAGAATTTTCCAAGGCATGCCTGCCATGCCTGCCTGCCAAGTTTCGTTGTGAAAATCTCCAAAACTACCATCAACGGAATTCCGGCAAATGGCCCCCCCCCCCAAGTATCCGGATCCCCTCCCCAACTCCCCCGCAGCTGTCGATTCCGGTCGGGACATCAAATGGGACATCATAGACATGCCATCTATTCAGTTATTAAGTTTCATTCCAATCCGATCACCCGTTCCAAAGGTACGCGTTATTCAATTTTACGGATTCCCCCTCCCTCCACTCCCCCCAAGATGATCGGATCAGGAAACTGATTATTCCCAAGCTAGTTTGGTCTGGTCCGTGATAGGCCTGCCAAGTTTCATCGTCCTAGCACATCTGTAAGTACCCGAACTGGCGATGACCGACCGACCGACCGACAAACGGAAAAGTGATATGTACATGGCCCTTGACCGGAAGGCAAGTGTCATAAAAACTGACAACACCGTGGAAAACAGTGGAAAACCAAAGACAAGAAAATAAGTCTAAAGCAGAAGATAGACCTGATGGCCTACCATGTCTTCCAAAATTAAAAATAACATTTAGCTTCTCATGTCCTTAAGAGTGAAAAAGTAGTTGACGGACCTAGAGGACTGAAGCCCGCCTCCCCCCCTCCCCCCGAAAAAAACACTTTTGCTCCCCTTCCTCTCATTGCTCCCCCACTCAAGGGTACCTTTCCACGCATTAAAAAAAATAATACGTTGCTTTATATGGTCTTCTTCATAAGGCTCTAGTATTAGGCGATTTAGGCCCCCACACACACATGATAGGATATATCACTCATTTACCTCCTCACGTGTCCATGATAAAACCACTCCACCATTCACATAGCCCCCCCCCCCCCCCCCGTACGTGCACACGCATTGGTGTAGCCTGCGCTCTTCTTTTTGCTGGGTGCACTAGCCTTAAGTACACCTTCACAGTCTGACTAGTAATCCCTGCCCGTCGGCATGTATCACCTCTGGTAATTACATTTTATTTGAAATGAGATGTCATTGTAAGCCTAACGACCTGTCCACACCTGTGGTCAGTGGCGAATTTGCTCCCTCCAAGGGCTGATTGTAAGTGAATAATCGAACCGCCGACAAAAGGGACAATATGGATTATTTCGAGAAGGTTCCCGAAAGATTCGTGTATGCCAACGGAAGTGGGTCTTCCCGATGAAAATTTGATCTCAAAATAGTACTATGAAGTAGTAAGAAAAGGTAGCATGCAATACTAACGATGCTACCACATGCTTCTACTTCAAGGCTACCGTGTTACTGCATACTACTATATGCTACTATCAGCAAGACCGGATACTACTATAGCAAGACAGGATGCTACTGGATACTACTACATAAGATTGGATCAGTCTGAGGCACATTAAATGATAGTATTCTTTGCTATTACATATTATTACATGCAACGTTTTCGTACTACTACCATACTACTACGTAGGCTACACATTTTTCATCGGTTTTTCAGAACGGTCAGTCGCTGAAATGAAAATTGCGAATCATTCCGGTATCTTTTATTGGCCATCTTCAAAAATATTGCTTCTTTCGTTGAAATATTTTGACACAGCCTGATGTACTTCATATAATAAATCTTTTGGCATGACATATAGCCTAAAGTTAATATCTAAGTAAAGTAATATCTAAGAAAACATTCAGTCCAGCTTATTTTTTACCCATCTTGATAAAAGGAGGGTGTAATGACATGTAATAATAACATAAAATACTAATAATAATTTAAAAATAGGCTATTGTGCAAGGCCGTATCCAGGGGGGGGGGATTAGGGGGTTGACCCCCCCCCCCCCCGAAACACACAAAAATAGTCATTTTTATAGGCTTTTCCTTCTGATCTATGTCTTTTTTGTCGAACCCACAGGCACCCCCCCTCGAAATAAATTCCTGGATACGGGCCTGCTATTGTGTGACTTATCATTTACTAAAGAAAACCACAAACGTCTACTCATGCTACCATGACGTGTTTTACGCAGTGATCTTCAGATTAGTTTCATTTAAACCAGTTTGCATTCTTTTCTGCCCTTGGTCTTATCTTTTTTCTCGGTCGGCCGACCCACCGGTAAACGGACGGAAACGCTATAAGTAATAAGTAATTTATTTATGACCCGCCATTTCGGAAAGGCGGAGTAAATGAAGAAAGTAAACAAAACACATACAAACACAAAAGAAGACACTTAATTTTTAATCTTCGGTCAGGAAACAGTGGACGACGTCGTGTGCTGGTTGGGCCCTGTCGTCCATGATTTTTGAAAGCGATGAGGAAACATCCAAAAGGGTAGCACTTGCATCTTGAACTTCTCCGTCAATGTATGGTTATGACATAATTTCGATCAGTGGAGCAGGTGCTTTGCATATTTAAAATAACATGATCTCATCTTTTCAATCTCCTTCTTTCGCAGAACATGAGTGACGCCAGAACGAAATAGTATAGAAGGAGCGCAGAAGGTGGTGTACAAATTTCCCAAAGCTTTACGATTATAGCGCCCCCGGCTGGGGACGATGCGCCCATAGGCGGTACGGATTGATCTAGAAACTTCTTGAATAACCGAAGAGCAAAATTTTGACAATGAAGATTTGAATGTTATGCCGAACCACCGTAGAGAGTCTGTTGATTTGACCATGAACGATCCAAGAGAGATAGAAGCTTCGGATACATTCGAACCATTTGACGAAGGGTTGAAACGCAGGTACTCACATTTTGACAGGTTAACTTCAAGGCCAATTTTGAGAAGTTCCGACGACAGCTTACTTACATTTTTTGTGAGTGTGGATCGGCTACGGCTTACTAAGAGCAAGTCGTCCGCATAGGCTATGTAGCTGAAGGCATGGTCTTTATAAAAGTAAGCAGGATGCAAAGAATCAAGACAGGAAGATATGGCCGATTTGAAGATGTAGGGAGATAAGACTCCCCCTTGACGAACACCAGTTCGGACTGGAATAATTTCTTACAAACTACCTTGCCATATAAACCTTACTGAAGAATGACCATACCAAAATTTTAACAGATATACAACAGACAGATTCACGCCAGAAGTAATGAGATAAAACAGGGCCTGAGAATGCGTTATATTTTCAAAAGCACCAGCTGTATCTATAGAACATACATGTATAGCAGACTTGTCGCGGGTAGCCTGTTTCAACATTTTGTTATGATCGTGCGCACAACTGGAGCTCGAACGGAATCCAAACTGCATTGAACCAAAGCGACATTTTTCAACTATCTCTGGAAGAAGGACGTATTCCAGGATTTTGCCTATGGTACAAGAAACTGTAATTGGCCGATAGTAATTGGCTATTGGTAGCTGACGGCTGCAGGTGCTAGAAATAAGGTTTCAGGTGGTTAAGGGGGGGGGGGAGGGGCTGAAAAACACTGTTGCTTAAAACCCTCTCTGTATATCATGATACAAGCAACCTTTTTCTCCCACGCAAGTTACAGAAACACTGAAAACTAACGCACATAGACATTCACTTAAGTAAGTAAGTAATTTATTTATAACCCGCAGTTTCTAAAAAGCAGAGTAAATGAAAGAAAATAAATAAAACACATAAAGGCACTGAAAAAGACACTCATTTTCAATCTTCGGCCAGGAAGCAGTGGAGAAGGTCGTGCGCTGATTGAGCTCTGTTGTCAATGTTTTTTTATAGCGACGAAACAACATCCAAAAGGGTTAGTTCAGTTAGTTTAATCGCAAGTGGTTAGGCCCTTTGCTCATCATCTGGATACGATTTGACAGCCTCGAAATTCTAGTTTCCTCCTCGAACATTATGAATCACCATTTATTTAATGAATGAATGAATGGTCAAGTAATTCGCCTGGAAACCGGCAAAAATCGGAAATTTGGTTGGACTGAAGTTTAATTCTCAAGTTTATTAGAGTTTTGGTTTTGGGGTAAGAACGCATGCTGAATCCAAATCTGTTTGTTGGGGAGAAGGATAGCTTAAAGACCTAACCCAGACATTCTGTTTACCTTCTCTAACTGATCGGAAGCCACCAGTTTATTTAGATTTGAACTTGATTACCAGGTTGCTGTTTTGGCTCGAGAAAAAAACCACGCAGAACGTCTTCTTTTCCAGATGACGAAATTTTCCACCTTTGCTTAGCAAAGAATTATAAGATATAATTGATTATTTTTTGTATGACTTCAGAAGTACCACACTGGTCTTGTTTTTTTAATTTATTTTTATTTGTAATAAACAGTTGGAGGCTGGAGCATTAGATAGATTTTATTGTTTTGATCCTTTGCTCCCTACGGCTGTACCGGATAATCGGCTGAGATTTAGTCCAGACTGAATTATTTCAAACCTAGGAAATAAGGGTTTGTTTTTTTAATTTGCTCATTGTTTGACGGCGTTTTTGTGGTATTGAACATTCATAGTGGCAGTAGGGATAGTTATCATTTAGTGTTGTAGAAATACCATTTCTTGTGGTCCGCTTTAAAGTACAGGGACATAACAAGTCATCAGTTCTTGGTGGGTGGTTAGTAAACCGGAAATAGACACGATGAATAGGAAAACGCTTTGTTCGAAACCTTGAATGGACAGGTTGGTTAGAATCAATGACCGATGTTTACGAATGTTTACTGAATTATCATATTTTCTTTTTGGGGAAAAGTATTACCTAACGGATCTCGATAAGACGGTCTGCAAATTTACATTGCAAGTTTACGATTTTTGAAATCTGTCAGACACGATTGTCCGTGTCCGGAAGTTTGAAAATATTAGCTTTTGGAATCCCATCTTAACCTTTGGTCTTGTTTCACCTGCATTTAGGGATAAGTTTTTCATGCCCGATCAGTCCTTTTTTTACTCCTTTTTTTTATTCACCTGGTAACTGAAATCACAGTGTATTTTTCCTTCCTGTCCTATCTTCAAACTGCTCTGTTTCCCTTATCTTGTCCAGTGATATAGTACAATTTCATGATCATATTTTACCAAATAAATAATAATAACAGCAATCATAATAGTGGCGTTTTTGCAGATACCATGGTATCTGTTACCACGGTAACTGGATCTTCAATTAGTCGTTTTTGCAGTTACCGTGGTATCTGATATACAGTACGGTTGCTCTGCAAAGACGACAATTGCCGAAATTGCGCTTTTCGAAGTCATCCAAAAGAAAAACAGATATTCAGTCACATCACGAAGTGGTAAACTTCTTTCTAACCAATCTTATAAAATTGGATGAAAGTGAGATGACTTTTCAGATACCACGACCAGTTACTACGGTCGGACCGTAGTATCTGAATATCAGATAGCACGCTAACTGGCCAGATACCACGATAATTGCATAAACGACTTCAGACCGTGGTATCAGATACCATCGTATCTGCAGAAACACAACTAATAAAAGCAGATTCATCTTTCGTGCTGGAGCCTGAAAAGGGCCTTTGAGGGCCGAAATATCACTAGGATATCTCAGCTGACTTTTGCGTTTAGCACCGTCGAAAAAAAAAAAAATATTAACTGAATCCATCCACTCGATAACCGTTGAGTTTTCTTTGAAATCCTAAACAAGCAGACCCGTCGCTATTTGGGTATTTTACCAGGAGGTCTGCGGGTTTATGCTTCTACCACATTAACTCTGAATTAGTTTGAGACTGCATTTAGCTCACGAGTTTTGATTATTCAGACAAATTTTTGACTTTCGCTCCAGTGCCCTCTTTGATTTGTTCATACTAGGATGGTTCTGAGTGGAGTCGCGACGGGGGGTTGAGGGTTATTCTAAGAGGGTACGCGTGGGTACTTCGTTAAATCACGCGGTAGTGTGTTTGTTCTGGGGTTCTTGATGTGAGAAAGCAGATGTAAACCACCTCGTGTACATTTGCGTCATTAGGGGAATTGATTTACAGTTTTTCAAACTTAGTCCACGATATCTCTTTGCACACGGAAATCAAAGGACATACTAACACAACAACAACAAATGCAGTTGAAGGTAGTTTACAATAGTAACACTAATTTAGAAATAGCAAAGACAAAAAGTCAAAGCAAAACAAAGGGCGTCGGTGCGAAATCAGATTTATTAACTGCTGCTTGACGTCTCAAGACAAAGCAAAGGTTGAGCTATCTGTGAACAAAAATATCCTTAAAAATGCGACTGATTCTTTCCCTGTATAATTTACCATGGCACATTAATTCCATCATTGAAAATTCTGTTTTCTTATGAATCCGTGAAAATTCTGTTAGCTTCCTCTGAAAATTCGGTTTTCTTCTTCAGTCGCAATTTCTTGAAATATAAATGGAATTCAATTTTGAATATATATTTTACCGAGTTGAACATAACAAATAATGATTTTACATTTCTGCTAAGATGAAACAAATATTGTCGTGTTCATATGTTCAAACATATATGAAAAAAATGTTTACAACGGATACGCCAGCTACGATTCTTTATCAGCGATATTCCGGAACTTCTTGGTAAGGGTCCTCGTCAGACTGTCAATCTTCTGGGTCAACGTCGGGGAAAGAAACAAACCTGTTATAAATAACTGAGACTTCTACCGACTATAAATATCTTATTAGGGTAAATTACTTCCAAATACCACTGTAAGGAAAAAGCTAGTCCTGACATTTAATTTTTGACACGGCCGCTGTTTTTGCTGAACGATTGAAGAGGACCTTTGCCAAGAAAAGGCTGAAATATCGTTGAAGAATATCGCAGCTTCCTCATCCATTTCCACCGTATTTATTCATTAATTGCAACGTGGTTGGAAAATAAAGGCAACCGGAATTAATCTCAGCACGGGCGTGTAATGATAAGAACTTCAGTTTCTCGAATGCTACGCCGCGTTCGTTTCCGTAAATACTGTGCTACGGTGCCGATTCCTAAAACCTATATGTTTTGCATATCGCTATAGGCATAGTGTATTTGTAGCGGTTTTGAGAGATAAGGGTATGCGTGTGTATAAAAGGGTAGCGTGGAGGCGGTGTATGGTGGTTCTTTACCTTCGGTGGTAGAGCTACATATAACACAGTTTGGTTTATAAATAAATGTTTATTTTCCTTAAACGGCGTTACTTCAACTGTTGAGATGCTACGGCTTAGTGATGGCCTTAGTGCCGTTTTTTTTCAAAATTGAGTGTCCAGCCTTACCACAACACCTTCAGCTGCTATTTCAAATTTGTTAATTTTGGTTTATTTGGGTTTGGTTCCGAATAGTTTCCTCTTGGGTACTATAACATCGGTGATTAAGCGAGGGAAAGACGCGGCTCTTTGCAAAAGCTATCGGCCAATTACAGTTTCTTGTACCATAAGCAAAACCCTGGAATATGTCCTAATGTCGCTTTGGTTCAATGCAGTTTGGATTCCGTTCGAGCGCCAGTTGTGCGCACGCTCATCACATATTGACAAAAAAGATGAAACAGGGTACCCGCGACAAGTCTGCTATACATATATGTTATATAGATATAGCTGGTGCTTTTGACAATATAACGCACTCTCAGGCCCTATTTTCTGTCATTACTTCTGACGTGAATCTGTCTGTTGTCTATCTGTTAAAATTTTGGTATGGTCATTCTTCAGTATGGTTCAAATGGCAAGGTAGCTTGTCAGACATTATTCCTGTCCGAACTGGTGTTCGTCAAGGGGGAGTCTTATCTCCGTACATCTTCAACTCGTCCATATCTTCTTGTCTTGATTCTTTGCATCCTGCTTACTTTTATAAAGACCATGCCTTCAGCTACATAGCCTATGCGGACGACTTGCTCTTAGTAAGCCGTAGCCGATCCACACTCACAAAAAATGTAAGTAAGCTGTCGTCGGAACTGCTCAAAATTGGCCTTGAAGTTAACCTGTCAAAATGTGATTACCTGCATTTCAACTCTTCGTCAAATGGTTCGAATGTATCCAAAGCTACTATCTCTCTTGGATCGTTCATGGTCAAATGAACAGACTCTCTACGGTGGCTCGGCATAACATTCAAATCTTCATTGTCAAAATTTTGCTTTTCGGTTGTTCAAGAAGTTTCTAGATCAATCCGCACCGCCTTTGGGCGCATCGTCCCCAGCCGGGGGCGCTATAATCGTAAAGCTTTGGGAAATTTGTACAGCACCTTCTGCGCTCCTTCTATACTATTTCGTCCTGGCGTCACTCATGTTCTGCGAAAGAAGAAGATTAAAAAGATGAGATCTTGTTATTTTAAA
This sequence comes from Branchinecta lynchi, assembly GCA_023053575.1. Classification (NCBI taxonomy): domain Eukaryota; kingdom Metazoa; phylum Arthropoda; class Branchiopoda; order Anostraca; family Branchinectidae; genus Branchinecta; species Branchinecta lynchi. The sequence goes on along the minus strand of JAKZAP010000002.1, from coordinate 4,883,343 downwards.
TATGCAAAGCACCTGCTCCACTTATCGATATTATGTCATAACCATACATTGACGGAGAAGTTCAAAATTCAAGATGCAAGTACTACCCTTTTGGATGTTTCCTCGTCGCTTTCAAAAATCATGGACGACAGGGCCCAACCAGCACACGACGTCGTCTACTGTTTCCTGACCGAAGATTAAGAATTAAGTGTCTTTTTGTGTGTTTGTATGTGTTTTATTTACTTTCTTCATTTACTCCGCCTTTCCGAAATGGCGGGTCATAAATAAATTACTTACTTACTTACAATAATCCTCAATATACTAAAACTCCAAACTGAAGAACTCCAACTCCAACTAAAACTAAAACTCAAAACTCAAAACTAACTCCGCGAGTCCCAACTCCTGGCTTATATAACTTTCATTGATCCCGGTTGAGCTTACCTTAATTGTGTATAAATATTTAGCAATCTTGCACTTACGCGAAACCATAGCCCTGCACTCGTCATCAAAAGCTTAATCGTGGTGACGTATGCCGAGGGAGTTGTGACTTGCGGATCAGTACATTCAAGTGCTACGATCATCCGTTACATATCGAGCGTTACAAGATATCGACTCGATATCAAGATGTCCGGATCTACTTCAGAGCTGATGCAAACATTCACTGCAAAAGGGGAGAGACGAATCTTACACAATAAAGTATACTTTGAGTCAGCTAAATATTAGTGTTCCTGCAAAGATGGAACCCAGATAAAGGCCGTATCTAAGATATTGATAATAAGTTGTCATGGAATTATTTCTATGCCCTTATGATATATTTTATTCCAGTTTGAAATCTTCATCGAGACTTGTAGTTAGAGCTTTAAAAAATAGAGTTAGGGGTATTTTAATCCTCCGAGCTTTGGTTCTAAATTATTCTTTTGGTTCCTGAGATGTTTTATATTGGACACGAGTGAGGCTATTTTATTCTTAGTACCTTTATTACCTTAAATGGCAGCTTGCTTGAAGCAAATTAAGGATTTATCTCCTTAATCTGTTTTGTTACGATTATTCTCTAAGGAAGGCCATTAAATCTACTTATTACCCAGAAGCATTTTGAGTAGTGATGCTCATTCACTTTAAGTCCCATTTTTTTTTTTTTTTTCTGCCGAAATTACTTAATTTGAAGTAGTTTCTGCTAAGAACAGTTCTTTCCATCTGAGACCTAGTAATTTGATTTTGAAGATTATAACGAAATTTCGGTTCAATTAGAAGAGTTTTCGCGTTGGAACTTTATATTTGCCTAGCAACGCCTTATCTCTCGAATTGAGGGGGACGGATGAAATTTTCTAGGTGTAAGCAAGATCCTGATTAATTTTCTAATGGAAAACTGGAAGATTTCCAAGTTTGTTAGAAGATGTTTTCTCGCAAAGAGAATATTAGAGAAGCCCAAGACCTGGTGAAGATGCCTGCAGGAAATCTCAGCTATATGGCTTTTCAGAAGGATCTGACCATCTTCGGGAATTTGTAGAAAACAAGCTTGTTTGCTGTTTGAAGTCGAAATAATTATCGCATGCCGACGTCACCCACATTCAAGTCGCAGCAACCGTGGAATGGTCTATTGGCACTGTTGTGAACTACACGTCTTGGCGTCTCCAGAATAGTTTCTAGCAGAAAACTTCCAGAGAAAGAAACATATTTAGCCAGTTTATGAATAAAACGTTAAAAGTCAATATTAAGGAGTGCATAGCCTATAAATATTCTTTGAGCCCAAGCTGACTTTGAAACATTTATTCAAACAATGTTTACAACGGATACGTCAGCTATGATTTTTCATCAGCGATATTTCGGCCCTTCTTGGCAAGGGTCCTGACGAGGACTTTATTATAATTAATTAATTATTAATTAGTATCGTATATAGTATTTGTGTAACAATTCCCAAAATAGGATCCTTACAGGGGTGGCCCGAAGGGGGGGTGAGGGGGGTGACTCACCCCCCCCCCCCTGCCTTCTGTTAAGTCGTATCAGTCGTTTATTTTGGCCTTTTGCTAAGTTGTATCAGTCGTTTATTTTGGCCTCGCCGAGGTCCCGGACATTAATTTTAATAAAAAATAATCGAGTCGTTTAATTTTTTTTATAAATTTTGTCTCTGCACAGCTTCAGTCGTAAGCCAGTCCCCAAAGAAGTCGTTTAAAGGGGAACTCCAGAATTAGACCTAAAATTCGTCAGAGACCCACAATGGGTCAAGGGAATCCATTGCCGAAGTCCCGTGCTGGCGCATCAATTATTACCAGAGAAAACGGCGAAAAAAATAGTCTTGGTTGGCAACCCTGCTAGGTCCACTTGGCGGTCTTGCGGGAACGATTTTGGCGACAAATTTGAAGTTCGACAACGTGTGATGTTTGCTGATAATTAGAAGTCGTATTGGCATTCTCACTACCAAGGTAATCAAACAACCGGACTGAGTGAATACCCAGATGAGCTGACTTCACCTTGACTTCTGTCACCCTCCTCATTGTTCTGGCACCTTTTTTACAAGGTTGTTTGAGACTCTGTGTTTATATTTATTTCACTGCAGTCACTCTCAACCTTGTGGTTAAGGCCCAACATTCAGCGCACCATACCTACCCATAGCCTATCCTATTCATCGGCGTTGTTTGCCCCCAGCACCCAGGGGGTAGCTGCCAGTGGAAACACTGGAAATTATGGTAAGCAGTTTTGGTCTCTCACCTACACTGTAAAAAGTTTCTGTGAATAGCTGCATTCGTTGCACTCCACGCTGTCTCTGGTGTTTAGTCACCAGTGTCCGGTTCTTCCTTTAAAATGCGTTCTTTTAGTTCACCTGTGAGTTGATGAAAACCGGCGAACTCCTCTCTGCAGCAGGGCTCACGAGCAGGTTCTGATTAGTCCGCACCGGTGAGATAAAACCGGACACTGGTTAGTTCAAAAACGGGTTATAAGACTGGTGAGAAGTCACCGGTAGATACAAAAACGGCTTATAAGAAAAACCGGAGACCACCCTTGAGAACTCCTGTGACAAAGAACGCAGCTAATAAGGATCCAGTATTTGCTACTGGGAATAATCTTATCTCTATTGTGATAAAATCAGTCCGAGTTAGGGATGATCTTATCTCAATAAAGGCAAGATTGATCCTAGTATCAAATACTGCAATTTTTTTTTACAGTGTACTCTCTCGAAACTTTGATCATTTTAAGCAGCTGATGACCTGAAATGACACCTCTGCTCTCTAAAAATGAAGCCCCTGATCACATTAAGAATGAAAAAATTGATTCCCGAAAAGCCTGGAAGGAAAACAAAATAGAAAACTCTCGAAAACACCATATAAAACACCAAAAGGAGAAAACTCTCTTTTCAAAAAAAAACACTCCCGATCCTACATAGCCTACCTGAAGGAACCTCCCTTACCTACGAAGGCCAGGAATGTTTTTTTTTCCTCGAGAAACAAATCAGATTGTTCGCTCCCGTTGATTCTCACCAAGTTAGTATTTTAAAAAATTTCAAATCTTTCAGCTTAAAATATCAACCCACTAAATGAAACAAATCGCCCCGTGTGAACCACACATATGCCGAAACTAAGGACCAGAATGTAACTTAATTTTCTTGTTTCCCAACCTACTCCCAAACTTACCATCCGTTTCAGTTCCTCTGGTCTAAGCCCCTCTTTACAAAAACAGTTCCAGACCAGAATGTAACTTAATTTTCTTATTTCCCAATCCACTCCCAAACTTACCATCCATTTACTCCCCATGCCTTTTAGGCTAAGATGTACCACTTCAAAGAAGATGAATTCAGTTCTCTACAGTTGAATCTCATGATCTTTTACCATCTGGGGCAAATCAAACTGACCAGTAACCCTCTGAGAATGGGACCAAGTCTATCTAGCTGTGTATCAGAGATTTAATAGTCTCTTTCTTGATGATTAGGAACTTTTAGTCCTCTGTAGCTACTAGTACACTGTAGTCATCAAACATTCTGTTTTGCTTTGAACCTACCACATGGTGCCCATAGGAATGTTTTGGCACCTTTGTTACAGGTTTGAGTGTAGATTTGGGGTTTTATTTACGTTGCTGGTCTCTCTAAACACTGTGTACGATCAACATTTGACAGAGCTTACCTCAACATTTACAGACCATAGCGACCTAATACTTATAAGAGGAACATCATTGCAAATAGTAATTCTCTAAGAATACAATCAGTAACGACAACAATGGACCCTAGCGTGATGCCCTAAAAACTAGGCGACAGTTTGTGAATGATGAGCCCTTGGTAGTATTAGCATTGTGGCTCCTTGCCTCACACTACAGGGTTTAGTTGAGCTCCGACAAACATCAAGACCTCATAAACTGTATTAGTCGACAAATTACATTTACTCAGAGAAGAGGCTATCTGATTATGTTACACTGCTTTAGTAACACAGCAGCATACAATAAAGACCAGACGGACTGCTTACAAAGACATAAGATGGCAAGGAATATACTTTAATTTATGCTATAGCATACAATGAAGCATTGGAAGGAAAACTTATTCTTTACTTAATCAGTTTTGAACATTCTCAACCACTAAACACTAAATGTTGTTCATTCGGGTGCATACTTGACTGATGATGACCCAATCAGCTCTTTCATTGTAACTGGCGTCCAAGGGATTATGAGACACACTTCTAAGTCTGACGAAGGTCAGGCGTTCATTATCCTGCAATTAAAAACTTCAATTAGAACGTAAATTAATGTCTGAATATAGTTGGTTGATGATGTTGTATCCCTATAGCAGACCCCTCCTCTATTTCAACTTCACAGCTCATTATGCTTTCTTTTCCCATTAAGCTGTGGATCATTGACGCACGAAAGATATGACCGTTTTATTGACACTTAGCACACTTTGTATTTGAACTCAGTCACACCCATATTTTCATCACAACAAAAACTTTTCGAGAAAAAAAATGCATTTTTCACTGTCTAAATATTTCACATTTCCAAACATGGTTAAGCCAAGTGCAAGTCACAAACCTGGGATGTGAGCACTCAACTCATAACATCTACTGTACTTTTTTAGGCTACTTGTACTTCTGCATGAAACATTTCTTATATGGGACCATTTTGTCACACTCAGCATCCCACCAGCTAAAGCTTCATATGAATCCATCCTCTGTTCCCATCCAATACTCTGTAGCTATGTTTGTTATGTGTTTAGTGTCAAGTTTTGCTACGTGCATCGTCTTTTTTCTTGTTGTTGTTGTTTTTTGGGATCCCAAAACGTAAGTGGAGGGATACCTATGACATCGCAAAAGTTGTCCGTCTGTCCGTCCGTCCGTCCGTCTGTAAGCACGATAACTCTCGAAGGGAATGAGATATTTTGATGAAACTTGGTGAGAAGGTTCGTTGGGTCGTCGGACCAGTCAAGTTCGTAGATGGGCTTTGTAGCTCTACATTTAGGGGTGGGGGAGGGGATTGAAATTAAGGGACAAACAAAATATTTTGAAACAGCTAATATGATAGTTGATTATGGGGTAAGAAGACATGCTGAACACGATGGTGAAAACCATTTTGTCATCGGACAAGTAGTTCGCCCGGAATCCGGCCAAAACCGGAAAGTTTGTCAAAATTAAAAGTTTAATTTGGAGTTGATTGGATGTTCGATTTAGGGCAAGAAGACATGCTGAACACTTATGTGAAAACAAGTTTCTACCCGGACATGTAGTTCGTCCGGAATCCGGCCAAAACCGGAAAACTGTTGGAAGTCAAAGTTTTATTTCTAGTTGATTAGATAAGCGATTTAGGGGTAAGAAGAGATGCTGAGTCCCTGTGTGACAATCGTATTTTACCCGGACATATAGTTCGACCGGAATCCGTCTGGAATCGGAAAATTTGTTATAAGCTAAATTTCTATTTGAAGTTGATTAGATGTTCATTACTGGGGAAAGAAGATACCCTGATTTCGTCTTTGAGCTTTCTTTTTTCGCCGGACAAGTAGTTCTGGAGTTCGGCCGGAACCGGGAAATTGGCAGAAGTGGCAGGAAGTTTTCGTCAAAACAGATGTGACTTATAGGGGTAAACACACATGCTGAATCCAAATCTGAACTTGGTTTTCTCAGGTGATTAGCTATTTGGCCTTAATCTGTTTCTGAATTTTAATTGTAAAAATGTTCAAGGAGTCTGGCGAAGACTGGATCTGGCTAAGACAAGACCCAGTTGTCTGGATCAGATATTGAATTTTTGGGATCCCATCGAAACCTTTGGTCTTGTTTCTTTTCTTTTGGGGATCCAAAAACGTAAGTGGAGGGATACCTATGACATCGCAAAAGTTATCCGTCTGTCCGTCCGTCCGTCTGTAAGCACGATAACTCGCGAAGGGAATGAGATATTTTGTTGAAACTTGGTGTGAGGTTGGGTCGTCGGACCAGTCGAGTTCGTAAATGGGCTTTGTAGCCCTACATTTAGGGGTGGGGGAGGGAGTTCAAATTAAGGGGCAAACAAAATATTTTGGAACAGCTAATGTGATGGTCGATTATGGAGTAAGAAGACAAGCTGAGCACGATGGTGAAAACCATTTTGTCATCGGAAGAGTAGTTCGCCCGGAATCCGGCCAAAACCGGAAAGTTTGTTAAAAGTAAAAGTTTTATTTGAAGTTGATTAGATGTTCGATTTAAGGGTAGGAAGACATGCTGAAGACGATGGTGACAACCATTTTCTCGACGGACAAGTAGTTCGCCCGGAATCCGGCCGAACCCGGAAAGTTTGTTAAAATTAAAAGTTTTATTTCGAGTTGGTTAGATGTTCGATTTAGGGAAGAAGACATGCTGAACATTTATGTGAAAACAATTTTCTACCGGGACATGTAGTTCGCCCGGAATCCGGCGAAAACCGGGAAGTTGGTTGAAAGTAAAAGTTTAATTTGAAGTTGATTAAATGTGTGATTTATGGGTAAATAGACATGCCGAACACGATGGTGAAAATCATTTTCTGACAACTAGTTCGCCCGGAATCCGGCCAAACCAGGAAAATTTGTTAAAAGCAAAAGTTCGATTAGATGACAGATTAAGGGGTAAGAAGAGAGGCTGAGTCGGTATATGATAATGTTTTTTTACCCGGACATATGATTATTCCGGAATCCGGTTGTAACCGGATTTTTTTTCAAGTCAAACTTTTATTCAAAGTTTATTAGATGTTCTTTATAGGGATAAGGAGATACGCTGGTTTTGTTTCTGTATTTTTTTTTTGCTGGACTAGTAGTTCGCTCGGAAATCGGCAGGAAGTCTCGGTCAGTATCGTCAATATTGATATGGCTTATAGAGGTATATCTGAACTTGGTTTTCTCTGATGATTAGCCTGTCCAAGACTGGATCTGGCGAAGACAAGACTCGATTGTCTGAATCTAATATTAGATTGTTGGGATCCCATCGACACCTTTGGTCTTGTTTTTGTACTCGGTCACTAGGGCTACATGCCCTTCATTGTTTTTCTTGACGGGTAATAAATATATTGATTGATTGTTCTAATCCATGGCCAAGGCAAGAAAAGATGTAGGTATTGAACATTTACATCCTAAATAGCAACGACTTTCGAATAAGAAAGGTCATAAAAGTGAAAGAAGGCATTCAAACAGTTTCTAAAGAGGACTTATTTTTAACTGATATCCGAAAAAAAATTAACTCGATCCAAAATAGCAACTGCTTCTGAGCAAGAACGGTAATCAAAATTAAAGAAGGCATTATAGATTTTAAGCGAACCTGGACACGTCAAAACGGATCATATAAATCCACATTTTGTTCTAATCCATGGCCAAGGCAAGAAAAGATTTCAGTATCGAAAATAAATAGCAGCTAGCTTCGAACAAGGAATGTAATACAAATTTAAGAAGGCAGTACAAATTTGTATGCGGATGAAGCGAACCTGGCCACATCAAAGCGACTCATATAAATCCATATTCTGTTTTAATGAATGGCCAAGGCAAGAAAAGATTTCAATATTGAATATTTCCATCTTACATAGCAACTACTTTCGAACAAGAAGGGTCATAAAAATGAAAGAAGACACTCATGTAAGGAGGACGAACTTTCTAACTGCTATCCGTAACAAATTAAATACTTTCATCCAAAATAGCAACTACCTATGAGCAAGAACGGTAATAAAAATTAAAGAAGGACTGAAAGTTGTGTGCGGATCAGAGCAAAATAACGCTAGGGAGTAGCGCCAAGACCTATACTTTCTATGCTTTATAAAACGGGCCATTCTCGTAACGCCACCAAGATACACTAACGACATTTAAAGCGAGACAAACTTGCGGGTTAAGAAATTTCTAGTAAATAGATGTTCCTTCAGCCGAGCTGACTGTGAATCATATTTGACGGTGCAAAACGGATAAGTCAGCTACATTTGCTAGTAAGCAAAGGTGCGGTCTCCACACACCGAGGAAAAAGTTGACATAATTTTTTTGCCATGTAATGAGAACGAATTTTGTAACTAATGACCGTAAGAAATTAAATACTCTCATCCAAATAGCAACTGCCTCTGAGCAAGAAAGGTAGTAAAAATGATACAAGAGACTGAAAATTTGTAAGTCAATAACACTAGGGAGCAGCGCCAAGACCTATGCTTTCCATGCTTTGCAAATGGTCCATGCTTGTAGCGCCGCCCACTATGCTTGCAGCACTTGAAGTGAGACAAACTTGCGGGTTAAGGAATTTCTAGTAAAGCAAAGGTGCGGTCTGCACACACCGAGGAAACAACTGAGGCTACATCATTTTTTTGCAATGTTCAGAATATGAAGTTATCGGAGCCAGCGTTAGTGAAAACTGAATAAGTTTCAGTAGGGACATTCTCTACCGTTAGGGGTGGTGGTATCGCTGCTATTCGAGTATCTTTCAATTTTGTCAATTTTGTCCTAATGTTATTTTCGCAAACGGGCCATAGTCGTTAGCGCCGCCCACTACACTTGCGGCATTTAAAGCGCGACGAACTTGCGGGTTAAGAAATTTATGCAAAGGTGGGGTCTGCAAACACCAAGGAAACAATGGAAGCTGTATCATTTTTGCAATGTTGCAAAAAGTTTTAGTAGGGACGTTCTCTACCACTAAGGCTGCTAGTATCGCTGCTATTTGAATGTGTGTCAATTTGGTCAAGTCTTGGTGGTACTTCCTAGTGTTATTTTGCTCTGGTGTGGATGAAAAAAAATTTAAACATCAAAACAAATCAAATCTCTAGCTTATGCTTCTCACAAACAGATCCACTGTTCTGGTCAAGGATCAGGGCAAGAAAGATTTCAGGTACTGAATATTCCATCTTAAAGTTCAGTGGGCACATCAAACTACCCCAATCCCACTCTGTAACAACCTAGGAACAATGCTTACCCCCTAGCTCAGCAGCTTTTTCAACAGTTTCCTCTCTGTGATATTTCAAAGCGTAATTTTTTAGGCCAGTACATGCTCAGTTTACTAGCTTGGACAAAGATAAAAGTGATATTTCTTATAACACTTAGTAGATCTTTATTTTATGCATAAATCAGCGTGTCTAATTCAGATTTGGATAGGCTATTTGTTTTTGAATGATTTTAGTAGCTATGTTATTTTTTACAAACTTATTGCATATTCTGGTACATATTATAACGCACGTTAATCAAGCTTCACAACACTATTCCACAAAGAAAAACTTTTAATAGGCACTTTAAACATGGAACTTCTGATGACACACTACAACAATCAGGTAAACTGCATCTGCGGCTTGACTTATTGGTGACATCTCAAATATATCCCTTTACTGCTGGGAGTTTTTGAATTTCCTGCCACGATATCCCAGCTCCTAAGATTTGGATCGCCGAAATGCCAGAGAGGTAAAGACAAGGGATAACAAGAAAACGGCCGATTTTCGTAGCGCTTTCTAAAGGAAGTCGGGAATATTTATTTGTGAAGCATTTAATACAAAATAAAGCATTAGAAGTGTCCATTGTTCTTTAAGTAGCAACTAGTAACGAGCAAGAAAGGCAATACGAATAAAAGCCATTCAAATGTTTGCAGGGAGGACGCATTTGTAAACTGATATCCAAAATGTTGAACATATTCCCATCCTAAACAGCAACTACTTTCAAGCAAGAAAGATAATACAAAATTAAACTCTTATCACTAACTACAGGCAAAATATTTACAGCCACCAGTTACTTGGATGCAGTAAGGTTTCTATTGATGTCATGGGTCCTTTGGATAGAAAACCATTGAAGCCCTTGTAAGTTACGTTTTGAGTTAAAAACTTACCTAATGTGATTGTCTTCCAAGCCATGCTGATTCCTGTAACAGTTATGATGTCAGAGCCTCTATATGATGCTGAAAGTTCCATGGGTACATACGTCTGTGTCCTTTGCTTTATGGATGGTACTGACTATGGGTTGATCTCGGCTGACCGTATTCTAAATTTCAGAAGGCTTGACTGCACTTCAATCTAAAAGAGAAACCGTTATCAATGATTGAATTTGCTCGTCAATTATTTAGTTATCAGAATTACCCCAAAGAAGTATGACAAGATAGTTTCTTAGAAGTCCCTGACCACATTTTTTAGATGCTACCTGAATGGTTCATTCAGTAAGAAAATGCTTTGGCCTAGAATACCGTGACCAGTTCCTATGGTCGGACCGTGCTATCTGAATATCTGATACCACAATAATTGGCCAGATACCACAATAACTGCAAAAACGACTTTAGACTGTGGTATCAGATACCATGGTAGCTGAAAAAATGCAACTATTGTATAACACTTCAGGAATGATCCTTTAAAACCCTGTTCCATCACAAAGTTTGGAGTCAGAGCTTTTAATAAGCTGTTTATTTCTGGGTCTTCAACCGGCTCTGTTTGCTGGTTGGTTAACCTGCCGAGGACTGAGGTGGGAGCTCCTTCTGACAGACCTACATTCTTGGCGGGGTGCGAAAATCAAAATCATCATTGGAGAGATATTGCTGGCAACAGGAAGATGCCAGATGCATTTTTTTTCTTATTATTTTGTAGAACTCATTCAAACTGACCAATGAGATCAATAAACACTCAATAGCGACAAATAGGTCGGTTGACCGACTTACAGAGAAAAGTAACAAAAATGCAGCTAGCGTAAATTTTAAAGGGGAACTCCAGAATTAGACCTAAAATTCGTCAGAGACCCACAATGGGTCAAGGGAATCCATTGCCGAAGTCCCGTGCTGGCGCATCAATTATTACCGGAGAAAACGGCGAAAAAACTAGTCTTGGTCGGCAACCCTGCTAGGTCCACTTGGCAGTCTTGCGGGAACGATTTTGGCGACAAATTTGAAGTTCGACAACGTGTGATGTTTGCTGATAATTAGAAGTCGTATTGGTATTCTCACTACCAAGGTAATCAAACAACCGGACTGAGTGAATCCCCAGATGAGCTGACTTCACCTTGACTTCTGTCACCCTCCTCATTGTTCTGGCACCTTTTTTACAAGGTTGTTTGAGACTCTGTGTTTGTATTTATTTCACTGTAGTCACTCTCAACCTTGTGGTTAAGGCCCAACATTCAGCGCATCATACCTACCCTTTGCCTATCCTATCCATCGGCGTTGTTTGCCCCCAGCACCCAGGGGGTAGCTGCCAGTGGAAACACTGGAAATTATGGTAAGCAGTTTTGGTCTCTCACCTACACTGTAAAAAGTTTCTGTGAATAAGGATCCAGTATTTGCTACTGGGAATAATCTTATCTCTATTGTGATAAAATCAATCCGAATTAGGGATGATCTTATTTCAATAAAGGCAAGATTGATCCTAGTATCAAATACTGCAATTTTTTTTTTACTGTGTACTCTCTCGAAAGTTTGATCTTTTTAAGCAGCTGATGACCTGAAATGACACCTCTGCTCTCTAAAAATGAAGCCCCTGATCGCATTAAGAATGAAAAAATTGATTCCCGAAAAGCCTGGAAGGAAAACAAAATAGATAACTCTCGAAAACACAATATAAAACACCAAAAGGAGAAAACTCTTTTCAAAAAAAACACTCCCGATGCTACATAGCCTACCTGAAGGAACCTCCCATACCTACAAAGAACAGGAATGTTTTTTTTTTTTCCTCGAGAAACAAATCAGATTGTTCGCTCCCGTTGATTCTCACCAAAAGTTAGTGTTTTAAAAAAAATTCAAATCTTTCAGCTTAAAATATCAACCCACTAAATGAAACACATCCTCCCCGTGTGAACCACACATATGCCGAAACTAAGGACCAGAATGTAACTTAATTTTCTTGTTTCCCAGCCTACTCCCAAACTTACCATCCGTTTCAGTTCCTCTGGTCTAAGCCCCTCTTTACAAAAGCAGTTCCCGACCAGAATGTAACTTGATTTCCTTATTTCCCAATCCACTCCCAAACTTACCATCCATTTACTCTGGACTAAGCCCCACTTTGGAAAAACAGTCCCCCCCCCCCATGCCTTTTTGTCTAAGATGTACCACTTCAAGGGAGATGAATTCAGTTCTCTACAGTTGAATCTCATGATCTTTTACCATCTGGGGCAAATCATACTGACCAGTAACCCTCTGAGAATGGGACGAAGTCTATCTAGCTGTGTAGCAGAGATTTAATAGTCTCTTTCTTGATCATTAGGAACGTTTAGTCCTCTTTAGCTACTAGTACACTGTAGTCATCAAACATTCTGTTGTGCTTCTCGATAAAAAATTTGTAGCCTGCGTAGTAGTATGGTAGTAGTACGAAAACGTTGCATGTAATACTATGTAATAGCAAAGAATACTATCAACTAATGTGCCTCAGACTGGTCCAATCTTATGTAGTAGTATCCAGTAGCATCCTGTCTAGACATAGTAGCATCCGGTCTTGCTAATAGTAGCATATATTAGTATGCAGTAACACGGTAGCCTTGAAGTAGAAGCATGTAGTAGCATCGATGGTACTGCATGCTACTTTTTCGTACTACTTCATAGTACTATTTTGAGGTAAATTTTTCATCGGGTTTGAACCTGCCACATGGTGCCCATAGGAATGTTTTGGCACCTTTGTTACAGGTTTGGGTGTAGAATTGGGGTTTTATTTACGTTGCTGGTCTCTCTAAACACTGTGGACGAACAACATTTGACAGAGCGTACCTCATCATTTCCAGACCATAGCGACCTAATACTTATAAGAGGAAAATCATTGCAAATAGTAATTCTCTAAGAATACAATCAGTAACGACAACCATGGACCCTAGCCTGATGCCCTAAAAACTAGGCGACAGTTTGTTAATGATGAGCCCTTGGTTGTACTACAGGGTTTAGTTGAGCTCCGACAAAGATCAAGAGCTCAAAAACTGTATTAGTTGACAAATTACATTTACAGAGAAGTAGGCTATCTGATTATGTTACACTGCTTTAGTAACACAGCAGCATACAATAAAGACCTGACTGACTGCTTACAAAGACATAAGATGGCAAGGAATATACTTTACTTTATGCTATAGCATACAATGAAGCATTGGAAGGAAAACTGTATTATTCTTTACTTAATCAGTTTTGAACATTCTCAACCACTAAACACTAAATGTTGTTCATTCCGGTGCATACTTGACTGATGATGACCCAATCAGCTCTTTCATTGTAACTGGCGTCCAAGGGAATATGAGACACACTTCTAAGTCTGACGAAGGTCAGGCGTTCATTATCCTGCAATTAAAAACTTCAATTAGAACATAAATTAATGGCTGAATATAGTTGGTTGATGATGTTGTTTCCCTATAGCAAACCCATCCTCTATTTCAAGTTCACAGCTCATTAAGCTTTCTTTTCTCATTAAGCTGTGGATCATTGACGCACGAAAGATATGACCGTTTTATTGACACTTAGCACACTTTGTACCTGAACTCAGTCACATCCATATTTTCATCACACCAAAAACTTTTCGAGAAAAAAAATGCAGTTTTCACTGTCTAAATTTCACATTTCCAAACATGGTTAAGCCAAGTGCAAGTCACAAACCTGGGATGTGAGCACTCAACTCATAACATCTGCTGTACTTCTTTAGGCTACTTGTACTTCTGCATGAAACATTTCTTATATGGGACCATTTTCTCACACTCAGCATCCCACCAGCTAAAGCTTCATATGAATCTATCCTCTGTTCCCATCCAATACTCTGTAGCTATGTTTGTAATGTGTTTAGTGTAAAGTTTTGCTACGTCATATGAATCTATCCTCTGTTCCCATCCAATACTCTGTAGCTATGTTTGTTATGTGTTTAGTGTAAAGTTTTGCTACGTGCATTGTCTTTTTTCTTGTTGTTGTTGTTTTTTTCTTTTCTTTTTGGGATCCAAAAACGTAACCTATGACATCGCAAAAGTTGTCCGTCTGTCCGTCCGTCCGTCTGTAAGCACGATAACTCTCGAAGGAAATGAGATATTTTGTTGAAACTTGGTGTGAGGTTGGGTCGTCGGACCAGTCGAGTTCGTAGATGGGCTTTGTAGCCCTACATTTAGGGGTGGGGGAGGGGGGTCAAATTAAGGGGCAAACAAAATATTTTGAAACAGCTAATGTGATGGTTGATTATAGGGTAAGAAGACAAGCTGAGCACGATGGTGAAAACCATTTTGTCATCGGAAGAGTAGTTCGCCCGGAATCCGGCCAAAACCGGAAAGTTTGTTAAAAGTAAAAGTTTTATTTGAAGTTGATTCGATGTTCGATTTAAGAGTAGGAAAACATGCTGAAGACGATGGTGAAAACCATTTTCTCGACGGACAAGTAGTTCGCCCGGAATCCGGCCGAACCCGGAAAGTTTGTTAAAATTAAAAGTTTTATTTCGAGTTGGTTAGATGTTCGATTTAGGGCAAGAAGACATGCTGAACACTTATGTGAAAACAATTTTCTACCCGGACATGTAGTTCGCCCGGAATCCGGCGAAAACCGGAAAGTTGGTTAAAAGTAAAAGTTTAATTTGAAGTTGATTAAATGTGTGATTTATTGGTAAATAGACCTGCCGAAAACGATGGTGAAAATCATTTTCTCGCCGGACAACTAATCCGGCCAAACCAGGAAAATTTGTTAAAAGCAAAAGTTCGATTAGATGACAGATTAAGGGGTAAGAAGAGAGGCTGAGTCGGTATATGACAATGGTTTTTTACCCGGACATATAATTATTCCGGAATCCGGTTGTAACCGGATTTTTTTTCAAGTCAAACTTTTATTCAAAGTTTATTAGATGTTCTTTATAGGGATAAGGAGATACGCTGGTTTTGTTTCTGTATTTTTTTTTTTTTTGCTGGACTAGTAGTTCGCTCGGAATCGGCAGGAAGTTTCGGTCACTATCGTCAAAATAGATATGGCTTATAGAGGTATATCTGAACTGAACTTGGTTTTCTCTGATGATTAGCCTGTCCAAGACTGGATCTGGCGAAGACAAGACTCGATTGTCTGAATCTAATATTAGATTTTTGGGATCCCATCGACACCTTTGGTCTTGTTTTTGTACTCGGTCACTAGGGCTACATGCCCTTCATTGTTTTTCTTGACGGGTAATAAATATATTGATTGATTGTTCTAATCCATGGCCAAGGCAAGAGAAGATGTAGGTACTGAACATTTCCATCCTAAATAGCAACGACTTTCGAATAAGAATGGTCATAAAAGTGAAAGAAGGCATTCAAACAGTTTCTAAAGAGGACTAATTTTTAACTGATGTCCGAAAAAAAATTAACTCGATCCAAAATAGCAACTGCTTCTGAGCAAGAATGGTAATCAAAATTAAAGAAGGCATTAGATTTTAAGCGAACCTGGACACGTCAAAACGGATCATATAAATCCACATTTTGTTCTAATCCATGGCCAAGGCAAGAAAAGATTTCAGTATCGAAAATAAATAGCAGCTAGCTTCGAACAAGGAAGGTAATACAAATTTAAGAAGGCAGTAGAAATTTGTATGCGGACGAAGCGAACCTGGCCACATCAAAGCGACTCATATAAATCCATATTCTGTTTTAATGAATGGCCAAGGCAAGAAAATATTTCAATATTGAATATTCCCATCTTAAATAGCAACTACTTTCGAACAAGAAAGGTCATAAGATTTCAATATTGAATATTTCCATCTTAAATAGTAACTACTTTCGAACAAGAAAGGTCATAAAAATGAAAGAAGACACTGATGTAAGGAGGACGAACTTTCTAACTGCTATCCGTAACAAATTAAATACTTTCATCCAAAATAGCAACTACCTCTGAGCAAGAAAGGTAATACAAATTAAAGAAGGACTGAAAGTTGTGTGCGGATCAGAGCAAAATAACGCTAGGGAGTAGCGCCAAGACCTATGCTTCCTATGCTTTACAAAACGGGCCATACTCGTAAAGCCACCAACTACACTAACGACATTTAAAGCGAGACAAACTTGCGGGTTAAGAAATTGCTAGTAAATAGATGTTCCTTCAGCCCAAGCTGACTGTGAATCATATTTGACGGTGCAAAACGGATAAGTTAGCATTTTCTAGTAAGCAAAGGTGCGGTCTCCACACACCGAGGAAAAAGTTGACATAATTTTTTTGCAATGTAATGAGAACGAATTTTGTAACTGATGACCGTAAGAAATTAAATACTCTCATCCAAATAGCAACTGCCTCTGAGCAAGAAAGGTAGTAAAAATGAAACAAGAGACTGAAAATTTGTAAGTAAATAACACTATTGAGCAGCGCCAAGACCTATGCTTTCCATGCTTTGCAAATGGTCCATACTTGTAGCGCCGCCCACTATGTGCTGAAGTGAGACAAACTTGCGGGTTAAGGAATTTCTAGTAAAGCAAAGGTGCGGTCTGCACACAGCGAGGAAACAACTGAGGCTACATCACTTTTTTGCAATGTTCAGAATATGAAGTTATCGGAGCCAGCGTTAGTGAAAACTGAATAAGTTTCAGTAGGGACATTCTCTACCGTTAGGGGCGGTGGTATCGCTGCTACTCGAGTATCTTTCAATTTTGTCAAGTCTTGCTGCTACTCCCTAGTGTTATTTTCGCGAACGGGCCATAGTCGCTAGAGCCGCCCACTACACTTGCGGCATTTAAAGCGAGACAAACTTGCGGGTTAAGAAATTTATGCAAAGGTGGGGTCTGCAAACACCAAGGAAACAATGGAAGCTGTATCATTTTTGCAATGTTGCAAAAAGTTTTAGTAGGGACGTTCAGTACCACTAAGGCTGCTAGTATCGCTTCTATTTGAATGTGTGTCAATTTGGTCAAGTCTTGGTGGTACTTCCTAGTGTTATTTTGCTCTGGTGTGGATGAAAAAAAAATTTAAACATCAAAACAAATCAAATCTCTAGCTTATGCTTCTCACAAACAGATCCACTGTTCTGGTCAAGCATCAGGCAAGAAAGATTTCAGGTACTGAATATTACATCTAAAGTAGCAACTAGTAACGAGCAAGAAAGGCAATGCGAATTAAAGCCATTCAAATGTTTGCAGGGAGGACGCATTTGTAAACTGATATCCAAAATGTTGAACATATTCCCATCCTAAACAGCAACTACTTTCAAGCAGGAAAGATAATACAAAATTAAACTCTTATCATTAACTACAGGCAAAATATTTACAGCCACCAGTTACTTGGATGCATTAAGGGTTTCTATTGATGTCATGGGTCCTTTGGATAGAAAACCATTGAAGCCCTTGTAAGTTACGTTTTGAGTTAAAAACTTACCTAATGTAATTGTCTTCCAAGCCATGCTGATTCCTGTTACTGTTATGATGACAGAGCCTCTATAGATGCACAAAGTTCCATGGGTACATACGTCTGTGTCCTTTGCTTTATGGATGGTACTGACTATGGGTTGATCTCAGCTGACCGTATTCTAAATTTCAGAAGGCTTGACTGCACTTCAATCTAAAAGAGAAACCATTATCAATGATTGAATTAGCTCGTCAATTATTTAGTTATCAGAATTACCCCAAAATTTGATTGTGACCGAACCAAGAAGTATGACAAGATAGTTTCTTAGAAGTCCCTGACCACATTTTTTAGATGCTACCTGAATGGTTCATTCAGTAAGAAAATGCTTTGGCCTAGAATACCGTGACCAGTTCCTATGGTCGGACCGTGGTATCTGAATATCTGATACCACAATAACTGGCCAGATACCACAATAACTGCAAAAACGACTTTAGACTGTGGTATCAGATACTATGGTATCTGCAAAAATGCAACTATGGTATAACACTTCAGGAATAAGTATATGGTATCTGAGCCTTTAAAACCCGGTTCCATCACAAAGTTTGGAGTCACAACTTTCAATAAGCTGTTTATTTCTGGGTCTTCAACCAGCTCTGTTTGCTGGTTGGTTAACCTGCCGAAGACTGAGGTGGGAGCTCCTTCCGACAGACCTACGTTCTTGGCGGGGCGCGAAAATCAAAATCATCATTGGAGAGATGTTGCTGGCAACAGGAAGATGCCAGATGCTTTTTTTTTCTTATTATTTTGTAGAACTCATTCAAACTGACCAATGAGATCAATAAACACTCAATAGCGACAAATAGGTCGGTTGACCGACTTACAGAGAAAAGTAACAAAAATGCAGCTAGCGTAAATTTCAAGTTTCTAAGTTGAAAGATGCCACTTTTAAGGTAAATCAAAGATTTTTGTTGGACAACTAGTCCTGTGACCCTACTTCTCCCAGCGACCCCTGAAGCATTTCCTGGGAAAAAAATTTGGCAGACCTTGATCGCTCACATTTTCAGGACAAAAATTACCTGCAAAAACCATTTGGCTTACCAGATCTCGCAAGAATCCTCTGCTCCATGGGATGAAACTGAAACTTCCTTGACAGCAGCATCACAGAGAAGTAATCATGGTCACTCAAGTGGCACGACGCTGAGAGGCACTCGTAGGTTGTTGAATTGAACGAAGCACTTGGGCAAGGGATGTCCTGACTGTCCTGGGCCTGATCTATTACAGCAGAAGTTACACCAAGAGTTGACACATGCCTATCTGGAGGAGCAACTGACACTGAACTTGAAACTGGATGCCTGAGAACCTGATGAATTGTGCATGGTTGGCACTGCATGCTCAGCAAGTCTTTTAATACTGTCCTCCTGTATAATCCTGACAGGAACTCAGAAAATCAGGTTCAAAGGAATGTTCACACAAAAATCTGAAGCCTCCAATTGTTGGGAGACAGAAAGCTGGTGTTTGCTCTTGACAAAATTTTCCCAAGCACTGTACTTAGAAAATTTATTCTCCTCACTACTTGGCCAAGAAAAGAAAGCTATTCCAACAGTGGGCTTACGACCAGGGTAGCAACACATCTGGTCTTGGACATTTCCATTTCACTCAGTTCAGCTGTCTTTTTTTTGTGTGTTGTTTATTGGAGCTTCCAGAATTTCTTCTCTATGCTCCCTATTCTCACTACTTGGCCAAGAAAAGAAAGCTATTCCAACAGTGGGCGTACAACCAGGGTAGCAACACACTCTGGTCTTGGAAATTTCCTTTTCACTCAGTTCTGCTGTCTTTTTTTGTTTGTTTGTTGTTTGTGTTTTGTCTGGAATTCCGTCACAATTTAGTCAACACCTCCAGAATTTCTTCTATGGGTCACTTTTGTAAACAACGTTGATGTTGTGTTACGAGTTTTGGCGTCAGTGCCATTCCCGCAAGACTACAGCATCAACATGACGGAACGAATGAGGGGTCTCATCAAAGGAGCCAATGGAATTAGACTTTATGAGGTATCTCTGCTTGGAGTTGACCCACTAGAATGCTTCTTACGTCAAAAAATTCAAAAAAAAATCAGGTATCGAACTCGGTCACCCGGAACCCTTATTTTTTAATTCTGGAGTTCACCTTTAAGTTTCTAAGTTGAAAGATGCCACTTTTAAGGTAATTCAAAGATTTTTGTTGGACAACCAGTCCTGTGACTCTACTTCTCCCAGCGACCCCTGAAGTATTTCCTGGGGAAAAATTTTGGCAGACTTTGATCGCTTGCATTTTCAGGACAAAAATTACCTGCAAAAACCATTACCAGATCTCGCGAGAATCCTCTGCTCCATGGGATGAAACTGAAACTTCCTTCACAGCAGCGTCACAGAGAAGTAATCATGGTCACTCAAGTGGCATGACGCTGAGAGGGCTGAGAGGCACTCATAGGTTGTTGAGTTGAACAAAGCACTTGGGCAAGGGATGTCCTGGGCCTGATATATTACGGCAGGAGTTACACCAAGAGTTGACACTGGCCTATCTGGAGGAGCAACTGACACTGAATTTGAAACTGGATGCCTGAGAACCTGATGAACTGAGCATGGTTGGCACTGCATGCTCAGCAAGTCTTTTAATACTGTCCTCCTGTATAATCCTAACAGGAACTCAGAAAATCAGGTTCAAAGGAGTGTTCACACAAAAATCTGAAGCCTCCAATTGTTGGGAGACAGAAATCTGGTGTTTGCTCTTGAAAAAATTTTCCCAAGCACTGTACTTCGAAAATTTATTCTCCTCACTACTTGGCCAAGAAAAGAAAGCTATTCCAACAGTGGGCTTACAACCAGGGTAGCAACACATCTGGTCTTGGACATTTTCATTTCACTCAGTTCAGCTGTCTTTTTTTGTGTGTTGTTTAATGGAGCTTCCAGAATTTCTTCTCTATGCTCCCTATTCTCACTACTTGGCCAAGAAAAGAAAGCTATTCCAACAGTGGGCGTACAACCAGGGTAGCAACACACTCTGGTCTTGGACATTTCCTTTTCACTCAGTTCTGCTGTCAATTTTTGTTTGTTTGTTGTTTGTGTTTTGTTTGGAATTCCGTCACAATTTAGTCAACACCTCCAGAATTTCTTATATGGGTCACTTTTGCAAACAACGTTGATGTTGTGTTACGAGTTTTGGCGTCGGTGCCATTCCCGCAAGACTACAGCATCAACATGACGGAACGAATGAGGGGTCTCATCAAAGGAGCCAATGGAATTAGACTTTATGAGGTATCTCTGCTTGGAGTTGACCCACTAGAATGCTTCTTACGTCAAAAAATTCAAAAAAAAATCAGCTATCGAACTCGGTCACCCGGAACCCTTATTTTTTAATTCTGGAGTTCACCTTTAAACCAGGTTTTGTAACCCGATAGGTCGCAGACATGATTCATGGGGGCAGCAATGCGGCTATCTGTTCTACTCCCATGGGATTTGGATCTGCCTAACTTCAGTCTTTCAGATTTTAGCCTGTCAAAATTACAATAGGTTAGTTGTTAAAGTGAAGTCTGACTCGTAACAAGGTTATGTGCATTGATTTTTGGTCATCTTTGGCTATAATTGAAAAAAGAAGGAATAGATTTTTAAACAGAATGGAAAAGCCATCAGAATAGTGAGAAATCAAATGACAGGAGACCCGCGAAAGAAGTGTGCCAGTACAAATCGAAAAATGTCGATTACAAAGAGAGTTTGAGGTAGGAACAACGCTTGAAAAGGACAAGGAGGATTTTAATATACACCCGAAATTCGTTTCTCAGGACAGGAGGGGTTCCGCAGACGCTGGAATAGCTCATTCTAGTCGGGAGGTGAATTTTTGGCCTCTATGCTAGCAGAGGCGTTACTATCAAAATGTTTGGGGGGGGGGAAGAGGAGCAAAAATATTCCTTCAGCCAAAGCTGACTGCGAATCGCATGTATCACTGCTGACTGCGAATCATAGCACTATCAAATATGGGAGGAGCAAGGTATTTACCGACTGGCTGGTAATTTTTACCGTTTTTTTTTGCGGGAAAATCGACTGATTTAAAGAAACCGACTGTTTTTAAGAAAAATCGAACTGTTTCCCAAAAAAATCGATTATTTTTACGAAAAATCGTGAAAAATCTGTTTTTTACTGGCTAGCCGATAACATCGGGGGAGGGGGGGGGGGTCATTCCCCCTCCCTACGTGACGCCCCTGTATGCTAGTGTCAAAGCACATTGAAAAGACTTCGTAAAATTCAGGACACTCATACAACTCGAAAAATGATCTCTTTTATGTTTAAGATATTCTAAAAGCGAACTTCTCGTCTTCATTTGCTGTGTATATAGCATCTTCTGTCGCGTAGAATCAAATTCTGCAAACCAGTTTTAAGTTGCAATTCTTCAGATTTAGCTCACTGTAGATTTACCTGCTTTAATTTTCGGCATGAAAGTACAGTGTGTCGAGTGACAAATAAAACGGTACACGGTACTTTCATTATGAAACAAAAGTACATCAAATCACCGGGAAAAAAACGCAACTCAAGTCTCGTCGGCGAACCTGGCGTCTTTTTCTATATCTGTAAACTCCTATCAGGCCAAGACCAAAAGCTCGTTACGTCCGTAAATCCGGATTTTTTTTGTAACGCACTGGCAAATCTGTTTTCCTCGTTTCGTTTCTGAGGAAGTGTGTTCTGAACGAGAAAATTACTTTTTTTGCTATTAGTTCGGAGCAAATCTACTTTCTTTTCTATGGGCTTTATTTTGTCACTTTTTCGATGGACAGAGGCGTGATTTCATAGCTATTCTTAATTTTTCATTGGGATCGCAAAATGACGCTCTGCTCCTCGGGTTACGTCCATAAATCAGGATTTTTTTTTTTAGGAATTAATTTTTTTGCTTTAATACGGAACAAATCTACTTTGTTTTCTGTGGCCAGTATTTTGTCACTTTTTTCGACGGTCAGATTTGTTATTTCAAAGCTGTTTTTTCCTTTTCAATGGGATTGCAAAAAGATGGTCTCCTCGGCGTTTCACGAAATTTCGCCTGTCGCACATTTCATAGTATTCTCTACTTAGAGGAACGGTGTGTCATTTACTTGGCGATTAGGCTTGGAACTTTTTAGATTTGAAACACATTAAAGGCTGGTTAGAACCTTTCTAGACAGAGGCAGATTAAAAAAATTCGCCTGCGGCGCTTGCTTTAATTTGTCCCGGGTACAGGCGTTGACAGCTTGTCTCTTATGCGAAAGTTGACATGTAAAGCTGAGGCTATGAAGGTATGTATACACAAATTTTGATTACAAGAATAATTTCAGCTGATGCATTGTAGCTAGTTTTACACCGGCTCTATTATTTGCTGGTGGGGAATGTGCGCCATTGCCGCATAGTCGCAACAGTTCATTTTTGTTGGTACCTGCGAGTCGTATATTACGATCCATGAGTCGTTGAAATGAGGGGTCTCACCCCCCCCCCCTGGCCTGAGTGCTTCGGGCCACCCCTGGATCCTTATTCCTTTCTTCCAGCTACAGCCTGATACTGATAGACCCTTGCCAAGAATGGGCCCATGGGTCACAGAACAAGGTTCCTAGATTAACCGGAACACGGAGGATTACTTCTGTTTCTTTTGTTTTTCATTGACAGACTATACCTTCTAGGCTTTTTGCGTCTATGTTATATTCTATAGGGCCTCAAACAGTTTCTCTGGATAACGACATAGACTGGATAGTGATGGTGACGATTTTGTCACACATTTAAACACCGAAAAGGAAATAGTGCACTAAGACGACTTCCATGACGTAATCACCTCAACTTCCATTCATGTTTTTTTCTTACGTTTGATACAAATGGCGATGATTCGAGTTTCGAAAATTTTGCAGGCTACCTTTCTTTTGTGCCTAAAATCCACCCACCCCCATTCAGAACTTTTAGATCATTTGTTAGCAGTCAAGTTTTTGATGTCTCCTGAATACAAAACTCTTGATATGGGTGAGATCGGTGACATAACACTTGGACAATGTGCTATAAAAGAAGTTAGGGGTCTGTGGTTCCTTAAAACGAGCCCATAAAGTGCTTATCTGAAAATGAAACTACTGAAATTTCATGAGATCAAGAATATGTAAATAAATAAGAGGAGACTGTTCAAATACTGTCGTAAGTGGTGCGAAGAAAACTATAAAACTCGTGAGATCAGCTCGGACAGTGTGCTATAAAACCGAAATTAGGGATTAGTGGCCCCCTTAAAGTGAGTCATAAAGTGTATGTCTGAAAGAGAAATTAGTCATGAAATCCTTCGTGGGATAGATAGATTAACAGGAGGCTGTTTAAATACTGTCATAATCATGTGACCACAAACTCTGCAGGGTATAATACTAACCTTATTTTTTCGCCGAACATTTGTGTGCCGCATATTTGTGTGTCGCACATTTTTATGCCGAACATTTGTATGCCGCACATTGTGTGCCGCACATTTGTGTGTCGCATATTTGTGTGTTGCATATTTTTGGATATTTGTCATGGAAACAAACGACTTTGCCACACAGTCGACCCACAAGTTGAAACCCGCGGAAATGTCTTATTTTTTGGGCGGTAATTTCAAGTTTCTGAAAGTAAAAATAAATCCAGATAAAACATCTATGAACATTACTTCAGGCTTACGTCCTTACAAATCTGTACAAGAGGGATCCTCAGCTTTATGTCTAAATAGTTGAAAAAGTAGCTACTTGCATTATTTGAATTTTTCTTTGCTGTTAAATTTGAATTCCCCGCCAAAGTTGAGCCACAAAACTGAACATCACCTCTACAGTTTTGTCAAATTTGAGCCACAAAAATATCTTTGGTAGTGGAAACACAGTTGTAGGTCAGAAATACGCATTGCTGCCATTTTGGCGGATTTTACGCCAACCTGGTGAATTTTGCGACCGACGGGTGGATTTTTTATTTTGCTGTCGTATTCAAATTGTTCGGGTTCTATTGACAATCCTTGTAAGCTTTTGGAGATTTCTTGCAATTTTGTGTTAAAAAGAAATTTTGGTGTGTTATCAAAGACAGCGGTGTGTTGTTTTGGTTAAGAAGAGCCGTAAAAAAAAAAAAAAAAAAAAAGGTTTTTATTTATTTTTGGTAATTTTGGTCACGGTGGAAGGGGTGCCCTATGCTGGAAGGGCACCCTGTGATACCGGCTGAGCCATTATTTTAATGTGAATGATATAGTTTTGATTGTAGGATACGGCTATTTTGAGTGTAATTGTTTTAACTGCTCAAATAAAACTAAAAGATTGATAATAATTTAAAGTAGGAAATAAATTATAATTAGAATTTAGTGTAAGAGTAAAGTGTAGGTGACGTATAAAGATAAGAAATTTGAGTTGTGGTGATAAAAAATGTTGCGTCACTGAGTGGAGTGGAGGTGGGATTTTTATCTATATTTAAAAAAAAAAAAAGGAGGGTAGTGGTAGTCCACACCTCAACTTACTGTCACTGGAGTTTCAAACTCAATTTCGACGAGATCGATACATTTTGTAGAGAAAAAAGCTGACCATTACTTTGACCATTATTGTGTTCTCCGATTGGAAAATTACCTGTCCACGATCCCATCAACGTCATTCTAAATTAGTGAACGTTTATGTAAAATATTTGTTGAGTTTTTTGCGATTATTTTATATTTCTTTATCTTTTTTTACTGCACTTACGCCCTTGGGCAGTGTGCCATAAATTCATTCATTCATTCATTTAGACAATGCGGTAGACCTACCGTAGATCTTTAATATGAACCCGCGCTTCGTTTTAGGAACAAAATAGAATAATGTTGATGTAACTACGCGTGGGTCATAGACACAGTCTCTAACATACAGCACGTTGAATAAATTACCAGCTTAACACCTTTCCTGAACGACTACCTGAGTATTTAATCTTCGCATCAAAAATTTTATAATTAAGACTGCCTCACTGACCTATAAGGAGCGTGTCCGAAAGCTCTGAAACGAACGAAAACGCTGAATTAATTCAGCAGTTTATGCAGCATTTCGCTTTCGGACTTAAATTTTCGCTCAGTTAATGCAGCATTAATTCATCATAAAATTCATCGAAAAATTCAGCAAGAATGCTGAATTTTCAAGAAGAAACTGGGGAGTACGGCGATTCTCTCATTGTTTTCGGCGGCAAACATAACAAATTCAAAAAGACAACTGACAATTTGGCAAACATTCCAAATTCTAAGAGAACTGGCGATCATGGCCAACGAAGAAAGGAAAGATAAGAGGGTTGGATATCGGTAGCTGGTCCATTTTGTCAGCTTTATACAGCTAATTCTTTTTTCTTATTCTTCTTCCTGACTTAAATTTTGGTATTCTAGAAGTGTCAGAGAAGAAAAAAAGGTAACAGCTTTCGGACAAAAAAGAATAGAAAATGCAGCGTTAATGCAGCATTCACTGCACCAAAAAGCTTTCGGACACGTTCAAGGTAAGCTGAGCTATTTTCGAAGATGCGCTATGAACTCGGCAAGGATAAAAGCTGAATGATTTCGGAGGGTGATTGGCTCTTACGTTTGCACTGAACCATGATCGAGTTCGATGTCAATAAACTTGCGAGAATACTGGCAATAGTCTTTATGGCACTTGAGCTTACTCAAGTGCCATGTAGCGATCGTAATGTCTGTCTGTCTGTCAGTCTGTCCGCATTTTGCTAGTTTGGGCACTTCCGCATGACCTAGGACGATAAAACTTGGCGCGCGTGTCAGGGACCCAACCGGGCTAACTTGGAAATAATCACTTTCCCGATCCGACCATCAATGGGGGAGTGGCAAGATCGGGAATCGGGAAATTAGTAACATTCATAACTTTGGAACGGATAATCGGGCGTGCATTAAACTTGACAGGTATCAAGAACAAGTGTCTTGGGTGTTCATTGTCAAATTCGGATCAGATCCCATAACTGGGAGGAGGGGGGGCTGGAGGGGGACACCTGAAATCTCGTGAAACATTTTTTCTAGTTTTTATCAAACCCCTACCCCTTTCTTCACACTAATATAGCTCTGCGCGTAGATGAGTCTGCTCGTGGATGAGTCGTTCTTTGCTTAAATTCGTTCGGAGAGAGCTAGAGCAATCGACGGTCGAAGGGGTTGGTATAATATGTTGTTAAACCTTAGTAGGGGTTGATATAGATTAGGGGGTGCTAGGACGATGAAACTTGGCAGGCGTATCAGGGACCAGACCAGACCAACCTGGAAATCGTCAGTTTCCCGATCCGACCATCTGGGAAAAGTGGAGGGTGGGGGAATTCGGAAAATTGAGTGGTGTGTAACTTCGGAACGGGTGATCGGATTGAAATGGAACTTAATACCTGAATAAATGACATATCTCTGATGTTCCATTTGAAGTCCGAATTGGATTCGGCAGCTATGGGGGAGTTGGGGGGGAGGGGGACCGGAAATCCCAAGAAATGGTTAGAAGGGAGGGATCGGAGTGAAACTTGCTGAGAATAACAAGCATCTGCTTCAGATAAATCGTTTACACATTTGGACTGGATCCCAACACTTGGGGGGCCATATTAAAGACCATTGAACCGCCCAACGAAGAAGAGGAGTAAAAGTTCTAGAAATGCCTTTAAAAGTACTTTTTTAGTTACTAGTGTATAATAAAAATAATACTCGACTCTGCACAAAACTCCCAAACAAAAACTCCCGCCAACATTCTTCTTGCAAGTGCCATATGAGCTTTCAGCTCTTGTTTTTGTAAGTAGCCTACGTTAAGTGAAATAAAAATAAAAAATTTTTCGAAATTGCCAGAGAAGGGGCTCCGACTCTGGCAACCTTAGGGACTCTTTACCTGTATGTCTGGGACCTATTCTTACTTCTAGAACAAGTTGTCAGCCCCTGACTTAAGTTGGTACTGAAATCACCAGTCAATACACAGTAGTCCTCCCCACACCGAAATTTGAGAAGCAACACAGCATTCGGTTTCTTTGTGGATCCGAGTCAGTGAAAGAGGGAGAGCAATAACTGTCAGGACGTAGAATCAAAAGTGAAATAAATGATTTCAGGCAAAAATAGAATTTGGTCGGAATTCACCATTTCTCAGCAGCGATGTCACACGTGTCAAGGAATAGAAAAAGTCTGGATCGGCAACTTGTCCATAATGGAATGCCATAGATCGGACATGGGAATAAATTGGAAATATAAATTTGTATAGTTGGTTTGAGAAAAAGGTTCCCAACTTGTACTAGGCGATAGGATATGTTTGAAGATTTCAAATTTGGCCGTCAAAAATTACTATCAGATTTGTTTTACATCTGGAAGGACTTAAGCAGTCATAGTCCTTTAGCCGCAGCGGATCGCGGATTTCGTCTTTTCTTGGCAAGTGACCTCGTCGTGCTGTAGCAAGACTGCAACCAGCCCGTAGTCCTGGACATTGAGATCCAGGGCCCCTAAGTAGTTAGCACAGTCGGGTCGGGTCACACACAGTCACAAACAAAGTGTCTCTTGCCAGGGGTCACCCTCTCCGCACCACCTGTTGTACACCCTTTCCCAGTCGAAATTGACGGTGCCGACCAAGAATTAGGCGATTCATCTTTCGAACTCTTTTAAAAATGCTTCTTTTGATATTTTAACTCGTGTCAACCTGCGCCGCCACTGACCGGGCACCGCACCACCGGGCACTTGCTATATACTAGATTCGATTGTGGGCAATCCCTCGGTCTCTTTTTGCCAAGCTCGCACACTGGCATTGGGCTTAAGGTAAGGTATGTCGGCTCTACCATGGATCGCGAAAGACTCTCCCGGACTCTCACCTTTGTCATAATAAGGATCATAAAGATCGTACCCTGAGATTCTTATTGCTGCCATTAATGGTTAGGAGGTTAGGGATTATGGATTAGTATTGAGAGGATAATGATAGAAGGTAGGCTACTGGAATGATTGAGGTACAAGAAGAAATCACAACAAGAATCTTCATCAGTGCTGTCTGGATTCTTGACGGTGGTGACAGTAAACTTTCCCTTTCATTTTTTTTAGCAAAGATGATTAGCCATCTATTCCCCTACCCTCCCTTCCGAGTGTGAAATACTGACGTCGCAAGGTGTACAGGGTTCGGTGCCACCGACCCCGCCTCCTGGTACACACCAGAACGACCAGTGATTCCCCCCCCCCCCCCCCCCCCCGCTCTTTCCGAGAGGAACACTGGCAATCGATTCGTAGCGTATCCTACCAATTCTTCAGCCCAATTCTTAGAAATTATCGTCCGAAACTTATTTTTTCTCATTTCTAGTAATATGTATTCATTGATCGGCTTTATTTTATGTGTATTTTGCAAATACTTCGCTGTTTGCCTCCGCTAGCTTTAAACTATTTGTGATTAAGTTCTTGATTGATTGATTGAAAATCATCAGTGTCTGTACTGCTCCGTCCTAAAAAAAAATGTTTAAATTTCAAGGGGTAAAATGAGGGGAATCGCCGAATGCTCTCGAAATATGCACAAGTGTGTCACAGTGTGAGCTGGGCTAATTTCAGCATGTATCCAGGGGAAGGTATGAACGAACGAAGCTCCTGTTGTCATGATTGGCTGTAAATACATTTGGTATTTTTCCGGCATATTACTCTCGAACACTGGTTATAGCTATTTGTACCTAACATATTTAAGCTTCTTAGTGCTTTTTTGCTCGTGTTGCACATGCGTTCCCCCTGTCAATCTTTCTTCCTGGCTGACTAAGAAAGAAGAATTTTTCTCATTAAATCATGCAAAAAAACATTTGTCAATATAGCTAATTGTAGACCCCCCTTGGACAGTCCTGTGGGACCGAATTGGCACTTGGGAGAATGCGCTGGAGTGAGGGGTTGCGCATTCGACTGGTTCTTAATTACTTGCGATGGTTGCCACAGATGCCCGTGGATCTATGTCAGGTTGTTATTTAGTCTGGTGGTTTCTTAAGAACAGGGCGACAGAAGACAATGGGATGGTAGTTTCTGTTTTGTTAGTTTGCGACGAACGATTGACAGTTCTCTTGGTCAGAAAGCCGGGTTCGTCCAAGAACGAATAAGCCAATAGAACCTCCGTCTTTGGTAGCATGCACCGACAAGGGATACCCTGACAGAACTGAGCTGAGCTAGAGGTAATTTTTGCTGGGCTTTGAGTCGCTGCCCGTCTACTTCCCTCTTCGTCGTTGTGCATATCAGAGGAATTAGTGCAGGAGGCGCGCTGACCTACTCTGCAGTGCATCCAGACAGCCAATCAGCTTTCACCTTGGAAATTTCTTCTCCCTGACTTTACTGTGATATACCTGTTTATAGAGGTAACGTCTTGGGATGTTCCTCGTAGCTCCTACCCCGTAGCTGGTTTGCATCGGGCAGGGTAGGGGAATGTATTCGACTCCGCATGGTCGTATTATACAGAGATAGGGAGATGGAGGTTCTGGTGTTCATTACTTTCGGTACATCTAAGCTTCGCTGTTGAAGTCCATATCATTATCTGGACGTGCTAGTCTTAGTCCGGTCTTCAGCTTTTTTTTTACACAAGCCTACCATCACAATTGTGATTCATCATCAATACCGCAGTCAAGATTTCAGGCGTGGAACGTTCCGAAGGTTCTTGTCCTAGACAACAATATATGTCGAACAAGAACATAAATAAGAATGAAAGCGAGAGGATGACAATATTCAAGGACAACTTAGTAGTTTGATTTCAAAGAAATCATCTCATCGTCCACACTTCCAGTGCTTCGTATGCGGAGGTTGCTGCGAGATCGATTACCAAAGGTTAGCCGCAGGGCACGACTGCCAAAGTTATCTCTCCGAAATTTCTCATTGCTATCAGAAGTGTTCCAACAACCATTACTAACGCTTTGTAATCCCTGATTCCTGATGCTTGTGAAGTCTTGACCATTTCTGGCTCGTGGTCTTTCAAAATAGGGTTCAAAAGTCAAGTTGGTCTCCTTGTGGCTATGAAAACTGGCGTAAAAAGAGAGTATGAGATTTTCCGTATTCACGAATTCCACCGAATGCCAAAGCGTTGCTGTCGCTGTCAGTCGCCAAGTCCCGGCGTAGTCAATTACCCACACCGGTCTGATCCGCCAAAATGCGCTCGTTATGCTGGTTGCCACAGTTATAGCAAAGACTCGCCTTGCTCCCTGCCTCCTAAATGTGCCAACTGCGTTGGTTGTCACGTCTCTTTTAGTCTCAGATGCAGCCTCATGAGATATGCCGTGGGTCTTGGCAGATGATGGCTTGTCAGGAAAAGAAACTTCTTTGCCTACTGTTAAATATAAGTGGTACTAAGTACAAAGTAAGTAAGTAAGTAATTTATTTATAATCCGCCGTTTTCAGAAAGCGGAGTAAATGAAGAAAATAAATAAAACACATAAACATACACAAAAATATCTACTACTTGACCATTTGCTAAGCAGCTCGGACATTCTTTGTATCCAAGAGCATCTGCTGTTTGCACCAAGTTGCGAAAATTTACGCGCTGATCATTTTGTATTTATCCAGCCGGCAATTAGAACTAGAGGTCGTCCTTCTGGTGGATTAACTATCTTTATTAAATCCAGCAAGTGTGCAGCACCACCAAAATTGTTCCAGTCGGGACGATTTACTCTTGCCGCTCAGTTGGACAATATTGTTCTTGCCAGCGTATATTTCCATACGATCGGCGGAACATTGCATCACATAGTTATTTTGCAAAGGCCTGTCAGAAAATCGGAACACTTCTCTCCGACATTTCAGAGAAAGGAATGAAGCTCTTCTTGGGGATGTCAATACTGATCTTCTAGCCTCTTCTGTGCGCACTGACTTGTATTTCGATTCTTGACCTATAGCTCACAGTCTCATTGAGAAGTCTCTTCCTTTTTCTTACGTCCATAACCGTAGCGCTACTGTTTCGAATCTTGATCATTTAATTGTTTCTAAACCTTCTCTTGTTGGCGATGTTGTCGAAGTTGATGAAGAGAAAATTGAGGACGATCACCTTCCTCTGTCTGTTTGTATATAAATATTCTTTGAGCCCAAGCTGACTTTGAAACATTTGTTCCAACAATGTTTTCAACGGATGTTTTCAACTGACGAGGACCCTTGCCAAGAAGGGCCGAAATATCGCTGATGAAGAATCGTAGCTGACGTATCCGTTGAAAACTTTTTGTATAGTTTGTACTGTTTCCAAAACTGCTCGCAAATGAAGTTCTAGCTCCCTTAAAGTGCGCATCTTAACCGAAAAGTGAAAAAAAAAATACTTTTGTCCAAACCGAGACCAAGCGGTATATACTAATGATCCCCAAGGGCTTCTTACCGTTTTTGCCTCAAGGATTTGCTTACAGATGATCTAGCGCCTTTAAAGTGCGTATCATTACGGCAAAGTTGAAAAATAAATACTTTTTACCAAACGATACATTCTCGAGATTTCAAAGTCTGTGATCATTCTTAAATCAAGGGTTTTGCTTACAAATGACAGAAGAAACCCACGAAAAGGCAATTCTATAGTTCATCTTCTTAACCACCCCTGCAAGTGGCATATGAGATTCTAGCTCTTGTATTTTTAATTATGCTCCCTATATAAACATCCCTTCAGCCCAAGCCGACTGCGAATCATATTCGGCCTCGTATTTGACAATATTTCGCCCCTTCTCAGCAGAGATCCTGTTTAAGGGCCTTAGTTTATATAATTTATTTTGCAAGTTCCTAACATAGTTTCGTCGAGTTTTCTAGGTCATGGTTTTGGTTTGCTACTTTTGAACGATAAGTGCAAGCTTTCCTCTTTGTGGTATTGATGAATAAAAAATAGGTTACAGTTGCGATCTCTAAAAATAAATTACTGAACACCCCCAAAGAGTAATTACGAACTTCCCAACATATGTTCATCAAGCACCACAACTTACAAATTGCACCCATGTCCGTATCTCTCACAGGACCCATCATATCCCTGATTGAGATGTCGACAAGTTATCCCCACTGGATTACTTTAATCCCCCAATGTAGATACTGGAACCACTCATTCGTCTTCCTCCAAAGAGGGGGTCCCTATCTGACCCCTTTGTCGCTTCTAGCTGATAAAAGTTAATGACATCGCAGGGGTGCTATGTACAGTTATCAGCTATTGCCAGAAAACATGTTAGCTTTGATTTATACTTTGTGCAAAAATCAGGTCGCGTGCATGCTGACATTGAGTAGAGTAAATCTTTGAGTGAGAAAATGGCTTGTCGTGAGAGGGTGCTGAAGTGGAAGAAAAATCAGGCATTCCATACTATTACAGTTTGTATAGATATATTATTAATTTCCCTAATAGGTCAATATAATATGGCTAGCGAAGAGTCGTTATGACGTAATACATATCAACGCAATGATGGCTAGCAGAGGATTGTAGCTTTGATTTAGGCTTTTTTGCAAAAATCAGGTCGCGTGCATGCTGACATCGAGTAGAGTAAATCTTATAATAATAAAACGGCTTGCCGTGAGTGGGAGCTGAAGTATCTGGAAATCAGAGACTTCGGACTATTGCAGTTTGTATAAATTTTTATTTTCATAGTAGATCAGTAGAATAGGGATAGTGATATATTGTCGTGACGTAATAAATGTTAATGATGTACAGTATATTTACTAGTATTTGTTTCTTATCCACAATTTCCAGATGAGAAACGGATGAAGGATGAAAAATACTAAAAACAAAAGATGGTGGTATGGCAAAAACCGGCCTCCTGTTCAGCATTTGAATGTTTTCCAAAATATCTGGATCACCGAACGGACGAATAATAACTATTGTCCGATAAATTATGATGTTCACGAATAGCCCTTCATAATATAATACAAGTAAGGCATCAAGGGTTAGTCAATCGAATGTACCAGTGGTGGGGTATAATTTGGAGCTGTTTTGTTTTGTTTTATTAGTTTCTAGTCAACACAATTAATATTGGGCTATTGGTAATCTGTTATTATGGATACGAATTCATGGTTAAAAGAACATAGACATTTGTATTCGGAAACTCCCAAAATGCAAGTGACGGGGTACCGAATGTGGAACCGAATGTTGCCCTCTCCCGATTTTATTTATCACCGGGCAATTGCCCGGTGCCGGGTCATCAAAATTAGAATTAGAATTTGTTTGAAAGACTCTCGGAAGGATTAATCACCTAATTAATGGCCGGCATCGCTTCGGCCGGTGACGGGAAAGGGTGTGTGTCAGGAACCGGGGAGTGTGTAACCCCTAGGTTGAAAAGTTATTCTCTTCATTCGCTATTGTATTGATTAAAAGACCTTTTGACGAGTCCTGATCAATTCCTACCTGAAAAATGTTGGCTACTTGATTATGCGGTTCGTTGTTCTGTTTGGAGGGGTTTAAAAGCCAAAGGGTTGCTCACTCCCGATATAGCTGTACAATGGGCCCGGACTGTGAAAACCAAGCGAGCAACCCCTCGATAAAACCTTGACCAAGCTCTATAACTTGGTAACAATGTTGATGACAGTAGACTTTGTACAGGTAACTTGGGTTTCGAAGGATTTTTTTTTCACAGTCAGCTGTCACATTGACAGTGTTGTCGACGAGGGGTTGCCCACTCCCTGGCATCTTCTGTGTATCCTTTCCCGGCACCGGCCAAAATCAGCGGTGCCGTCACCGGTTTTAAATTAAAGGGTTCATCTCTCAAACGGTTCTAAACATGTTCTAGCAAGTGGCAATCGGACATTTTCTGTACAATAATATTGAGAACGAGCAACCCCTCAGTTGCCGATTTGAGAGTCGTATGGGTTACCAGAACTAGGTCTAATGGGGGGGGGGGGGGGTAAGGAAAACTCCGCTTATGTTAGCTGCAGTTCGTCACCATATGACAAGCACATACCCTCTCACATGATTGCCCGCATGGCACCCAATTACGTAATCCAAAAGCATTGACTCTTGCTCTAACCGTCTAATCCCATTATTCATTGAGAATCACTTAAATTCAATGAATTCCCACAAAAGAAAGCCATGCTGTAGTACGTTAAGCTTAACGAAAGAGCCAATGAAGTGGGACCTTTATTTTGTGGCTAATTGTAGGCACCTACCGATTTTACACTTACGTTCACTTGATCTCACTCAAAACGAGTCATCGAGGTGTAAAGGAAGGGGTCGGGAGCTGAAAGAATTTATGACGACATAGTTTTAAAGCTGAACTGAAAAAAAAAACGTGGATTTGAATACACTGAATTATTTTGACTCTGATAAGTTTTTTTTAATTTTTTCCCATTGGGATCTAATATAGTGACATTCAGATTATTCACTGCTGGCCCGACAAGACAAATAGCTTGGTCACACTTGGCTTATTTTCCTGGCTGTTCGGGTTACAAAAGTAGAAAAAAGAAAAAGAACAAGATACAGCTAATTCTGAATGTTGTCCATTTAGGTTCAGGAGATCAATTAGAGCAAAACAGCCTTTATAATTATGTTACAGGAACCATAATTGACCCTTAATTGCAGTCTTTTCACTATCCCCAAGCTGCCACAAAGCCCATCAAATCTCACGTCCCCTAGGGATTTTCAGTTGTTTTAGACATAGACATAAACATTTTTTTAATTTCATCAAAAACACATAAATTAAGCAAACAATTTACCATTAACGTCCACTTTTAAGACAACCAAAATCCTGATTGTGGCCGTAATTCTAACCACCATGGATCCACTATATCATTGTCGAATAGGCGGCTTTTCGGGCCCTGTGTGATCAAGCTAAAAGTCCACACAGACGCGGAGAATTTAAATTCAACAAAAGCATGCGTTTCAGTGGCTAATGAAGCGAAGCTCAGGAATGTTAATTCCAGTGTGCAAGGTCACTTCTGGAGAAAGCCCACTATTGCGTGTGACCAGTTTTTTTTTTGTTTTTTCAATCGTATAATTTCTAGTTGCTAAATTTTTCAAACAGAGGTAAAAACACTTGAGGTAGGCTACCACCAGAGCTGCTTCGAGTCCAGCAAATCAGAGGACGAGACACGTCCGAGTCCTTGAAAAAGACGTCTCGAGACGAGTCCAGATCCCGAGTCCCCAGCTCTGGCGGACGGACAGCTCCCCGAAAGACGAGTCCGAGACGAGTTCGAGTACTTATAAAGGCGTCTCGAAACGACTCCAGAGTCCAAGTCCACCAGCTCTGGCTACCACACTCAGTAAAAAAAATTCCTTCCATGGAAATCTATGGTATGATTAGCGGAGCAACGAAGTAATGCATAAAGATCAGGTATTCGAGTCTATTTAAGTAAATAAGTAATGGGCAGGTAGACTGTCCTATCTCATCACAATTCGGTCAAACCATCTTATACGCCCAGGCAGCCGATATTTCCCGGCTGCCCTGGTAAATCATATTTTATGATGTTTTCATTTGCAACCAAGAATAATAGTAAACCAATTTCATTGAAAACTAACCACTAATACTCATTACTATTCTTAAATAAAGATTAAATATTATAGTTTAAAATAATAACGCCCAGAAAGGTTGTTTATGGAGGTCTCGTGGACTTGCTCTAATTGCAGAACGTTGACATAAAAAGTGTGCAAGTCGGGCACTAGACGGGGATGATGTTCACTAGTTTACATTACACACATGTTGTCTGCACCCAAACAGATCAAGGAAGCTTGATTTTTTCCATGTCTTTTTTTTTCAGTGTATAAAATCAATGTTATTTTGACCCATTGTCGCCATGTCCCAACAAACAGTGGGGCTCATAGGCAACATATAACAACAAAAGAAGATTTAACAGATAACAAAAACAAAAAAGGCTAATAAAACAAAAATACACGCTTAGACTGTTTTTAGAGCGGTGAACTTCTGCCTAGGTAAATTAGGCAGCTGCTTAGGGCCCCAACTAAGGGGTTACCGACTCTCGATGCTAGTTTACAGCAAGTGCCCGGCGGTTGCTACCGGCTGAATCCATCCGGTACCCGGTTGCCACATTTTAGAACATTAAAACCCGCTTGTTTAGAAGTGGAAATCGCCGAATAAATCGCCGGTACGGATAGTTTCATTCGATGCCGGGAATGGGTGTACATCAGGTGCTGGGAGTGGGTAACCCTTGGCCGCAACCTCCGAAGGGACCCCAGTCCAGGAGTAGTTGTGGGGAATGTAAAAATCGTACTGTGTAACAAAGTATGGTTGGTACTAGCCAATTTCATTTCAGAGTGTGCTTGTCTATTTTCAAAATTTCCAACACGCTAAATAAATGAATACAAAATTTGATAGCTTATTTTCTGCTAATTAACTAAAGGAAACCCCGTTTCAGTTAGCCACTTAGAGGCCATGAATCTTAATGTCTTGACCTAGTTTTTAATTAAAACTCTATTATCGCTTGGAACCTTTTAGAAGTGAGTGCCTCAAGAAATATTAACCGCTTTACAGGGGTGGTCTCAGCACTTTCTAACTAGGCTCGGCAGTCCTCACAAAACGCTATTCTTTTTCTACAGCTGGATTCAGGGAATCTAATCCAGTAAAGTGCATATCTTTAGGACGCCATTAAATATCATACGCCAGCTCCCCGCGTGCTGATTGGTCTTCCGCCTCGCTGCGTTTCCATTGGTGAAATTTTTCATCTTCAGGCCCCGCCTCCTAGGTTCCAATGTGGGGAGTTCGGGAAACTCGGCAAGTATTCTTTAGCTACGGTTCATAGATCGGTTACTCAAGTGTGATGGTTAAGTCGCTTTCGTCAACAGGTTTATTTTTGAGTGTTCCACTCAATTGAGTAAAGAACCGAGTGAGAAGAAGAAGAGGAATTTGAGGATAAAAGGGCATGCAAGGTGTGTATAAGATAGATTACCTATAGCTATAAGTCAGGATTTAGCCTTGGTCGTGGTGCCCCTGGGGCCGTCGGGATTGCTAGATATAGCAGTCTGACCTTGTGTCTGATGGCAGTGAAGGGAAAAGTCAACTGAGATTTTTTGTCGGTCCTTCTATATTGCAAGGTTTCTCGTCAGGTCGCTGCAAAAATATAAAACTGCTATCTAATTATAAGTCAGCTAGGTTTAAGTTTGTTATTAAGCGGTAGATAAGAATGCTACATTAATAGTAATATAAGGAGGTTAAAGAACAACATTACAAATACAAAATTATAAGTAAAATATTGGTAAAGAACAATATTACATACAAAAAATTTTTTTTATGGTTTTGATCAAGTACGAAGAGTTCAAAGGCTTTGATCAAAGAAAAGAATGAAGAAATACATTTTTTTACCCGTAAAAGATTAGTAACACAAACTATGGATTATAAATAAACAAAAACGAGAACAAACGAAACATCCAAACAACCAGAACAACATGAACTAGTTAATCAGCATCAATAAGGAAAAAGTGCAGCAGAGGGTCGTAAATAATCTAATAGGAAAGATCTATGGTCCTAGTCAGGCTGTCGAAGGTCAGGGGAAACGTCCGGGAAGGAACGAACCTTGCAATGCAGTGCCGAAATATCGCTACCGAAGCTTCGTAGCTGACGTATCGCTTTTATGCATTATTTGAATATAATTTCCCAGTCAGCTTGGGCTCGAGGAGTATTTTTTCGAGGCCAGCTAGAAGTGTGAACCTGCCTTCTATAACCTTAAAAGAAGGATTGATATCTCCTCGCGATCCAGTTGGTGACACTCTGCTGGAAGATTCTGTGGCTTCCCAGTCGTAATTCCGCGGGTTGTCCCTCCTTATCCAGCCAACTTATCATTTTTCTACTCTGAAGCTATCTGATCAATCCTCAGATTCGACATGATTCATAGTCAGCTTGAGCTTCAGAAAGGCTTATTCTGTTTTTGCTAGCTGATATATTAATTATACTGTCTTTGAAATGAGCTCGGGGCTTCTTATCCTAAGATTATCTATAGAAAGAAATATGAATCTTTGGGTCTAAAAAATTATTGTTTCTTTGCATGGATTTTAAATGTATCCAACAAGTCTTGTATATCCTATCGTTGTTATAAATCGAGACTCAGGAATTCAGTAGTGGTTTCATTCAGTTTTCTAGTTAGTAATACCTAAATGAGCTCGGGGCTTCTTATCCTAAGATTATCTATAGAAAGAAATATGAATCTTTGTGTCTAAAAAATTATTGTATCTTTGCATGGATTTTAAATGTATCCAACAAGTCTTATATATCCTATCGTTGTTATAAACCGAGACTCAGGAATTCAGTAGTGGTTTCATTCAGTTTTCTAGTTAGTAATATCTAAATCACATCTACTTTGAGTTCACTTGTCGGGAAACAGAATAACGTAGGAAGATATAATGTTTCCGAATAGAAATAATAAACACTAAACAATTATTATTTGTCTAAATGTGTTTTATTTCTAGTTCTTGTTCGTATGACATTAGAACGCCGGCAGTAGCTTAATGCTCGAAGCTTGGTCCCTAAAAATGTGAATAGCTTCCTAGTTCTTAATTATTGGACGCGATTACGGTGACTGTTAGGATAAACTGAGATAATGGTTTTACACCTATATCTCGTAACCAGTCAACCCGATAATTAATTAAAAAATCTGCCTTGGTGGGACCCGTCGGACAATCAAAGTACAGTAGAACAAAATTCTATACACAATCTTCGAAAAAATAGTAACAAACTTGTGTCCATCATGTCTAGCAAAGTATCATCGTAATCAGGAAGGATATTAGAGTAGACTTCCGATATCTAATAGAATAGAAATCATCAAACGGAGCTGTGACAGCGTTACCGCCAAAGTTGACTTTTTCGTCTTGATAAATATACTTAAATTCGTTTTTCGTTGGTGATGAAAGAAACTTAAACGGAGTATGTTGTCAGTTATTGTAAAACTCGGTAAAAGCTGGAACAGAACTACACGGGTATTAATGCGTGGATTTTGACGGATTTTTCTCGCTGGCGTTCGGCGGCGATTCATCCGTCGGCCTTCCTTGCATTTCCAGTTTCTAGTGTTTTTATCTTATTTTTCTTGGCGTTATGAAATTTTGTTGGACCCGTCGCGCAACCAAAATGAAGAGTAAATAACACTAACGCAATAAATAGGAACTGAGTTCGAAGTGTGCGGAGCTCGTGTGTTTTCCTTATCTTGTATATGTTCGCTGCGCATGTAGAATCTCATACAACCGTCTAAGAATCCACTTCACACTAAAAGAAACAAACAAAATGACTATTAGATCTGTATTGTGATTAATACATTTGGCGTTAAGCTCTTAGCTTGTCGTCGTCGTCTTTCATGGTCCTCACTGATGTTTAAATTTTAAGAACGAGAGTTTTTAAATAATTTTTACAGTTTTACACCAACAGTTTCACAGTTAGTTCAGAATCGCCGTGGTTACTGTGCTGTGTTTGTTGTATCTTATAAATCCGTCGTAGAGTCTTTACGTCCATTCTTACTACTGACTGAACTGCTCGGCTCCTCGTACACTCGATGACCTTAACATAAACATACAAATGACAAAATACATAACGTCACATAGAATGTTCTTTTCTACAGCGACCCTTAAAGCATAATTCTTACTATAAATGATCTTTCCACGATGAAACATATCAGACATACTGTTTTTCGAAAACATCATACTTTCCACGTGACATTAGCGAGCTTCTTGTTAGCGCTTGTAGACCCTATCCAGCATTCCTGCTCTCCGAGGCGGAGGCTGGACGCAAGATATTTGAAAACGGAATGTGCGTGGTTAAAATGTGGGAAGACGAAGCAAAACCAAAGAAGTAAAAAAAAAAGAAGATAGACCTGATGGCCTTCCATATCTTCAAAAGTTAAAAACAACACTTTGAAGCTTATCGCGTGCTTATGCGTGAAAGAGTTGTCGGCAGACCTTGAAGCTTTCTGCGAGCGTTGCGTGTCTAGCAAAACTCGGCTTGGCGGGAAGATGCGATGCCGTAGGTACAAAACGTATAGATTGGCGAAAGGAGGGAATTTCAGAAGCTTATAATTCCATAAGGGACCTGGGCATAACAAAAAAAAAAACAGAAGTAAGAAGCACCTTTAACTAAAAGTCGAGCTAAAAGCTACTCTAATTCAATTTATTCTCGCTTCGCGCTTCTCCGAAATTGAAATTTCCTATTTGATTAGGGTACCCGTTTCGAAACTGTTGCTGTAGTTTGAAGTATGGGATATCAAATTAGAATCCACAGTATCACTTTCATTTACGAGGTTAGCACATTTTCCAAGTGGACACTCAGCCAGCTCAACCGCAAAATTTGCATAAACCAAATTACACTTCTGACAGTACCATACTGACAACAATACAGGTTTCTTCGACCATATTCTATTACCGAAACAACAGAAGGATGAGGATTATCTTATCCACATAAAAAGGCCGAATCTAATAAGATTTTATTCAGGGGATAATGGAGGAGGTATTGGGTTTCGTTGGGGTTCAAATTCCTTTACGCTACCAAAAGTGACCGTCTTAGAATGTGACATTGTCAAAGATATGAGATAATAGTAGGCTTTTGTTGAATGTTTGCGTATTGTATTAATGTGCTGTCCGTCAAGGGTATACCGATTCTTTGAAACATTGGTATTACAGTGACTACAATAGTGGATTATTGAAGTCTTCGAAAAAAGACATTAGTTTAGCAGAATGTTTGTAGTGTTACTAAGTTATGATTGTGAGAAAAACTGAGGATAAATTAAAACGCAGAATAAGCAATATGGGTCCTTTAAGGGTGATGGAATAGAGGTGGTAGTTTAAAAAATAGGACATCATGCTGGAAACCGTATGTTTCTAAGCCTTATGTTTCTGTGCATTAATGGCACTATCATTTAAATGCAACAATCCCTGTGGAAATTAAGTTTTCAACAAATTATCTGTTTTTAACCTTGAAATATGTACATTACTAGTAGAAATTGCTGTAATTACTACTAGAGTCTACAATCTAACAATATATACATTACTAACGGATGCGAGTCATGTTCTAGGGTAATAAATAAATAAAGAACTGTCGTTTACAAATCCCGTTATGTTTATGTTGTTGGCATTTCTGTCGGATAGCAGTTCAAACAGAATCGAATCAGAGGTAAAATTTCAACATGTGCACTTATGTTTTAAAGAAGAGTTGGGTTGGGTGGCAGTGAGACACAGTCTTGGAGGTTGCTGAACTTTGGTAGCAGTTCCAGACTACAAAATTGCTTGAAGTTGGCGTATTACATATATTGAATGATCCAGTGTAATGCGAAACCGAAAGCGGTTCGACAAATCTAATTTCCTAAAACATATAATACAATTTCAGGTATCATAGAAATTGGATATAAAGAAATACTCCTTCAACCAAAGCTGACTGTGAATTATCTGTATATATAAATTACTCAAAAGGTTAAAGGTCAGCTAGGGTATCCATCAGCAAAATTTCGGCCCTTCTTGGCAAGGGTCCTCTTCAGGCTATAGCCTGAAGAAACGAACCTACAATGTTTGTAGCTGTATGTAGGTAGCCAGCAGGTTTGTATTCCAACTGTGGCTGAAAGAGGGCCCTTTCCAACAGGGGCTGAAATATTGCTGAAAATCCTGCCTGGAATATCAGTGTTGAGTAATTTTTACATGGGATGTAAATAATTAAATTTAGTGTTTCTTTTTACAGATAAATTGTATGTATTTATGGCAGGATCTTATTTTGGCGGCAGACTTTTCGTTATTACTAAGTCTGATCTTCCAAATCCGCCTATTCAAAAATCTGGCCACCCATGCTCCTTTGACGTAATTTAGTAACTTTTTTGTTGTGCTAAAAGAAGACAGTTGAGACATGGTCTTTAATAATTTCAAAAAGAGAACACTAACATATGCTAACAGCTCGTTGACAAAACCATACATTTATTAATGTGAGCTGATGTGCGTCTTGAGTGTTGGAATGACGCGCGCGCTTGGATTAATTAAGGGTTATTTAAGTTTTTGAATCAATAGTGAGTTGTAGTTAGTATTAGTATCATTTTGCCTGTGGTTGATGTTGTGTGCCTAGATGTAATCTGAAGCTAGGATAAGACTCCTGAGAAAACCGTTGTTTAGATTGAAGTAAGATTCGCTTCATAGTGATTGAATTTGTCACTACGAATCGGGACACAACAGGTTGCTTCCTTGCCATTACCGATTCCATTCCATTAAAAATTAGCAACAAATTGTTTTGTTAGTGAAAGTAAAGTGACATATCCCTCCTTCTACAGTCGGCAAACTGAGGAGTCTGTAAAAAGCGTTTTTCTTTTATCGTATCCTTTTTTACAATTGCCCAAAAGGATACGTTTGAGTATCTTGGACTCCGTTATGAGAATTCCGTTAAAGCCACTAAAAATTTAGTTATCGCGGCTCTCAAAGAAAAATTACGGAAGACTTACGGAATGTTACACGAACTAAAGGCCAATTTGATAAAATTACGCTTGGCCGTCTATGCAACACCATGTTCGCGCCCCATGTCTTCTTTCTAATCCCTCTGTGGAATTCATTGAATAAAACTGAGCGCTAACAAGTCTGTTCTGATTTTTTCGGGTACTGCAAATATTTACTGGGAATTCCGATTTGGTTCCGAAACTCTTACGTATCACAAAGATACCGTATTTTTTAAATAAGCGAAAAAATGAATGAGCTACCTAGTCGTTTGATCAATCGAAGTAGAAAACTGCACGATTTTCCACTTGCTAGCCTGGTGTAATCTTGTGACTTAAGTTTGTTTTTTGTTTTGGTTATGTTTAGTTATCGCAGCCTAACTTTGTCTCGTAGGGTTCTGTGATTTCTTTTTTTTTCTTTTTCTTTGCCTTACCATTTACCTTGTATATGTATGGAGGGTTTAAATAAAATTATTAATTAGGGTCGAGAATTGGTAATGGCGAGGAGTTAATCTGTTACCTCAGGATTTGTTGTGCGTATTTGAGATCGTTCATTTTCCAAACTTTCTTCACAAACGTCTGTATGCCTGTAGACCAAAGGTTTCGATGGGATCCCAAAAATGTAATATTTGACCCTGACAATTTCCAGGCTTCGCCAGACTCCTTCAACATTTTCTCTATTAAAATTTAGAAACATATTAAGTCCAACGGCTGATCGTCTGAGAAAACCAAGTTCAGATTTGCATTCGCAGCATGTGTGTTTAACCCTATACACAGGCCCGTATCCAGGAATTTATTTCGGGGGGGGGGGGGTGCCTTTCGGGGTTTTTTTGCCTGCTGGTCGGACAAAAAAGTACAAAAAACACATAGATCAGATGGAAAAGCCTATAAAAATCGTTATTTTTTTATGTTTCGGGGGGGGGGGGGGGTCAAGCCCCAACCCCCC
This sequence comes from Branchinecta lynchi, assembly GCA_023053575.1. Lineage (NCBI taxonomy): Eukaryota > Metazoa > Arthropoda > Branchiopoda > Anostraca > Branchinectidae > Branchinecta > Branchinecta lynchi. Next base: position 4,839,549 of record JAKZAP010000002.1, on the reverse strand, counting down.
CCCCCCTGGATACGGCCTTGCCTATACGTCATATATATTTTGAAGAAATTGATGAAAACTATTCTGTTTCTGCCAGATTCCGGGCGAACATCCTAGCCGGCAAAAAAATAAAGCTCAAACACGACTTCGGCATATATCCTTCAACTATGACGAACCTAATCAACTGCAGACAAAACTTTTAAAAAGCTTCGGGTTTTGGCCGGATTCCTGTTGAAGTATTTGTCCGGCTAGAAAGTAATTTCCAAATAAGGATTCAGCACGCCACCTTACCACTACATCGAACCTCTAATCAACTTCGGATAAAACTTTTACTTATAAAAAAGTTTTCCGGGTTCAGCTGGGTTCATCCAGATTCCGGACGAACTATACTTCCAGGTAAAAAATTATTGTCAGATACGGATTCAGCAAGTCTTCTTACCCCTAAACCTAACATCTAATCAACTTCAGATAAAAGTTTTCCTTTTAACAAATTTTTCGGTTTTCGTCGGATTCTCTCATTAGCTGTTAAGAAATATTTTGTTCGCCCCTTAATCTGAACCCCCTCCCCTACCCTTAACTGCAGGGCTACAGAGCCCATCTACGAACTCGAGCTGCCCTTGACCCAGAGAATTCTCTCACCAAGATTTATCGAAATATCTCATTCCCTTGGAGAGTTAGCGTGCTGACAGACGGACCGACAGACAGACAACTTTTATGAAGTCATAGGTATCCCTCCACTTACGTTTTGGGATCCCAAAAACACAAGGAGTATTAATTGGATTTGGGTATATTGTTTTGTATAATTTTTTGTTATTTGGGATATTATTTGCCATTATTTGCCATATTATTAGGGCCATAGCAAACACAAATAATGCATACAAAACATAAACAAAATCACCGATAGCCTATTAAACATCACACAGTTACTTAAACTTTATACATGTGTTCCATTGCCAGTCTGCGAAAATGACCAAAACGAAAAGATCTTTTTCAAAAAGATTTTTGAAAAGAAAGTGAAAATGTACGGCAAAAATAGGAGAAAATATAAAAGGAAACGTAGAAAAACAAGTGTAATGAAATGTTTTTTTGATACAACGAAACGTTTTTCTTATACATATGTGGTTATGTGCGATATTTAGGCTAGAATGTGTGTTTTTCCTCTGTGTATATGGCTACGGATGAATTAAATAAATAAATAAAATGTACAGAACCAAAATAAAATACTGTTGACTAAAGTTAAAAGTATGAGATCACAGATATCGCGCAGACAATTTTATTTTTCTGGGTGAGCTAGAAGTTTCGGTTCAGGAGCATTCCGACCGAGATTTCGACGAGAACGTTTAAGAGCCGATGATAAATAAACACCATCCATTTGCTTGAGGCGGGTACAGCCACCTCAAGTAGCGACAGTGAATAAATCGGCATTACCTTTTGGCAAAATAAATCTCCTTAAGCAGCAGCAGGCTCAGATATATTCTTCTGTCACCGTCGTGACTCGGGTCTTTTGAAAAACCCGCCTTTTCATCGCGCGGCATTGCCACAAAAGCTAACCGACATGATACATATGTCGACAATCTTGTGATACACGGTTACCGTTCATAATCGATGGCTCTCAGCGTGAGTGGGGGGTTGTCCCCATGAAAGGGGGTCCCAGCTACTTGTCCGCCAACACCCGTACCTATTGTATGCACAAGTCAAAAGGGGTGTCATTGTGCATTTTGATGCAAGCGAGTTTCCCAGCCACTTTCCGTGATATTTATTGGACCATTTAGAGTTGGAGGTATTGTTGAGGTATTGACCCGAATGTTTGTCTGACTGATCAAAAACACGGATAAAGGGATACACAGTCCTAATAAGTTGCTCGATAAGCTTTCCAGCAAGTAGAGAATAAAGTGCTGTTTAATTGTTTTGGAATTTTTATTCTTTTTATTGCTGTCCACGTTTTTGACGATTGAAATGATTGGAAGATAGGTTTAAAGTATGATACCCCTGAAAGAGAGAATCCTGATGGGAAAAGGGATCCTTGAAACAGAGTGTGAGGAGTTTCATTAAAATTAGTAGTGTTTTTCGTATTCTTATTTTCTCTAATGTCTCTTCCACTGTCGTGTTATGACAGATAAATATACAAAAATCAGACTGTGGCTGATAAAATTGAACTGAGAAGGCAGTAGTTCAAGTTCGCGAAATACCTGCTCTAGGTCCCGCGGTACAAAAGAAACACTTTTGTGTCAAACCGATATGGCACTGCAGATCCCATAACCGCAGCTGATAAGCAATTCAGAGAATTGTTGCAACGGGTGTACTTTTCAAAATGTGTCATTTTCATTGGGTATTTGTTCTTGTTCTTGTTTTGTTGGTTGTTTTCCATTTCTTTTTTTGCTAGTTCATACCCCGTCATGTGTCCTGTGATCGTGTGACTGGTTTAATATAAGACTTATTCATTTGTTTATACAAATATAGTTGTTTATATTTGTATCAGATAATTGCTGATGTTGGTCTAGAAATAAGGGCGGTGGTTCACCGTGTGGAAATAGTTCTAAGACTACATTTTCTCTTCCAGGGATCAGAATGGACAGTAAGTTGGATTTCAGTCAGTTTGGAATATGGCTTTGGAATTTGGACAGCTCTAACCCAGTTTATTGTTTTCAACTGGGCTTCAAGTTAGTTAAGAGCGAAATCCGGACACGAATGTTGAGACGAGTTCAGCGCTATAGACTTAAAGTGCGGACACACGATCAGGGTCGGGTGCTCCCGGTCTGGAATTCCTGCCCCGATTTTCGGCACCATCATCACTTCCATGTGGAAAAGTTGAAATTTTTCAACTTGATGATGAAAATGCAGGAAATACGGCCAGGAGATCCGGATCGTGCGTTCGCACTATTAGGGGACATTTTCGCGTGGATGGCTCTGGTCCCGTCGAGATCGACGGGCATGTTCGCATAGATGCCGTCGCTCTTTTTGTCATTTTTGCGTGTACGGATGAACAGGTGAACGGGCCATCCAGTGAGGCCTCCCGTTCAACACCGCTCCGAGGGCACCGTTGAGCTGAACAAAGATATTATCTGGACTTCCCACTCATACGCTCCCATCCAGCTGAGTGGGCATTTTCGCGTAGACGGAACCCATCGGCCTCTGCCGTTCAACTTCTGATCGATTTCTCATCGTCGACGGGATCACCCGTTCAGCTCTACCCCATCCACGCGAAAATGTCCGCGAAAATGTCTATTGTCTTCTCAACTGACAGGACAATATTCATTCCTTGGTGTCCGTCTATGCTCAGTCCGTAATGTGTTGGAATCAAGCCTTACGGTAAAAGTTATAGTAGTTACAGTTATGTTTCACTATTCCAACATATCTAGCTTCTTTACAACTGTGCCGTGTTTATAAAAAATTTTCGAAAATCGGTCTCCGCTGTTTTTAGTGCGGTTGGCACGAAACACGGAAAATCTACATAACTAGTCATTCAGCGACAAGAGGGATCTGGACCAGCCCCGAAAAGAGCCAAAGATGACAAATGCGAAAATTGGTGTAGTGTCGTTGGGGTAGATAAAAATGTCTTAGGAAGTTCGAGACCGTGGAAATTAGAATTAATTGAACAATCGGAAATGTGTGTGAATCGTTAATGTTTGGACGCCTGATCCTTCAATGACTGTTCAATCCCACAACTTAAAGCTACTCTACCCCCCCCCCCTTTTAGCTAGCGTTAAGTAAGGTTTCGCAGTTGAATATATTACTTCTGGTGCGAAAAATATTCGTGTAGGCTGTAAAACCGATCGGAAGATATAGTCACGCTTAGTATAAATATAGAGATCTAAGTTGTTGTGTAACCGTCGTAACAACAGAATGGTAAGATAGAGTTAGAAGAGAAGAGAACAAATAATAAATAGAAACAAAAATAATAAAATCTAGATATAATAAATGTACATAAATAAACGCTGCGCAAAATCCTACTTAGCCGACTGTGAAAAAGGTACAGGCTGTGTGTGGGATCGAGTTACTCTTTCAGTTATTTGCTATAGAGAATACCTATAAGACATATAATTCGTCTCCATTTACTATTGTCAGGTAGTGTCGTATTCGGGTTGCTCCCAGTCCCAAATCAGGGCTATGTCGCTTGATGACTTTCTTGTTTTCTTCGCATTTTGCTGGGGGGAGGGGGCAGATTATCATTTGGGAAACTATCAGCTACCAGGACTTGTATACAATAGGCTCTTTTATGCCAGTTTTGGGACGGAATGTCGGCGATTCAGCCACCTGTCATTGTCCTTCAAAAGCACCCAAAATCACCAATCCCAATGTCCACCTTTCAGTAACAAAAGCTTCTACTTTTCATACTTGCTTGTTTTCGCCTTGGAACTAATCCGCGAGTCCATTCAGCGCCCCTCATTGTTCGTCCGTTTTGAAATTGTTTGCCAAAACTTGAATGCCATGTTTGTTTGTTCCGAGACTCGACGCTTACTCCTTTTCACCTCTCTGTGTCGGATTAAGCTTTTGATGATGTCAGGTATCGATTTAATAGTTCCCGCCGGTCCCCCAATTGGTGTCCCGGTTTTAATCTGATGCAAATCCGACGGAATGATTTTGTCAGCGCGCTAAAGAATCGGCGCGGCGAGGCGCGACTAATGCGCGGATCGGATTTCCACGACGCCCGCCGATATTCTCTGATGTGTTTTTCCGAGGCTTAGCGACGCATAGGGAGGGGAGGGATGAACTTGATGCTTTGGCGCGTACGGAATTGCCGATTAGGTATATTTAGTTGGTAATTACGCTCTAGAGGTGTTTTACTGCGGTATATTTGTATGTCACACATTTCACAGTGTTTGTCACAGAGAGCTTGTTCCACACTTCTAACAATAGTAACTATTAGTTACTATTTCCATTCCAACCTCACGAAAAGTTACCACTCTGACCGTTCCAACCTTCTCGAAATAATAACTAATAGTAACTATTTTCTTACCATGCTCGTGAGCGTAGTAAGCATGTTAACTATGGATCTCTGTAACGTGATTGGCTGGGAGTGATATTTTACCGAATATTTAAAATGCATTCCAGCCTTAACGCCAAGAAGCCAAAATTCGTGACGTCATGCGTAGTAACTACGGTAAGTAGGGTGGAACACGTTCAGATTAACAGAAATGCGGATCACAGTAGTGTGAACAACACACACGACCCACAAGTTGAAACTCGAGGAAACGGCGATTTGTTTGTCTGTCTTTTCTGCGGTAATTTCAGATGTACAAAAAAAATACTGATAAAATCTCACTAAGTAGAACTTCAGGCTTACGTGTTTACCATTCCATATTATACTGATCTTCAGTCTGATGTCTATCTGCTTGAAAAAGTAGCTAATTTTCTTCTTTCGACTTTAATGTGCCACTATATCTTGATTTCCCATCAGATTCAAAAAAAATAACCTCGACAGTTGTTTGTCAAAATTTTCTACAAATTCGCTGTATTCCGGTGCAGAGCTCGAAGAAACTACTTCCTGTTAATCACCCATTTTCTCATCTTTAACACTTGTCTAGAGACAGGAAAAAGTCGGCCCCAATAAGGTAGTTTCTAACTTTCATTGAGACATATGCAAAGCCTCCAACACCTGGGTAGCAGATTGCCGGTTTTCTACTAAGCAATCTTTAGATCTGTTTTACGACGTTAAGACAAGTGCTGATGGTGAGACATAGGGGACTAACAGAAACTTGTCCGCGTGGAAGTGCTGATCTGGAATATAGAGAATTGAGCAACAAAACTCTCTTGGTCGCAAAAACACAAAGTCGGAATCAGGTTTTCGCGCTGCTTGGTAAAGTTGACGAATTTCCGCCCGGTTTTTGTGATTAGGAAATCGAAGCCAGCTTTCTCGGAAAGTGATTCTACAAGGTTGGCGGAAATCTCCACGGAAAGTTGAATACCTCTCCGGGAATTTTGAAAATGTGTCAAAAACACGGCAAGTGTCAGTAATGAATGGAAAAAAAGGGAAGTTACAGATAACTTTTTTACTTAAATAAGCCTGAAAAACCCGATACAACTCTGTTAATCCAGATAATCGATTTCATCGAATGAACTTATTTTTCTTATTTGTGGTAGCTCCATGTGCTTGTGAAACTCAAATTTCAACTACAATTCCATCGAACGAACTTATTCTTTTGGATTTGTGCCTATCCCTATGTGCCTTTCCCTTTGAACTGCAAAGGTAAGCCACTGCCGAAACACAGACTAAAACTAGCAGATTCTTTGCAAGGCAAACCTCATCATCACTTTCCTACTTTCCTCAGCTGTGACTTTTCCGGGTTTAACGTCGGTCAAACATGGGAATGCAGGCTTTTATTGAAATTCAGATTCTCCGTGTCTGGATGAATTTTGGATTGTCGTGCAAGCAGCGCACATTCTGAACCGTATTACTATAGAGCCGTGGGTTAAAAAAGAAAACAAAATCCCTTAGACGAGTCGAAATAATTCAGTGTATTCATATATCAGATGTAAAAATAAGCTGTCATTTCAGTTGAACTTTAAAGACGACTTTTTTTTTTTAACATATGAAAATTGAAGGAATGTTCAATCACCGAAGTTTATTCTAAAAAGTTTGAAATTCAAATATCAGATGTAAAAATAAGCTGCCTTTTCAGTTGAACTTTAAGGACAACTTTTTTTGAACATATGAGAATTTCGGTTCAATCACTGAAATTTATTCGAAGAAGTTTGAAATTCAAATATCAGATGTAAAAATAAGCTGCCTTTTCAGTTGAACTTTAGGGACGACTTTCTTCGAACATATGAGAATTGAGAACTGAAGGAGTGTTCAATGACCGAAATTTATTCTAAGAAGTTTGAAATTCAAATATCAGATTTAAGAATATCAATTGAACTGAAAGGACGACTTTCTTTGAACATATGAGAATTGAAGGAGTGTTCAATGACCGAAATTTCTTCTAAAAAGTTTTGAATTCAAATATCAGATGTAAAAATAAGCTTCCTTTTCAGTTGAACTTTAAGGATGACTTTGTTTGGACATTTGGGAATCGCAGAAATGTTCAACGACCGAAAAAGTCTTAAATTCAACATTTTCCCGGCGATTCCAGCTTTCCATGTGTTTTGGCGATCAATCGAACTGGGAAGTGCGAAGCAGTTCCAGGAATCGCTTTCTCACAGTTTTCGCGACCCTCCTCTAGACGGATGGGTATGTATTTTCTTAAATGGGTTCCTAAAAGGTGTGTGAGATGGTGACCTTGTTTTTCTTTCTAAGGTGACCTGGCGGATTTTCCAGGTCATAGTGGCGTTAACCAACTGGGTGGTGTTTTCGTTAGCGGTCGACCCCTACCCGACTCAACCCGACAGAAAATTGTAGAGCTCGCCCATTCCGGTGCTCGACCGTGTGATATTTCAAGGATATTGCAGGTCTCGAATGGCTGTGTCTCCAAGATACTAGGAAGGTAAAAGATATATATGTTGTTTCTTGTAATCTTGGCGAATTTTGTCAACTTTTACGAAGGGGAAAACCGGACAAACTATCCACTTATTTTGATTAATTCCGAGAAAACAGCAATTTAGCAGGATGAATTTAATTGACATACGAACATTTTGTTGAAGTTGCTGGAATCGTCTTATCTTTTATTTATTTTTTCCTTATTTTCTGTCGCAGCAAGTATATCAAAGGTATATTAATTTTGTTTCTGAAAAGCTCGTGTTTTCTTTGGCTCGTCGTACTTTCCGGCCGAATTTCGCTCACCTTCAGTCTTGTAATCCCTGATTCAGATAGACTGCGTTTATAGATTGATATTGATTCCACCATAGCCAACGAAAACGGATATTTCTACCAAAAGTAGAAAAGAAGTACTTAACATTGCGACATATAGGACTTTCAAACTTGAGAATGAATCCTTGGGGTTTGGTAAATAGTACAAATCCTTAAATAGGCCTATTTGAAAACGTTTTCCCGAGCGTTTTTGGAATGAAGTGTAGTTGTAAATTTGTTTTAGAAGGCTTCAAAATTTGCAATAAACAACATTTTGGCGAGGTTGATATTACTTTAATCTCCTTCGCTCTGAGATGTAGATCCAGCTCGACGAACGTCAGTGAATATTACCAGAATGTAACTATCTGTGGGTTATACCTGTTCGAGAAACATTATTGCGGAATAGGTTAATACTTACAAGTGTATTGTGATACAGTATATTAATTATTATTTATTAGAGTGGGATCCTTATCGGCGGGGCGTAAATGCAAAAGTGCCGGACACTTGAGCAGGGCTTTACTTCTCCTATATCGTCTTTTTGAAGACAAGGTCTTCCCAGTCCTTGCTTAGCCCCTTGTCAAGTCCAGCTATAAGAGCTTGATACTTGTCCTTACCCGGCAGAGCGAAACAACACTCCAAGCAACTCTCCTCCAGGTACTACGAAACCGGTTCCATTCGTCCCCGTGCCATCGGTGGCTCAAAGCCGCGTGTCGCCACCAATGACGTCGTTGACAGAATATCACAGTTTAAGAGAGAGTGCCCTTCAATTTTTGCATGGGAGATACGAGACCGGTTGCTTCAAGAAGGGATCTGCAATACTGACAACATTCCCAGCGTAAGTGTTTGTGAAGAGTTGCCCACTCTTGACTCTGGTGTACCTCAAGTGTCGTAACCGGCTGGCACCAGTTGCCACGTGTTAGAATAGTGAAACAGTATAGCCTATTTAGGAGCGTAGCAAGATGAATCACCAGATTGGTGCAGTTGCGGTATAGGGTGTTCACCAAGAGTCGGGGAGTGGGTAACCCTTTGGTTGTTTGTTGGATGGATATAGCACAATGTGTGTAGTATTTTTGTATATATGTATTTACTGTGAACTCGTCACAACACAATCAAATTAATGTACTTCGCATGAGAAAATAGGAGAAAAATTTCTAAACTGTAACAGACACTGTTAATCTATACCAGTATTGTATCAAGAATGAATAAGGGAAGAATTGAGAACTCACATAACCTTGATGTCAGCATCTTGAATATCTTTTGGTCCGATATTATTTACCGGGGGTAGAGCCTGGGTGGAGCTTCGCGTGTTGCCTCTTGCAGTATTAAGTGTTACCTCCAAGAAAAAACGATGAAGCAGTCAGAAAAGGCGGGAAATTCAAACAGTGCTGATTCTGAGGATAATACAAATGGAAACGACTTTTCAATCTCGGGTAGGATTTGCAATATGAAGCTTGTGTTATCACGACCCTTCACAAAGACGGTGAAGCCCAAGGGAATGCGGCGTTTGATGACTCAGGGGGAGCAATTAAGCAACTTGTACGCTGAAGCATAGACCTAACAGGCATGCATTTAGTTCAGATCAATAGGATCGGTGTGATCATTGTAATTTTATTTTGGTCTTCTCAGGACTGCAAAGAATCGCATCTAGAACAGGTATTAAACTTGGACAATTTAAGGTATTTAGTTGTCGAAATGTACTCAATGAGTTATTATGTTTTGTTTTTACGTTGTACTGTCTGCACAAAATTTAGTTCATATCACTTTCTCTTGTAGTTGCGAAACACAGTAGGCTGTATTGTAAGATATATTTTAAGACGTCTCAATTTGTGGAAAGGACTTATTATTCTTGGTCAAAAATGTGTATCATTATCTCGGACAGTTGCACTTTACATTTGGCTCAATTCGTCGTTATCTATGCTAATAACATACCGCTTTTTCATTGATCGGACGTGCATGAAACTTGAAAGTGTCAAGAAGGAATTTCTCAAATGTTCAGTTTCAGTCTGGAGTGGGTCTGATCACTGGGGGGGGAGCTGGAGGGGGACAAACTGACGAACAAGCTCACTGTTCCGACAAGTGCCATATGAGCTTTCAGCTCTTGTTCTTAAAAGCAGTTCACTTTTCGTAAAAATAATAGATTTTTAAATATAGTCGGTTTTTCTGAAAATCAGTCGATTATTCGTTAAAACAGTCGTTTTTTCTCAAATATAGTCGGTGTAAATGACCAGCCAGTCGGTAAATACCTCCCCCCCCCCAAACAAAAACAAAACAAAAAACTTTTGGATAGTAATGCCTCTGCTTTGCGCACTCAATATCCGGATAGTCATTACTGCCATACAAGACTATTTCACGATTTATAAAGTTTGTGCGTTATCTATTTTTTTTTTTAACCGACGGGGCCGGGCGACAAGGCAGTTTTCTCTGGTAGTACGTGAAGAAGGAGGATTTCTTATCAGTGAACCTTTTTCAAGACTACTGATCTGTAGTAAAACTTTTTCGAAAAGGGCTATGGGCGCGCGATTTGAAACTTAAAGTTAAACTGAAAAGCAAACTTATTTGTATAAAATTTAACAGAATCACTGAATTATTTAGATTCTGCTGAGGGATTTTCTGATTTTCCACTGTCAGATTTAGCAGTGACGCTCAGAATATCTACGGCCGTCCCCACAACGGAATTCGACTATGACGCGGAAGATTTGAATCTCAACACAAACGCGGATTTTCTGTGGCCAGTGGTGTGGGTGGCGAAGACTGCTTGGTGCCTAAACAAAACAAAAAATCGTAGATATTTTTAGTCAAGCATAGCCTACATCACAGTTACTCGCACATAGAGGTAATACAAATCTGACAGGGAAACTCCACTATTTGAAAATCAATTATTCGTGAATAGCGGAGCAAAATAGTAACCATTTTTATATCTCAGCCCTTTTCAGTTAAACTTTAAACTAGGCGTTCAGTAATTTTGTGTAGGTGTTTGAAGATAGCGAATTTCTTAAACTTGTGCTGCGAAGTTTACATAAGAACTAGCGTAAATTTCCTTGCTCAGATAATCTTCGATTTTAATTAACCGTCTGTAAGCCGGCGGTACCAAGGGTGAATGAAATTGATGTCAGTGTGTGAAGTGCTGTGTAAGTATTTATGAAGGAACTGGCAATGCATAGTATTTCCTGCTTACTCTCTTGTCTAACTATTTTCCGTATCCTTTCGAGTTTATTCATCTGCACATCCAGACCAGACACTTATTTGCCTGCCAACTTCCAGTTTCGTCTAAACTATGGATGCAGTCTGCCTAACGTTTCGCACATGTTCGTTTTCGTCGTTCGGTATTGTCGGTACGAAGAAGGTCGTTTAAATATTTTCATATTAGTGTTTTCTTTGGCACGTTCTACAAACGTCGTTTCATGAACGAAGTTGATACGAAAACGCTAATTGTCGAACTAATTTTACATTTGCAACAGCGGCCATAATAAAGTACTGGAATGGATTTTAGCATGACAGGACCATTGTTTTTAAACTTGGCTACAACTATAATTTGTTTTGCCGAGAATTTTGAAAATTCGCGCCTAATTACTGAACGGAGATGTTGAAACTGACTTTCCGGCTCAGTTCGTCGTTTCAGGAACGACGAACTGAGCCGGCAGTTCAACCGAACGAAAACGAACGTAGGTACAGTGTGTTTATTTTAGTGGTAGTCGATATTGTCGTAAGAGTTGTCGCGTATACTGAATCAAAAATTTAAATCATGACGGGACAAACTTTTTTTTCAGTTTGCAGATTTGTTCTTTTGAGGTTCCCTCTCTGCTGTCTACGTTAGTAGTTGGGTGGTAATCGGTATTGTTGTCAAAGTTGTCGTGTATTACTAAAACATGTTGAAATTCTAACGGGCCAATTTTATTTTATCGATCTATTCTTTTTGTATTGAAGGGAAGATAAGCTGTAGGGTAGCATTAGGGTACCTTAAACTTCTATCCTTCTATTTACCAGTTTACCAGCAACTCAACCTGTTTCCAATCCCCTTACCCTGAGAAATATTTCTCCACCGAGGCTTAATCCCAGGCTCGTTACCCCGTACCCCATTATCCCTACCCCTACCATGAACAATGTCAACTCCCCAAACACCATTTTATCTGGAAATGATGTAATTTCTCACGACCCAGCAATTATACTCCGTGAACAATGATAAGATCATGCATATAATAGTTCTATGTAGAGCAATGCATGTAACACAGTAGGGATACCTTCAGTCGAAAGCCGCGACAAAATGGGTACGCCAAGGAACAACCCCCCACCCCTACCCCTTTGTGTAGGTCCGAGGGGGTCGGACGTCAATGGAGCTATTGAGATTATTTTATACGAGACCCCCTCTTGATGTGAAGACTTTAATTCTGGGATAGCTTTTCCGTTAATAGAAAGCTAGGAACCGCCATTGTAGGAAATACAATAGAAAGTCATCATTATAAGTACTGGAGATGATTGGGACCAGCACCTATGACATATGACATGTAGAAAAAAGCGAGAGACTTGACAGCTTAGAACAAATAGAAAGTTGAAAGGGCAAACAAAGGGGTCACTCTTGGGATGAGTGCAAAACAAAAAAGGTCATTAAAGTAATGCCTCCTCCGTAGGGTAGAGGTTTAGGAGCGCTTTTTGGTGTTCTTTTAAAACAGGGGTCGATTTCTTTTCTTTTGTAGCTTGAACAAATCGCGAAAATCGAATTAAATCCATAAAATTACCGATTGATGTTTGTCAATGGCGGAAGTGCGGAGGACGTATCAAATCAAGTTTTTTTGTTGTTATTTTTAAGCCGCGTAGCATCTTTTTTAATTTTTCGTATTTCTTACTTTTTGGGCTACGACTCCTCCTCCACTGGGTGACATTAATTTCTTATAAGCCTTTAACGTCATCTACTCTTTCCATAAGAATAACTTACTTTAGATCTTTTCTCTAGAAACACAATCTGTAGTTTAATGTCTATTCCTGTTCAACTTTGATTCTGAATGACGTTTTTTGGCACTTGTACTTTCAGTTGTAAGTTCCAGATTTGTTTTACTGACACAATTAACACTTTTATATCCTTCTAAGCCAAAGAGTTTAAAAAATGAGAATGTCACAAAATATCAGTGATTCAAAACAGAAATTCTGTTTTCGGGAAGTATCCAGTTCCCTCCTCTGGCTCCGCCCTTGAGTTCTCATCATGCCCCTATGAGCATATCTAGAGCATATGATGGATGTACGTTCCAAGTTTCATTCTAATCGCCCAACCGGTCCTAAGGCGTCTCACGGAATTTCTGGAACACTCTTTGACCTCCCAAGATGTTTCTCTTGTTCTAGACCTATCCTGTGAGCTTATTAATTATTTATTAAAATATAGTCCCACGTTTGGTCTCACGGAAAGGGCACGAATGGTTGAGGATACGACTCGCTTCCAAATTCTGTAATATACAGTTTTTAGCTCGATTTTCTTGATTACCCAATTTGGATGCCTAAAATGAAAAGTGGACTGAAGTGTCAACCACTTGCTTCTGAATGTACTGTATTCAAAAAGCCATATACATAAAACAATAACCACAACAATATTCTCTTCAACCTACTTTAATGTACCCATGGATTTAACTAACTTTCTGCTATCGTAGTGACTCTCGAAATCAGATTTTGAAAGCAACTATGAATCTAGGGACGTAGACTTAGAATACCTAGGACAGTTTGCTTGTATAGAAGTCATGTAAGCCGTTCTTGACCTTTGCTCTGATTTACAGGTCTCTTCCATAAACAGAGTCCTTCGAAACATTTCGTCCTCCAAGGACCACTCCCCGTCTAGTCAAAGCTCAACTCCATCTAGCGAATCGATGTACGACCGGCTAAGGGCCATCAACACCCAGTCTGCCTGGCCTCGGAATGGTACGTGGTATGGTGGTGCCCTCTCTAGCCAGCCGGTAGGGGCTGGCACTTGCAGTCCTCCGTATACACCTATTCCTGGATCTGTGAGCCCCTCGCTTACCAATTTGGGTGGACTCCCAGGAGCTGTCGTTCATAAGAGAGGTAAGGGAATCTTGTGCTTACCTGTATATCCCCACTCATGTACACATGTTCAGTGTCTTCATCACAAGCCAACGAAATCCATCAGCGTACCACCCAAAAACATACCACCCAAACACTTACCACCCAAGTTGTGGCAGAAGAAATCCGAAGAAAAACAGACGAAAATGTTTTTTTTAGAGGCCAACGAAAAACTGTAAAAACTAAGCGAATATTTCGGGAGGGCAACCGCCTCCTTCTTCGCGCAGACGGAAAGTTTCGAGGAAAAATACCAAAAAGTGGATGAAGATCATCAAACTAGACAAACCTAAACAAAGCGGAGAATCAACAAACAACCGAAAACGAAAAACCAAAATTGGAAAAATTAAAAAAACAACAAATAAACACGAGCCACTCACCAATACCTGTTAATAACAACCCCGTTTTCGTCTGTTTCTCTTCGGACTTCTTGTGCTACGTCAGACCAATTTGCTTTACAAAATTATCACCCAAGTCGTGGCTTCTTGGGGCTACATATATCCTTCCAATTTCCATGATGGGGGTACCTCGCTATTTCATGAGTATTTACAGAACAATGACCTTTCCATGACTTGTGTTCTTGGGTCAGTATTGGGAACCCGTCAGTTCGCCTAATGAAGTTCGTCACCACGTTCACGTTTTCCGACAGTTCGACCATCTGTCAGATGGTCCACAGAAGAAATGCTTATGAGAAAGGCTTAAAGTTTAACTGAAAAGCCAACTTACTTTTGTGTCATTTATTTGAATACACTGAATTATTTGGATTTTGCAAAGAGATTTTTATTTTCAACTATCTGCTCTAGTTATGACGTTCAGAGTATCTGCGGCCGTCCCCACAGTGTAAATTCTACTATGACGGGGGAAATTTTAATCTCAACACAAACGCGGGTTTTCAGTTGGCAGTGGTAGATTACTTAATGTCAGAAAAAAAAAATCATCAATCTTTCTCGTAATGCATACAACAAAAATACAAGCGCATAGAGGTACCACAAATCACACGGAAATTCCCCTACTTGGAAATCGTTTATTCGTGGATAGCGGAACAACGAAGTAACGTATTGTCAGCGGATCTTCAAGCCAGTTTAAGTGAATAAGTAATGGTTAACTAGACTGTCCTATCCCTGCCGTTATTGGTTAAACTTTAAGGCAAAATATAATGTTTTGGGGTGGGAGCTTAAACTTGTATCGAAATCAACAGACCTGACTTCGGTTGTGAGTTTTGTTTGTATTCATTTCATGACTATTTGCAGCCCAAGTCCTTAGGACTTTGTTATTGCTGCGAAGTGGATGAAGTTTCTTAGTTTCGTCAGTAGTGTTTTACTCAAAATAGAAAATAACCCACCTATTGATAATCACGCTCCATCCTACGATATGTCTAAGAACTCTCCTGGATTCGAGCAAAAACAATCTTTCCGAAATGGTACTGACAGCACATGGCCAGTTTGATTAAGCCATTTTCACCCTTATCCGAAACAAATCTGCCAATTTTTCGCCCGCACGTGACCCTCGAATAAACAAGGCCAATTACCCGCCTATAAAAAACGGACCCCCACTCGCCACGTCAATGATACGCTCCTAACGCATTGGAGATTTATTGAGCGAATTCCGGAAAGATTTTCCCAGGCTCCACCGACGAACCGAATTTCTGGTGCGCGTGCCAACTGGTGTAATATCCGAGAGTTGCTCGTCGGGACGATGAGTTTTTTGCCGCCGAAGTATTTTGATTGAAAGGGGCTCCTTTGGAACGAGAAGGCAGGAAACGTTTCAAAGTCGTTTCGTCTAGGGGCGATTTTTTGGACCTGACGTTTAGTGCCGGTGGGGGATTTGACAATATGGTTCTTGGAGAGGCTGGACCTGATTCCTTGGAAGGTCTGTCGGGGAAAAGCAATAAAGTGACGGTACGGGAATGGGGTGGGGCAAAGAAATACATTTTCTTTCACGTTCTTCGACGAGACGATGTAATACGTATCGGGGCCTTTTGTTTTAGACACTGCACTTTTCGTATGTAGCCTACCTTCCTCGAGGGTTTAAAGTTTAACCGAAAAGGGTTGAGATAGGACAATTTAGTTACCCATCACTTATTCACTTAATGACGGTTGAAGACCTGATGAAAATGCGTTACTTCGTTGCACCGCTATTCACGAATAATCGACTTACATTCAGTGGAATTTACCTTTTTTGGCCAGAGCTCAGCACGTAGAATGTTTCTATTTGTGAACGGAGTGCGGCCAAACAATTTAGCTGCGTATTACCAAGAACAAAAAGCCAAGTAGAACCTCCGTTTTTGTCCTATGCACCGACTATGGACCCCGACAAAACTCGGCAGAGCTAGAGCTACTTGCCGAGCTTGAGTTGACACCCGTCTATTTTTCTCTTTCCGCTGCGCATTTAAAAAAATCATGGACAACTGGCCCAGCCAGCGCACGACAGTCTACATTATTTTCTGGCCGACGAGTGAAATATTGTATATTCTATTTTGTTGTGTTTTATTCAATTCTTTTCTTTCACTTTACACACTCCGCTTTTCAAATGGCGGGTCTTACTTACTATTTGCGAGAAGAAGAGTGAAGCAGCCGTATAACGTCACAACGGTAATCTGTTTACTCTTTTCTGTTCTTCTCTTGGGCGATGAGCTGTTTGCAGATAACGAATTGTGATGTTCTGCGTAGGGCCTACCTCCGCTCTTTGCTCGTTTGCGTTGGGCATACTTTATATATATATATCTGTATTTGAAAGCGATTAAACCATATACAGAAAAACAAAACAATCAACAATCTCAAATAACAAACAACCTCACATTCTTAACTTAATATCCTACCGACTTTCTGCTAAACTAATAACTTTTTCTATCATGTTGCTATAGACCTTGCATTTGTAGACTTAAGGATACCTGGAAGTATCTCATCCCCCCCATTCGGAAAAAGAGTACCCCTTATATTAGAAAGCTCCTTACACCTCAAGAGAAGACAACTTTATACAACTCAAGTCCAAAACACGCCACTACACCTCGAGAAGAACAAGAAACGTCACTCAAACGAACCCTAAAAATTTATTGAGGGGAAACTGAACCACCAGTGGTCTTCCCTCTTCCTGTAATCTGTAGTTATGTTTGTGCTGTGTTTAGTCTAAAGTTTTGCTACGTGCGTTGTCTTTTTTCTTGTTGTTTTTTTTTTTTTTTTTTTTGTACTCGGTCACTAGGTTTACACGCCCTCCATTGTTTCTCTTGACGGGTCATAAATTGACTGATTGATTTCAATCCTGGTAAACGTATCAGCAACATTTGTCGTCGTGACGTTTCTGGCTCTTCGCTGGGCACACGGCGATTCTTTGTCAGGACGAAGAGTTAGACATCAAGAGTATCGTCCATATACTATTCGAATCTGCATGGTTGTAGCACAGAGGTCGGGAGACGGACTTCTTATTTTTCCTTGGAATAACTGTAGGGCTGTCAGCGGCGTCGGTTGGTGTATTTATACTCTAATACACATCCTGCTTTTGAGGATAAACGTGTAAACAGGGAACCGCTTGTTATTTTGGGCCCGACACTTTTCCCGTGATCGACTCAGGGCAAACAAACAAGCGGATTATGACGCTCACTTATCTATTGATCCCGGGGGACTGTTTGTCACCGTTGACAGGGTGACATTCATTTCAAGTGAAATAAATTGAGGAAGTCGAATCCTGTCAGATTTTGTAGCAGGATACATTTGTATCATGAAGGAATTAAGGAATTTCGTGGGTGCTAGCTAAGACTTGGTCACTTGGTCATTTGGTATATCACTAGTTTTCTTTGGTGCCCATGAAATATTTTGCATTTCTGAAATTGCTCTTGAGTTAACAGATATTTCCTGTTGAGTAATAAAACTTGAGCCTTCATATAAAGAAAGAGAAAAAGAAAATGTTATACAAATATACAAGGAAAACGTTATATTTGCTGAACTAGTCATAACCGAGCTGAGCTATATTACAAAATTACAAACAAATAAAATCTCTATCTTAATTTAACATATTTTGTAATATAAAAACATAATATGGGTCGAGAGGTGACAAACAAGGAGAGGCTACAGCAGAGATGTTGTAGTCGAGCTCTAACAGGAGATACAGTCGAGCTCTGAGCTATTATAAAATATAACAAGGCTGGGATCTTACCCTGAAAATCGGTCATAAATCAAATCTGTCATTCAAGAAACAGATTTCGTAATATAAAACACAACATTGGGGAAGAGGTTAGAAAAGGTTATTTTGTTACGATTTAATAAAAACCCTCACCAGCCACAGGCAGTGCAGTTACGAAAGTCAAAATGCAGAAAAGTCTCCACCCTTTCAACCTTGTCAACTATCCTTTCGACACAAATCAACAATTCGAAGTATTTCAGATACAGAATAGAATAGAGTTTAATACACAAAAGGCCAAGGGCCATTGCATACAAAATTTATAAAACAAACACTACTAATCCCTAACCCTTTAAACTAAGACCCTTGTTCGATTCGATGATATATCGCAAACCCCAAGTAACGTTCCAAATGTCTCACACTCAGAAAACATTCATCTTTAACATCCATGCTTCATTGAAAACAAGTTGTCTGTTTACCTCTTTTCTCCATTCATTCAGTTCTTCCCACTCGCACACTAAATGTTACACACTCTCGCATCATCCTTACCATGACAAATAGGAAAAAAGAAGGACCGCGCTTACCTTACCAATATACATATAAATATATATTTATTTTTTGCCCGCTTACTAAAGAGAAAACGCCGAGCACAGAAAGTACAAGGAGAGACAAAAGAAACTAGAGAAAATAAATACACACGTTACACATAAATGCTAAAACTTATACGACGAATCAATTTGGCAGACGGCTTTCGCAAGCATATAGCTAAGATCAACAAATGTTGTCCGGTGATAGTCGTAGTATTGCCGTAAGACACCGTTATCAGGAGTTTCGCATTAATCGCATTTTACCTTTTGCGGAAATTTTTAAATTTTATGACGGTTTATTTATGCATAAACATCACTTTGAAGTTTTGCCACAGTGCTTTTCTCAGTATTTTTCCCGTGCGTCATCTTTTCATGAACAGGAAGCTGATCCGTAGGCCGGTTGTAGTTACTAGTAGATCGAGGTTTAGCATTAGACATGTTGGGCCTTTCTTTAGTATGGGAAGGTTTATCCACTGAGCTGAGGTCGTGTAGACAAGTCTTTTATCGGATTTCCATAGCATGTTAAAGATTCATTGTTATGATGTATATGAATTTGAGGCGCTATTCTCACCCATTAGTTTTTTTTTGTTTTGATAGTTAGCAGTGATTCTGGTTGAAAATTTTTTGTTGTGTACTTGCCGTTTTTGTTTGGGCGTCTCAGACCGGGTAAATCAAACTCCTTTCTTTCCTTCTTTCTTTCTTACAGGTTTGCGTCTGGGCATTGAAGATTCTATTTTTATTTGTTTTTACTAAACCGTTCATTCACTTTAAAAAAAACTAGGACCCACAGGCTAGTGTCTTCTTTGCCAAATCAGAAACCAGCCACTGAAGGATATGGTACAGGGCCAGGCCCATATCCAGGAATTTATTTCGGGGGGGGGGGGGGGGGGGGGGGGGGGGGGGTTGCCTGTCGGTCTGACAAAAAAGACATAGGTCAGAGGGAAAAACCTATAAAATTGATGATTTTTGCATGTTTCGGGGGGGGGGGGGCGGGGGGGTTCAACCCCCTACCCCCCCCCCCCCCTGTATACGGCCTTATACAGGGCAAGGGTATGAAAGAGAGTAGAGACTCGGATTAGGGCTTGCTCTTAACAAACAACGCTGCTGAGCTGACGTCATTAATTACAGCCTAAGGTACAAAGAATTATGCTGCTTTGCCTTTTTCAGAAACGTTGTCCCCAGTTCCGTAATATGCCGTGACGTTCCTTGCCTACGGCGGCATTATTGGCTCATCTAATCGAGTCAGTGGTCAAATCCGATTCGGATTAGGACAGCCTTAATGAGAAGATGAATGGGATAGGGATCGGACATAGGATAATTTGAGCCAGGGACGACGCCTAGCTGATTGATAGCCTATAAGCTGCCTAAGCACATTTTGTTGATATGGAGTGTGTCGGCAGGGGGGGGGGGGCATCTGCCCTAGTCAGTCTTACATAGTTATATACCTGGATCAAGTTTCACTTCTAGTCTGATACCATGATAACTGGATCTGCAATTAACTGTTTTTGCAGCTGGTGTCTGATACTACGGTTGCTCTGCAAAAACGACGATTTGCCTAAACTCTACGAAAACAACTAATACCAGTCATATCGTTAAGTGCCAAACTTCTTTTCAACCAATCTGACAAAATCATAGGCTCTATTAATTGCGTTTTTGCAGATTACCGTGGTATCTGGCTAGTTATCGTGGTGACTGATCGTGGTATCTGAAATAACGATCTCACTTTCATCATCACCAACAATAGAGCCTAGGATTTTGTCAAATTGGTGGGAAAGAAGTTTGGCACTTAGTGATATGGCCAGATGTCAGTTTTTCTTGTGTGATGACTCTGAAAACTATAATTTCGGCAATTGTCGTTTGTGCAGAGCAATCATAGTATTAAATACCACGGTAACTGCCTAAATGACTAATTGCAGGTCGAGCTACGTGGCAACTGGAACCCGTCTAAAAGTAAAAGAAAAGACGAGAGAAAGTAGCAAAACGAACAAAAAAATATATTAGTTATCAGAAAATACCAATATGTCCAGATATTTAACAAACACGCGTGTAGCTAAAAATGCATAGCTATAGTTGTACAGATGGCAGTTGAGAGAGTTAAGATAAATGTCGTTTTGTCATTAGGGTATGTCCATGGTCGTATCTACAACATTTCGGTCCGGACCTGAAGCAGTGCATAGCGCCTAGCGCATCCTTTCTACCGATTCCCTGGGTCATAGTCATAGATTCCCTGAGTCAAGTTCCGATAGATTCTTTGAACAAGATTTCGGTAGATTCCTCGAGGAAAATTCCGGTAGGTTCCTTTAGCAGTAATCCAGTAGATTTCTTAAAAATCATCAAGTTCAGGCGAATTTGACAAATTTGAAATCGTATGAAATCAAAATAACAAAAATACTTTATAACCAATAGTAATGTAAAGAGGCTTACACTGATAAAGACAAATTTGAATTAGCAGCCTAATTGATAGTATGAAGGATGAAGGTTTAAAAAAAAAAAGAGAAACAAGTGGTAAGGCATCTTTCTTTCGTCCAAAAACTTCCTGATGGTTACTTGTAGCGGTTGCGTCGACAGCCCAGATTATAAGCTGCTTGATGCTGGTGTGTCTGGGTTTTTTCTCTCGATTCTATTTTCAACACTGATTCTAAATCGAGAATGAATTTGTTTCCCCCATTTCGTCTTCCCTACTGAGACCAATCCATCCGCCAATTATTTATTCAGGATGCATTCCGATTTCACGCGGAAAGAAGATCCGTCACGGGATATAGCCCTCGTGGCGAATCGGAACCAAACCCTCGACACCGGATGAACCCCCCCTGATGTCTCAATCCGAGCGGTGGAATGAGGACGAAACCGAGCACACGCTAGACGTGGGAGTAATGCAGACTTTCTTTAAAGTAGAACTGAAGGCCTCAGGCTCAGCATCATGTTTTGGCTGTTCTCCGAAGAGAACGTATTCCGATCTCATACTATCCCATCCGGCGAACACCCTGTTCAGCCCGCCATTTTTGTTAAAGGCGTTGATTTAGTATCGTTTGGATTTTTTTTTTTTTAGTATTTAAATAGGCTACAGCTTGTGCTGACCTTGCAGTAAGCCAATCATGTGGTCGAATTACACTCTGTTTCTGTCTCTCTGTTTTTTTTGTCATGTGTTTCTGTCATTCTGTTTTTTTTCTGTCATCAGGTTTCGCGAACGGAAGGGGGGGGGGCTTCCCACCAACACTGCTCCTGATTTTCTGGGTTGGAATGCGGTCTTGTGACAACAAGACAGTGAAGTTCTTAGTTGAAAACAGACGAATTCATTGCTTTACTTTGACAGAATGGTAATGCTTGAATCTTGATTCTCTGTGGTAAAATCAGTCAGCAACCTTTTATCCTGATTCAACTCCTTTGTCCTCACGTCAGCGGCAGACTATAAGCTATTAGACTTGTCACCTCCGCTTCTTCTACAAAACACCAGCGATTCTGTCACAGCCAGCGCCAAGGGCTTTATCTGTCCTTCCGGTCGGGTTCCTCCGCGTAATGCTATCTGAGGCCGCCAGCTCTGGCTCGCAGCCAATGATATACATATTAAGCACCCGCCCCTTTGTCTTTCCCAGTTTGTCACCTAATTGGCATGAGAGAGGACGTTTTTTCAGTCCTGTCATAAACGTTATGATATAGGGAGGAGCTGGATGATAATGCATCGTGATGTGCCGTCAAGATTTGTTTATTTTTCTGCCAGAGTCAGCGTGCAACAAGACTTTTCTACAGTTTGTCTATTGTTGTTCGTTTCTTTTGTTTTTCTGCTCCTTCCTAACCGAATATAGAGAAGCAACGAATCTGGCAGTTGCAAAGCATTTAATGCAACACCGGGGTTCTTAATTCTCTTTTAAATACTTTAAAGTATTTAAGAGAGCTCTAAAAAGATTTATGTTATCTAGCAATTATATTTCTTCTGTCTGATTTAATCGATTCATTTTTGTTTGTGCTTGGAGGAAGATCAGACCCATGTCGCAAACCTTTTTTATTTTTCATTTTTTCTTTAGTCATATGTCTGTTGTCGTAAATTCTCGTGTTGTCCTTAAATTTTAGTGTTGATGTGTGATAGTTGTTCGTTTGTTTTTTCTTTGCAATGGTTTAGGCTAGAATTGTATTAATATTTTTTACAATCCCATCAGAATTAGTGAAGCGTCGTTTTTTATGCCACTGGCATGTCTAATGCTTTTAAGAAACACCAGGTTTATTTATTTTTGCCATTAAAATTGTACCTTACCTTACCTTACCTGCCATGAACATTATGAATCGCCAATGAAGGTTGGAAAGAACATTCGCAAGCGTCTCATATAAACCTATAGACGGTGGTTTTTAACAGCATATTTTGAAGGTCTTCTTTAATTTTTCTATCTTTCTTGGTCGGAAATGTCTTCAATTCAATTCAATTCAGTATAATCTAAAAAACAGATAACGGACAAGCCGATGGGTTGTTTTTACGTCTAAACATAACATCATAACAACAACTTAAACGTTTTGTGCCTCTTGACCAACCTTGACGATGGCCCACAAAAGCGGGTGGGTTTGAATGAAACGAAAGCTGCTGATTTGGATCAGGATAAACAAAAAAGAGTCTTGGTACTGAAACGGACTGCAATCGAATCTAACACCCTTTTGTTTATAAAAAATGACTTCTTGTATGGAAATACTCGAACTGAATGGATAAGCAGTACTCGGAAGAAAAATATATCTCAAAATAGTAGTATGAAGCTGTGCGAAAAAGTAGCATGCAGTACTAACTGATGCTACTACATGCTTCTACTCCAATGCTACCGTGTTACTGAATTCTACTGCATGCTACTATTAGCAAAACCGAATTCTACTATGGCAAGACATGATGGTACTGGCTACTACTGGGTAGGATTGGCCCAGTCTGAGGCACATTAAATGATAGTATTCTTTAGTGTTGGGCGATATTTAGGAATATCGATATTTCGATATTTTCAAATTCAGTTATCGATATTTCGATTATCGTAAACCGACATTGGAAAATGTTTATACTGCTACATGTTTCATGGACAAAAAAACTTAACAAGAAAAAAACTGAACTTATATAAAAAAAATCAAGCATTCCCATTTAGAAATAGTAGCATTTCCACGCTTTTCCCTCTCAGTTTGTTTTTCCTCCCCAATCGAAATCAAGTCTGAAATCCCTATTCTTTCTTTTATTCTGAAAATTGCTAATGATAGAACTATTACAAATTATAATGCAACTATCGAAAATATCGATATTTGAAAAGTCAAAATTGAAATATCGATATTTTTCAACATTATCGATATTTCGATTATCGTATCGAATATAGCCCAACACTAGTATTCTTTACTATTACATAGCATTACATGCAACTTTTTCGTACAACTATCATATAACTACGCAGGCTACAAATTTTTCATCTGGGTGGCATTGATTTATTTAGTCATTTTTGTTTGTTAATTGTATTAAGGAGCAGGAGTAACAGCCTTATTTCATCATTATATTTATTTATTTAAGACAACCGCAAATCTAACTATCGAGGAAGGATGACTCTAACTTTAATACACCATCACATACAGGAGGGGCACCTGACCTCGTTTTTATACTACCTCGATTGCTGCCGCGAAAATGTTAAAAGTGAAATATACATGCTGTCCTGACAGTCAAGAGGCAATATCTGAATTTTCCAACAGTCATTTGTCCAAAAATTTTCAAATTCTGTGCCTTTTTCTTTGTTTTGAAGTTGCTTTGGAAAGGGATTTTCTGGCTATTGACTTTGGTAACTCTACCTTTTTCATCATTTTGTAAGTCAATCGAGGTAAGGTAGAATGAAGTGATCTTGTTTGAAAAGAAAAATATGTTTAACTAGAAATATTGCAGCCACATTTATTTATCCAATATGTAAACCATTCAATTAGCTTCAATCTAGTATGTTTGTCATATTTTGCTGGTTCCTTTTTAAGCCAGATAGGTTATTCTGAAGGAAAGACTTCTCTGAAAATTTGAAATCTTGTCTGAGGTTGGATACCTCTCCTGTACTTGGGGATCCAGTAATTGTGTCCCAGCGTATTCAGAGAAATGTACAGCCGATTTTACGTTCTGTCTTACCTTGTAACTCATCATAAATACAGGCGATCCAAAAATTAACTATCAAGGGGGACGACCTCTGGGTAAAGTTATTGGCAAGAGCAGGTGATAATAAGGGGGTACGTTTCACCCCCTGTCATTACTCTCACATGAAGCTCTCATCCTTGAAGAGGTGGTGACATAAGGGCGGTCCCCCGGTCAAAAGCTAATTCAGAAACCCAACTTACAGCTGTTTCAAAAATTGCAACTCACCCTACCGTCAGATGTCGCCGTTCCCTCGTCCCGAATATAAAAGGAGAGCTAGTCAGGGATTACGTCCGCTCCGATGATTTTATTTTTCATCTTGGTGTATTGCTAGGGTCGATATTATGCTCTTGATTTAAATGGGATAGCATGGCGCATTATTCGGCGGGACGGCACTCAAAGTAATTTCCGAGAGAATTTATTAGAAAAGACAATGGCCACTGGGATAGTGACGGGAGGTTAGGGAGATATTGCTAATTTATAGCCAAGTACAGTCCTCAAAGAAGATTGCGCATCGTATCTAAGCTACGACTTAATACATACAAATAGGCTTAAGATACAAGATTGGTCTTTTTTTTTATTAATCGGAAAAGAAATCTAGGAATACACTTTGTGAGATCTGATATGATATTTATTGACGCTACAACGTCCTAGAGCCAGGGTGACCTATACAGTATACCAAAAAAGAAATATTCCCAACTCACACTTCTTACGACAATCGATCAATAATTTTACTGGACACGGAATGACATGAAGCGTGCGTACACTGTAAAAAGTTTCTCCGAATAAGGATGCAGTATTTGCTACTGGGATTAATCTTATCTCTATTAGGATAAAATTAATCCGAATTAGGGATACTCTTATCTCAGTAAAGACAAGATTAATCCCAGTGGCCAATACTGCAAGATTTTAAGAGAAGCGAGATGAGAATAAACTAAAAAAATATCCTAGAACATTCCCAAAAAGGATTTAGTTGATGTGGCGGGGAAATGGTGGAGAAATTGTTAGCAACTGTTTTTCAACTATCTTAAAAGCGATGATGATCCAGTATAATTGAGAGAAACAATGAGCATTCCGGTCTCCGGATTGGAAACTGCGAAATTTGTTTTAAAAAAATGTGTAGACAATAGCCAAAGGCCTATGACAATGAGAAAAGAGGGGGTAGTGAAGGGACAAGACAAACCAAGGGTTCAAGACCATGCGGAAACTGTAGATCATAATCAGGTTGATTATGTTTTAATTCTCATCTCCGAAATGTCGGAATTCTAGTTGATAGTGGGAAACGGATACGTTAGCTGCATTATATCAGAGCGATATTTCGGCCGTTCTTGGCAAGGGTCCACTTCAGGCCCAAGTCACTCGAGCTGATAAGTGAACGGACAGCATGATAAAATTAAGCTGACGTATCCGTTTGCAACTATCAACTATGATTCGCAGTCAGCTTGGGCTGAAATAATGTTTAATCGTAATTCTCAACCAGAGCAAAATAACACTAGAGAGTAGAGCCAAGACTTGAAAAAAGTGACACATACTCGAATATCAGCGACCCTAGCACCACTAGCGATAGAGAACGTCTATGCTTAAACTCAATCAGTCTTTCCCCAGCGCTTGCTCCGATAACTTCATATTCTGAACATAGCAAAAAAAGATACAGCCTCCATTGTTTCCTTGGTGTATGCAGCCCGCACCTTTGCTTTACTAGAAATTTCTAAAACCGCAAGTTCGTCTCGCTTTAAATGGCGTAAGTGTAGTGGGCGGTATTACCAGTGTGGCCAGTTCGCAAAGCATAGAAATCATAGGTCTAGGAG
The DNA here is from genome assembly GCA_023053575.1 of Branchinecta lynchi. NCBI lineage: Eukaryota > Metazoa > Arthropoda > Branchiopoda > Anostraca > Branchinectidae > Branchinecta > Branchinecta lynchi. Next base: position 4,813,170 of record JAKZAP010000002.1, on the reverse strand, counting down.
TAACTCCCTAGTGTTATTTTGCTCTGTTCTCAACTGACTATCGCTCTTTCAGACGACTCTCTCGACGGCATGAGCTCCGAAGAAACGTCACGATCGACGTCCATAACGCCAACGGCAACAACGCCATGCGATGAAGACCAAGCTAGGTTACGCCTCAAACGGAAGCTTCAACGGAATAGAACGTCATTCACGAACGAACAGATTGAAAGCCTAGAAAAAGGTAAGTCGGTTGGATAGTGTACAGCGTCCAGGATCTACTCAGAGGCGAACTTGTGCCCAGGGCCTCAATATGTGAAGATGCCCAGGCAAAGGGCCGAAGAGGGACGCAGGGACGCTAAGTTCAGTTGAGAAGTGGTACCATTCCATTGCAGAGAAGAAATTCGTCGCGGGGCAATGTAATCTTGTGATTATAATAATAATAACAATAATAATAATTTATTAAAGCCAACAAATGGCCGTACAACAATATTCATTATCGCACTTAACTAACAAAATTGACCTTCAAAATTACATACAATAAGACCACTTCTTTTTACCCTTCTACTATTCGCCAAATTACCTCCGATCTAAACTTCCAGTATACACTTAAAATATGTACATACCGACCGAATTACCTGACGATTCGTCGACTTCATAATACCAGGAAATAGTATGGGCACCCCACCAAAAAAACTATCTCTAATTTCCTTCACCCCCGGACAATCTGTCAGCAGATGGAATAAACTCTCTTCTATATGCCAAATGTAAAGTGTAATGTGTGAAAAAGTAGAGTTGGTACCTGTCTATTTCATTTCTAAGTCTGCGTGACTCTTACAAAGTACGTTGGATAAATATAAAATAAAAGTAATTGTTTTTGCTAAATTACCGGGGAAGGGCCCTGACTCCGTGAACTGCTTTAACGGAGTTGTTAAAAGACTACGTTAAAAGACTCCGTTAGGGAAGTAGTTTGCTATGGCATTATAGGTACGTCGGGTCCTTTAAAGGACCCCTCGCACTATTTACTCTTCAACTTACAGTATTTTAAAACATTTAAATACTTTAAAACTAGGCTGTGGTTTCAACAAATAACCCACGGTTTTGGCTGTTTTAAGCCTTTTCCGAGACCTGCTGACTTATAGCGAAAGCAGGGAAATAATTCACATAACCCGTTTTTCTGATGGAAAAACTCCTCGCAGACAACCGTCGACAGCGTGATACACATCGAACGTAGCAAAACACGGCAAGTGAGAAAATCAGCATGGTTTTTGTTACAGGGGTTAGAATGTACCGTACAAAATTGGGGTCTCCGGGTTTAGAAATATTATGGAGCGATTATGGAAGTAGGTTGCGTTAGTATTATAGGTAAGACAGGTCCTTTAACTTCTCCGGACCCTGCAGGATCTTATGTCCGGGTCTGGATGCAGCACCTGCAGAATTGAGAAAGATCATTCACGTTATGAAGCAGTGACGGTACAAAACTTCGAAACAGAAAATTGAAAGAAGAAGGCATCGCCAAATGTTAGTTTATTTTTACTTAATCATGCACCAGCTAGATTTTTTTTTTTTATCTTTATTTTTCTGTTGGAGCTAGTTTGACCATCAACAGTTAGCTTCTTCCATTTATTAAAACTTCTGACTTTGTTGGTAATCTAGATATTGCATATTGGGGAATGCTTCCAGGTCATCTCTTTTGACTGACCCGGTAGGCCGGTAAGCACCACAGTAGACGAACTTGTGTTTGCTTCTAAATGGCTCTTGGGTCGTTTCAAGTTATTCTATTGGTAAAAAACAGGTACACATAAATTTCCTGTTAACATTACAGGAAATTTATGGGTCCTTGTAAAAACTAAGAAGTGAAACTGTCATTAATATAATGATCCTTATTTTCAGAGTTCGAGCGGACTCACTATCCGGATGTTTTTGCTCGGGAGCGATTGGCTTCAAAGATTGGACTACCGGAGGCTCGAATTCAGGTAATAATCATGTTTGAACGACTTATCCTTGTTTTAATACGCGTCTTAGCGTGGTGAGTCGAAGCGTTATTTGTGTCAAATGAGTTCGGCCACACTTTGTGCGGATCACAGTGTCACGCGGTGTCTACGCAGTGAAAAGTCGTGACTAAAAGCCAGGCTTCACCTTCCAGATTCCCGGACGTCCGAGGCTTCTGCATAGTCAAGCCAACCCTTCCAGATTTCCATGATAATGATGACAGCTAAATTTGAAGTTCTTCAACATTTCCTAGACGCCCCCTTTACATTTCAAATATCTCTTGCATCCCAGTCACAACTGTCAATCACTTTTCCTTTTCTTCCTCATTTGCATATTTGTCTCTCGAACTGGTTGCTTCTACGGCACCTTCCAGACATCCGGAATCTGGAGTGTCCAACACCCCGGGCTTCCACCTGGCTTCACCTTCCAGATCCGTCTTGACGAAAACGGCTGTTTGGAATCCGGAAGAAAAATCTGGAAGGTGAAGCCTCGCTTTAATACACCGGGGCAAATTTTGTTTTATATTTTGTATCCTCTGAGTTAATGAGTGAGTAAGAATCAAGATACACGGCAAACAGATTAACTGTTCTGAACACTGGTTAGCCCTTAGGCAGAACTTGAGAAAAACTCAAGACAAGGAGGAAAACAAATATTAAGATTAAAGGACCCCTCTTGCTTATTCTGCTTTTCGTATTATCGCTAGCTCCCCTATGGGATTTTAAGATTCTGAAATCTTCGCCATTCACCATTGTTTCGTTTTGTGCCTACGACTTCTTAGAGCTGGTTGGGCTTAGCCGAGTTTTGAAAGTGACGCAGCGCGAACTTCGCCAAAAGCTTGAAGGCCTTTTCACAAATAAAGGACATTAAGATTCAAAGTGTTGTTTTTCATTTACGAAGAACCTTCTGTTTTGGACTTCTTTTATTTTGCTTGGTTTTTCCCAAGCGCGTTCAGTTTTCAAATATTTTGCGTCCTGCCGCCGTGTCGGAAGAGAAGGAGGCAGGATAGAGTCGACAAGAATTTTGAAAACGATATTTCTGAGCCATTTCATCTTGAAAAGATCATTTGTAATAAAAGTTGTGCTTTAAGACATTAATGAAAGTAGTTAAAGTAATTGGAGACGTCCTGTTTCTTTTCGTGGATAAAATTATCCCTCGACAACCAAGTTCTCAAATGAGCTTTCCATCCGTATCCCCTCCCCCACAGTTATCAAATAATCGGCAAATAACCAGCTCATCGTTTTCCCCAGATTATCAAATCAAGTTTGTCACACCATCCCCTAATTCTGTCTCTTTGGGGAAATTTGTACTCTTTGTCTCGCACCTCGTCAGCGCGGGCTTTTTGAAAACAAATCACGTGCTAATCCTCTTATCGGTGGAACAATCGCATTTACATGATTGCCCCTTACGAGTTTATATTCGGACCCTTCGGGTGAGGGAGGGGCGGAAAATCGGGTTTTGAATTTTGGCAATCAGCAACTAAACTTGAGTCGTGTTTGGGCTGGACTGACAAACTTGACAGGTTGCAAATACTACTGGGATCAACTAAAAAAGAATAAAGATCGTTCTGAAGAACAAAAGTTGAGACCAAGCATTAACAACTTTCGTTAAAGGAGATGTTTATGTACCAGACTGCTACAAGCCTGATTTCCCAAATCTACTATTCTTACAAATGTTCTGTTATCCCCCCTCCCCCACCATCTCATTACGGCATTTTTTTCTACTCCGGATTCCAGTCTTCTTGTAAAAACAAAAGTATAACTTTTAAACGACGTCACAGCCATTTAGCTACTACACTAGTCTAAACTCGCCGTGTTTCGCTTTTTATCATGCTCCCGACTATTGTTTGCACATGCTCGTTCGTCAGAAAAGACGGATATGTAAAGTTCTCCTTGTTTTTGTGGCAATGGGGCTGGACAATGGCTTAAAACAATCACAGCGTGGATAATTTGTCGAAAGTAAATCCTAGTTTTATTTTACTTACTTTAGAATATTGGAATATAAACATCAAATAGTACTTGTTGTCCTTTAGTGGTGTCCTGAAAAATTTGCAAAGCGAAAGCCTGTTTACTACACGCATATTATTATTATTATTAAATTTATCAGTTATTTATTTGTTTGTTTGTTGACACAGGTATGGTTCAGCAACCGACGAGCAAAATGGCGACGAGAAGAAAAATTAAGAAATCAGCGCCGTGGCACAGTTAGCGAGGATTCCACGCCACCCCTCAATAACGGCAACGCCAGCCCCCCGCGAGTGTCGTCAATAGGGTATAACAACCCGGTATACCCAACAGCAAACCACGACTACAGGTAAACAGAAACAGATTTTGTGATATAGGTGTATATCTGTGGTACATGATATATGTCAAAGAGGCTTGTTCTGTTCTTGTACCATTTTTTTGTTAATTGTATCAGGCTTTGACCCATTACCTATGGTCGTTTGCACAGAAGTGGAAATTAGAACTTTGAACCAGAAGGTAAAAAGGAATTTAAGGCGATTGATTAGTAAGCCAACCCCCTTGGCGCTTAGGCTAATTCTTAAGTTTCTCTAGGCTATTGTAGACCATTTTATATTTTTTGCTGTTTCTTTCCTTTTCTTTCAACTTTATCTTGTACGGGCATATGCTATTAGTAATAATTAGTATCAATTCTTAATAAAACACAGGGGGTCCCAACCAGGAGAATCGCCAGTATCGCAGGGCTTGCCGCAGTTTGCTTATGGGTAAATTCAAGAGACAAAAATAAACTTTCATTTTCTTCTCTTCCTTTCTCTAAAGAAATTACTATTATCGATTGATTGATTTTATTTACGACCCGTCAGTACTGGTTGCCATATTTCTTAGAAGATGTCCTTTAGTCCCACAGATGACCTTTATATTAAAGTACAAAGGCCACAAAGTTTGTTTTTCTGTTACATTACCTATGCTGTACGATTCCTAAGAACTTCCGGGCACCTGTAAAGTCCCTTAAAAATCAGTTCCAGATCGGCGACGCAAGATTATCCGCATTTCTCCTTCTTCTGAGCAATAAACCTCCCATGCGTTATCTCCGGTCTGCAATAAATTCCGGCTCGACTGTATAGGCCTATCCTATTCAGTCACACTCTTGATGACTAACTGTGCGTGCCGGTGAAGAATCGCCGTGTACCTAGCAGAAGAGCCGGAAGCGTCACCAGAGCTGTCCCCAAGGAACGACGTTTATTGGTTGACACAGGATTTGGGTCATCGTTCGGGCGACGTTTCTGGTTCTTTCCGCGGTTCGCTGTCGTGTTTTGAACGTAGTCCAAAGAAAGCTGTTCTGAGTCTGCCCCATTAGGCAATACCAGCAGTATCAGATAGAAGAAAACGAACTGGTCAATAAAGCTAACAGGAAAACAAGCTAGCGCTGCGGATGCTTTAAAGAAGCCTTGTGCAGCTTCTAATCTAGCCTACTTTTGCAGTGGAATGAATCTCAGCGGTATGCCGTCCTTCGGTCTTCACCCAGCCACAACCCTAGCCCCTACCCAGCCCCCCTCTTCTCCAACCTGCCTCCAACAGCGCGAAGCTAACTACTGGCACCGATCCAACTATGATCACCTTTCTATCAGTGCTTACGCCCGACCTGCCCTGAGCTCGTGCAACACAGCAGCTATGGGGCACAACCAGTATCAGCAACATATGATGGGTCAGTATGGCATGCATAATCAGGGACCCGCAGGCCTCATTTCCCCTGGTGTCAGTGTCCCTGTGGCCGTATCTGGACAGATGTTGGATCTGGGGCACCAGCAGTACTGGTCGAGATAGTGATGATAATGGTGCTATAGACTTGTTCTTTAAGGTGCTGTGTTTGTACGAATGGCCGTTGGGGTAGTTTTTAGTACCTCGATTAATCTCAGAATTTTTGTTAGCCTTGTGCTCGTAGGCCGACGAACGTTCAAACAAATTTAACTAGTTCTTGGTGATAAGACATTGGGAGATGTACTGTACAAAAAAATGAACGCACAAAACGCACAAGTGCTCCCTGTTATCCCTGGGTGAGTGTGGAATTGCATTTTCATGGAGGCGAGAGGACCCTTGAGCTTGTATCACACCTGTATGTAATACGATATCCTTATATGACACTGTATAATATGTAAATATTTTTTTCTGGATCATACAGAATCGAACTGATGGACAATAGTGGAGTTTTGATCGAGTTGTTTTAACTGTACTGGCTGTCATATTTTTTGCTTAACAAAACTGGAAGCGTGAAAGTCGGTGTCTTAAGAAGTCGTTCTTACTATAGGCAAGGGCCCATGGTGTTTCGGTGGTTGGAAATGATTTTCGCTTTCTGGTTCCTTAGTGCGACGATTTTGGCTTTACCGTGGTCTGAAAAACACGCTTCCGAATGCGATACCTTGGTAAGCAAAAAGAATATTTTCCTTTCGATAGTTGCTATGAAGTCTTGCTACTAGTCTTCCCAGTATAATTCATTATTGTGGTTCGAAGTTCTGCAGTCTGGGGCTTCGCATATAAAAGGTCGATTTTCTCAGAAAAAAAAGGGTCGAAAAAGCAGAAAAGTTGTCGAGCACGATTATGACCCAACGAAGCCGGTATTTCAGCTTGAAATTTCTGCCCAGTTTTAAAGAAAAGAATTTCTAGTCCACCGCAGATTCCGGCTTGCCCCAGGGATAATTTATTTTTTTAAGAAGATTTTTTTTTTTTCATAACGTTCGCTTGTCAATTCCACGTTGAAGAACAATAAATCAATCCGTATGGAGAAGTTGAGATTTGTAACCTCGTCGTCTGATTTCACACTTTTAATAGAGAATCACTTGTCTTGAGACTTGGTTCGGCCGGACAGAATAGCGGAATTATTTATGATTCGCCACTGCAAGGCATCGAGAACGTCTACTGCTCTGTTGATGGGCTGTTCTTGAAAACAATCTAATCAGTGGCACTAATGCTGTGAACATTCGGTCGTTTTTTTCCGGTCGGATTTTCTTCATTTCCACCATAAAGTTGAGACAATCTCAACTTTTCCATACGGAACTGATGATGGTGCCGAAAATCCTAGCAGAAATTCCAGTCTGTGAGCAGCCAACCCTGATCGTCTGTGCAAGGCCTGAAAGTCGGCTTAGATGAAGCGTCACTGGTAGGCTTTAAACTCCAGCTGTCTTACCGCTTAGCATCACTGACCATAGTTTTTGCAGATACCATGGTAGTAGCATAACAGTTTAATTGAACAAAAATTCTTTCTTTTTAATTTTTAACAAAATCGGGGCTTGCGTGGCTGTGCTAACTAAATTAACTTAACACAGTCACTGGATCCACATTTTGCCGTTTTTGCAGTTACCGTGGTGTCTGATACTAGTGTTGCTTTAAAAAAATACAATTGCCGAAATTGCGCTTTTCGAAGTCATCCCGGAAGAAAAACTGATGTCTACTCACTTCACGAAGTGCCAAACTTCTTTCCCACCAATTTGACAAAATCCTAGGCTCTATTGTTGATGATGATAAAATTCAGATGACTTCTTCAGATACCACGGTCGGACCGTGGTATCTGAATACCGCATACCACAGTAGCTGGCCAAATACCACGGTAACTGCTAAAACTAGGTTAGACCGTGGTATCAGATATCATGGTATCTGAAGAAACGCAACTATCATTTAAAAATCAGTTTGTCCACCTGACGTTATTGCGCTGTAGCAAATGTAAAATACGAAGTATCAAGGTTAGATCTGACCTTTCTTTGAAATCGGAAATCCTGGACCCCAGACTAGCAGGCGAAACTTAGTGCATTTAGAATTTGTTATATTGTACGAAATAGTATTTACTTTTTGTCAGTATTTAGTGTCGAAATAAAGCACCGTCCAAGAGTACAGCATAGTTTTGTCCCAAGCAATTGATTGAGGTTTCTGTATACGAATGAAAATACGTACTTTTATGGCATTTGTGAGGGGTTGCTCACACTAAAAAACGAAGTACACCAAGTGGCGCGTGCCGTGCCGAGGTGTACACCGATGGCGCAGAAAGAGCAACCCCCCGGGTATTTGCAGCCTTCCGCTGAAGTGCGATATGCCGATCGCTTCCGTCGGTCCGGTGATCGTTAGTTAGGGTACTTCCAGATGAGCTAAGACTATAAGACTTTCCGAGAAGAGACCTGACCGAGTTGACTTGGAATTTCGCAGGAGCGGGTGGGGGGGGGGGGGTACTACTCTGATATCAAAGGTAAACAGTTTTGTGTTCTGCTACTGTTTTCACAAAATCTGATCAATTAGGCGTTAAAAAATGTTCAATTATACAGCTTGGAGCGTGCTCCACCCTACTTACCGTAGTTACTACGCATGACGTCACGGATGCTATCAAGGCTGGAACACAATTGTATATTTTCTGCAAAATCTCGTGCAACGGGCTGATCGGACAAATCAGGTCACTGAGATCCTAGTTACCGCGCAAACTACGCTTCCGAGCGTTGTAAGCAAATAATTACTATTTAGAGAAGGTTGGAACGGTCTGCGTAGTAGCTTTTCACGAAGTTCGGACGGAAAAGTTACTATTGTTAGAGCCGTGGAACACGTTCTCGGTCTTTTCTCATCCCCATCGGGACTGACGTCGTGACTGATCTCCTAAACTGTGAGTAAGATAATGCAACTTTTATTTTGAATTCCGCGCACTTTCTTGACGCAAAGAACGGCGATTAGATTTATCAGCATTGATTTTTAAAGAACCTCGCACTATGTACTGTTTATGTTCCGATCTCCAGAACTAGTTTAATACTGTCAAACCATGCCCTGCTTTTAACAAACAAAACACGGCTTTGCTGTTATACGCCTTTTCTCCCACTGACTTCTAGCGAGAACACAGCAAAATTCAGATAAAGGTTTTACGCATCAGTAGCATGATACCCGAGAACTCGTCGGGAGCACCATACGCATGGAAAATGACGAAATAAGGAAGTGTGAAAATCAATGAGTTATCGTTAGCGGGTTAAAATGTAACATATGGGACATATATATTCGGGTCAAGAATTAGCAGATGCAGTTACGGCAATAGGTTGCATTGGCATTGACAGTGCGATAGATTCTTTAATTCATGGTCGGGATTGCATGATATTCAGGAATACTGAACTATCGATATTTCGATGTTTTCGAATTCGATTACTGATACAGAAAACTGTGATTTTCGAGTTTTTTTCTTGATCAGCTTCTTATCCCTCTAGGATGATGTGCGAGGGATAAATATAAATTCGGATATTTCGGTTGCACTTCCGGAAAACCGTCCTCAGCGTAAAAAAACAAACAACTAAATCATAAAATCCAACACAACAAACGACAAACAAATTCAAATAAAACAACGAATATTAAAGTTCTGTGAAAATATTTGTACAGTGACGGGAAAAGGGAAAGATTACATAATTGCACATAATTGCTGGGTGAAAGCTTCTGCGCTTTCCCAGGGAACTGGTAAATTGTAAATAGACAGAATTCGGAATTGTAAATAATCACAGATTTGTACATATACACTTTCAACACGCACATTTTAATATTCGTTATTTTATTTGAATTTGATTGTGGTTTCAATCCGCATCGTTCTTCTGGTTTTTAGTTATATATCGTTGTATGTTTAGTTGGTTCCGCATCACTTTTCTGTTGGTATTGAGTTCGATTCTATGATTTAGTTGTTTGTTTTTTTCGCTGAGGACGGTTTGCCGGAAATACAACCGAAATATCCGAATTTATATTTATCCCTCGCACATCATCCTAGAGGGATAATAACTGATCAAGAAAAAAACCCGAAAATCACGGTTTTCTATTTCTTTCGTCGTGAATGGTGAGCTTGGCTTCGAACCTTATATTCGATTACTGATATTCCGATTATCGTAAACCGATATTTGAAACTTTTTATACTTTTACATTTTTCATCGACAAAACAACTTAAACTACTTAAACAAGAACAAAACTGAACTATAAGAACTAAATCAAACATTCCCATTAAAAAGAGTAGCATTTCCACGCTTTTCCTTCCCAGCCTGTTCCTTCTACTCATCGAAACCGAGTTTGAAGTCACTATTCTTTATATTGTTCTGAAATCCCGGATAATAGAGATTTTGCACATCGTAATGCAAATACCGAAAATATCGATATTTGAAAAAGTTAATATCGATATTCTTCGATATTTCGATTATCGTATCGAATATCGCCCAGCACTAATCGGACCAGGTAGGCTCCAGCCCTGGTAAACTAATAGCGTGCATTTTACACAGATCATGATTCCAGACATGTCTGTTCTTCCCTTATTTGTTCTTACTACTAGATGTATGTTACTTCTGACGTCACCTTACTCTGAACGACATTGTAGAATGTGATGAAATTCAAGCCTAGCAAGTATTTATGGACAGTATGGAGCGCAAACCATAATTAACGCAAATAAAGTTAAATTTAAGCCATACACCCCGATGAAAAGTTTGCACCCTGCGTAGTTGTATGAAAAATGTGCATGTATTGATATGTATTAGTAAAGAATACTATCATTTGATGTGGCTCAGATAGGGCCAATCTTAAGAAGTAGTATCCAGTAGCATCCTGTCTTGCTACAGTAGCATCCAGTCTTGCTAATAGTAGAGTGCAGTAACACGGTAGCCTTGGCATAGAAGTATGTAGTAGCATCAGTTGGTACTGCATGCTACTTTTTCCTCTACTACTATTTTGACATAAATTTTTCATCGGGACCCGATTGTTTTTTAATCTTTTGATATTTTTTTCTCGGTTGCTTTTGATCCCGATAACCCGGGTATTTCAACAGCTTTGCCTTAACTTCATGACTGTCCGAAGTATCCCAACAGAATAAACAAGACCAAAGGTTTCGATGGGATCCCAAAAATCCAATATCTGATCCAGACAACTGGGTCTTGTCTTAGCCGGATTTAGTCATCGCCAGACTCCTTGAACATGTTTACTATTAAAATTCAGAAACAGATTAAGGCCAAATAGCTCATCATCTGAGAAAACAAAATTCAGATATGGGTTCAGCATGTGTGTTTACCTCTATAAGTCATATCTGTTTTGACGAAAACTTCCTGCCAGTTCTGCCAATTTCCCAGGTTCGGCCGAACTCCGGAACTACTTGTCCGGCAAAAAAAGAAAGCTAAAAAATTAACTCAGGGTATCTTCTCTCGCCAACAATAAACATCTAATCAACTTAAAAATTTAACTTATTAAATAACAAATTTTCCGACTCCAGCCGGATTCCGGTCGAACTACATGTCCGGGTAAAAAATTATTGTCACACACGGACTCAGCATCTCTTCTTACCCCTAAATTGGATATCTAATCAACTACAAATAAAACTTTAAGTTTTAACAATTTTCCAGTTTTGGCCGGATTCCGGGCGAACTACATGTCCGGGTAGAAAATTATTTTCACATAAGTGTTCTGCATGTCTTTCTGCCCTAAATCAAGCATCTGATCAACTCCAAATAAAATTTTTAATTTTAACATACTTTCCGGTCTGGGCCGGATTCTGGGGAACTACTTGTCGACTATCGCATTAGCTGTTTCAAAGTATTTTGTTTGCCCCTTAATTTGAACCCCCTCCCCCACCCCTAAATGTAGGGCTACAAAGCCCATCTACGAACATGACTGGTCCGATGACCCAACGAATGCTCACACCAAGTTTCATCAAAATATCTCATTCCCTTCCAGAGTTATCGTGCTTACAGACGGACGGACAACTTTTGCGATGTCATGGGTATCCCTCCACTTACGTTTTGGGATCCAAAAAAAAAGTTAAAAAATAAACCCGACATTACAGCGAAGTTATGTAATATGATTGTTTATGTTCAAAAGAGTTGAAACACTTGGCTCTATTTCCATTTAACTAACCTAGTGTTCAAAGAAGCATGCATCGACACAGGATTTTGAAACTGGCCCTTCAATTATCTATTACCAGGGACCCATAAATTTCCTGGTAAGGAAATTTATGGCTCCCTGCTATTACCTACAACGGGGCAAAGGCTCACTGCAAAACTGCTTTATTCCAAACCTAGTGTTCAAAGAAGCATGCATCGACACAGGATTTTGAAACTGGCCCTTGAATTATCTATTACCAGGGACCCATAAATTTCCTGTTAAGGAAATTTATGGGTCCCTGCTATTACCTACAACGGGGCACAGGCTCACTGCAAAACTGCTTTATTCCAAATTCATTTAAAATTCATGGTGACAAATTACGAAAATCCGGTAACTCACTGCTAAAATAAATAATTAACAATCCTACAATTACTTATTTATTTTACACGTGTTTGCCAAAAAACCTGGTAAAAACAATATTTTTACTACCTACTTTAGCTTATACAGCTACTGCTACATGTGCCCTCTTGGTCTCGAAGACAGACCAATGCTTGCATGTAGATCCAATGTAACAGATCCTACTTCAGCAGTAGGTCAATGAATCCAGCGATATGCAGGGAGTGTCAGCGACGCACACTACTTCTATTAATGTATGATGTCATTAGTCCTTAGGCTATAGACTATATCGTACATGTATTTATCTCTTTTCTTTCCTTTTACTCCGTCGTTAGTGTTTTTACGCGATGCATGATGACCACAAAAGTTATAATAATAAAACACGAATTCCTCAAATCCCATTTCTATTTCGCCATCCCTGTCGCTTGCCACTCTTTACGCTAAGTACTGAGCGAGGGGTTTCCGACTCTCGATTTTAGTCTACAGCAAGTGCCCGGTGCCGCCATCGGTCGCCACAGATCAGAACTTTAAAATCAATATGTTTAGAAGCCTAAATCAGTGCCAGCACCGCTAGTTTTGTACAGCGCGTGCGGAGCAGTGGGCAACCCCTCGGTACTGGGAATCCTATGGCGACACGAACCCATTTGAACCAAGCCCAAACGAATCTTAACGCCTCATTGAAAAGCAGGGTTTTATCACTTCCCCTTTCTATTTTTCTAGACCTGTCGCTTCCACTCCGTTTACCCTGTTTTACATAATGATGTTTCTCCAATATTAATCACCAAACTGTCGTATTATTTAATTTTTCCGGCCTGTCTGGCTCCCTGTCAACTCGGGAAGGGTGTTTACTACCTCATCCAGGGGAGTAGTATTATGCTGAAAACCAGAAAGAGACATCGATTTTTTTTCCAATTTCTCGACGGTCTAACAACATTAAAGAACACCTCGCACCATTTCCACGGCTTTGGATGTTTCAAGCCTTTTCCGAGACCCATTGACTTCTAGTAAAAACTCAGTAAAATTCAGAAAACCGGTTTTACGCATCAATAGCATGATACTCGAATACTCGTAGGGAGAGCACCGTGGAACGTGCAAAGATTAGTGAGCGGTCGTTAGCAGGCTAAAAATGTAACATATGAGCTTTGGGTCTCCGGGTTCAAGAATTAAGGAATGCAGTTAGGGAAGTAGGTTGCACTGTCATTATAGGTACGACGAGTCCTCTAACGTTTCAGTTTCCATGTGTAACACGCACAAACCGGCGCGGAAACTCCGTTTTTTACATCAATGTATAACGCAAAAGCGTACCTGGTTATGTTGTTTTGTTCTTTTTGTTCATTTAGTTGTGCTGGGCTTTGATTGTTATGGGACTTCAAACAAAACAGCAATATACTAAAACCGATAAAACCGATTCAACAGTGTTTTTCTCATGAAATCAGTCGATTTTTCGTCAAAACAGTATTTTTTTCTTAAAACAGTATTTTTTTCTTAAAACAGTCGTTTTTTGTGATAGGTTTGCTAGTAACGCCTCCGACCTAAAGAACATGTGGCAGAAGATACTCATAACTTTTTTTAATCCGACTGCGCTTAACAGATAGGTCAAATGAGACTTAATAAATCTCAGCTTCCATTTCGTGTTTTTCCTTACATTTACTCCGCAATACTTGACAGTGCTAAACGGATACGTCAGCTGATTTTTAGCTATATCGGCCCTTCTTGGCAAGGGTCTCCTTCAGGCTCAAGCTGGAAACAAACTCGAAGGGCCCAAATATAGCTCTAATAAAATCCAGGTAACGTATCCGTTGAGCATTTTCAATTACGATTCGCGGTTAACTTCGGGTGAAAGAATATTATTTACTCCGCCTTCGTCCCTTGTGATTATTGTGACTGGTCACAAATAAAATCATCATCATCATCATGTCTTCTTTTATTCCGCAAATTAAAACGGCGTTGGAAATAAATTGCTACTTAAAGCCAGGCTTCACCTGACAGATTTTTCTTCAGGATTCCAGATATCTGTTTTCGTCACGACGGATCTGGAATATGAAGCAAGACCAAAAAGTCCGGTACTCCGGGGCGTTTGAAACCCCGGATTCCCAAATGGGCGTACAAAACTAATGTTCATCTTCAAGATTTTTCTTCGGAATTCCTGATATCCGTTTACGTCGACATGGATCCGGAAGACGAAGCCAGACCAACAACAAATGGAAGTCCGGGGCGTCTGACACCCCAGATTCCAGAATCTTGAAGAGTGTCAAAGCTAGGCTTCACTTTCCAGATTTTTTCTTCCGGGGTCAAGAAATCCGTTTTCGTCGAGAAGAATCCGGAAGACAAAGCCAGACCAAACACGTCTGGAAGTCCGGAGGATTGACAGCCTCGATTCCGGAATCTAATTTTCTTCCAGATTCCAGACATCACTTTTCATCGACATGGATCCGGAAGATACAGCCAGCCCCAAAACGTCTAGTCCGGGGCGTTGGACACAACAGATTCCGGAATCTGATTGGTCTTACAGCTAGGCTTCACCTTTCGGATTCCAGATATCCGAATCGTCGAGATGGATCCAGATGATAAAGCCAGACCAAACACGTCTGGAAAACGGGGCATTCGACACGCAAGGTTCCGGAATCTAGAAGAGTGTCAAAGTTTCGCCTTCCAGATTTTTCTTCTGCATTCCAAATACCGGATTTCATCGAAATGGGTCCGGAAATGAAACCAGACCAAAAAGTCCAAAAAGTCCGGGGCGTTGGTCACCTCAGATTCCAAAAACTAGAAGAGTGTCAAAATTATGGGCTTTCGCGGTCCAGATTTTTTTTCGGGATTCCAGATATCCAGATATCTCCCAGATTCAAGATATCCGTTTTCTTCGAGATGGATCCGGAAGATGGAGCCAGACCCAAACGTTTGGAAGTCTGGGCGCTGGACACCCCAGATTCCGGAATCTAGAAGATTGTCAAAGCTAGGCTTAGCCTTCCGGATTCCAGACCTCCGTTTTCGTCGAGGTGGACCCGAAAAAGACCGGGGCATTAACTGGACACCCAGATTCCAGAATGTGGAAGGTCAAAGCTAGCCTTCACTTTCAAGAATTTTCATCCGGGTTCCAGATACCCGTTTTAGTCGAGGTGGACGCGGAGTTTGAAGCCAGGCTATTTTGTAGAACTTAACTACCTCCCTATTCCTATGTGTGTACAGTACAGGTAAACTACAGTAGAGGTATGTGCGGACATCGCAAGCTTTCGACGGCACCAACGAATATTATCAAACTCAAACCTAGTAATTATTGGTTCACTGTAATGACTGCAAACAAATAATTCGAATAGCATAAAGTCAAGTTAAAGGCAAAGTTTTATTTTGCTCGGTTGCTATACCGTCATTTCACGACCATGTCCGAAGTATTGCAACAATTTTGTACTACTTTCATGACCGTGCGAAGTATCCGAACAGACGAAAAAGAATATACACAAGACAAAAAGAATCTGATTTCATTCTTTATGTCAAAAAAGCTGAAAGACTCGGCTCTTTTTTTTCTCCTTCCCTTTTTTGCTGTTTGGTTTATTTCTTTGGACACAGAATATAAAGCAAACTAAGCCCCACCTAATTTTAGGCGGAAGCCTTATGGTGTAGATAGAAAAGTCAATGATGTAATTTATGTGTGTGCACTGTACAAAGTTTCTCCGAGAAAGGATTAAAGTTAACTGTAGTATTTGCTACTGGGATTAATCTTATCTCTACTGGGATAAGATTAATCCAAATTATAAATAATCTTATCTCAGTAGAGACAATATTAATCCCAGTAGCAAATACTGCAAGATTTTTTTTTTTACAGTGTGTCAATAAACTAAACTAAACGAACCAGATTCAAAGGTATTGATTTAGTATTCTCATCTGACTATTTCGAGGAGAAAAAACAAAACCAAGGCAGTTCAAAAGTTAAGAAGCTTTTAAAGAACCATTACTGAACTGTAATACAAGTACTGTAAAGAACAGTGCAGCTTATGACTCAATGGTAAAAACAAAACCCAGTAACTGGATGGAAACAACACCGTCCAAAGTCAATATTCAAAGAACAATTTACCCCAACCCTTGCCAAACAACAACTTACTATAGCTGCGTTCTTTGTCACGAGAGTTCTCACCGGTGGTCTCCGTTTTGTCTTATAAGCCGTTTCTGCATCCACCGGTGATTTCTCACCAGTCTTATAACCCGGTTTTGAACTAACCAGTGTCTGGTTTTATCTCACCGGCGCGGAGTAACCAGAGCCTGCTCGGGAGCCCGGCTTCAGCGAGGAGTTAGCCAGTTTTCATCAACTCACCGGTGAACCAAAAACGCGAAGATCCGGACACTGGTGACTAAACACCAGAGACAGCCCGGAGTGCAACGAACGCAGCTTATACATAGGATTACCCTTAACCTGGTCACCGAAGATTCGATCTTAAGGGGAAGGCACATTATAAGATTGCTGGATTACAAAAACTCCAGTACTTCTGGACTCGTTAAGGCATCGTTTTGCTCACTGAATACAACTTTCCGGAACTTCTGACTTTCTTCCGTTACTTCCATGCAAAGTTCCTCGACCTCACAGCCGTTCACGTTACCTCTCGCTCGTTTTCCATTATCTCTGTCTTCCGTCACAGAACCCCGTTTGAGCTCCATTTTATTCCCGACTCGTCCTTTCACCAACATAGACTCTTCCTTCACCACATTTACATTACTCACTTCCCCAACTTTGGATTGTTCCTTTGCTAGTTTCTCCGCCCTGATTTCCTCCAACGTTTTTATTTTAACTTCACTGATTTTTGGCTTTTCTTCGGGTGAAAAGTCACGGGCGATTTTAGATTGTTGGTGGCGGAGTATCCGTTCTCGCAGATCGTTGGGGGGAGCGATGCGGGTTTGTGCGAGGAGAGGCCGTGGTAGGGAGCAATAGCTAAGGAGGGATTCCTGTTCAGCTTGTACTTTCTGCAGGCGGATTTCGTCTAAGGATTTCACAGAGGCGACTTTAGGGATCTGAGAGGTCGTGCACATGTCAACAGGATTGCAGTCCCATTCGGAGTCCGAGTCTGGAAGAAAAGTCGAATTAAACGCTGCATAAAGAAATTGCTGCCGTTGTAGCCCAGTGTTGCCAGATCGCGATCCAAGAAATACGCCACTGTCTTTGAAAAATACGCCAAAATTTCTTTTTAAACCAAAAGTGCACGAAATCTCAAAAAACTTACAAGGATTGTCAATAAAACCCAAAAAATTTCAATACGCCAGGAAAAAAAAAATCGTCCATGTCGTCTCCGTCAGTTTGGCGTAAAATCCGCCAATATGGCAACACTACTGTAGCCTACACTTTGCTTCCAACAAGGCTGTATTCTTGACGTCGCCATTGCTTACGATCACAGATCAACTGGACCAGACCAGAATAACACTAGGCAGTAGCGCCAAGACTTATACTTTCCATGCTTCGCAAGCGGGCCATACTCACAGCACCGCCCACTATGCTTGTGCCACTTAAAGGGGGACAAACTTGTCGGTTTCGAAATTTTTAGTAAAGCTAAGGTAGCGTTCCAGCGACTTATTGTTAGTTACGATCGTTACTATTCTTGTTATTATTGCCGTTCCAGAGCCCGCCGTAATAAGTAAATTGGCTCCTCCTTCTTATTATTTTCGGTCCACGACTGTTACGATCGTTACAATTTACTCATGATGGTCCCAAGCATCATAAGCAATAATAACTATCGGTTCTGCAGGAACTCCCGTTAGAGTGATGAGGTATGTCCGCGTTGTTATTATTTTCGTTCCAGAGAGCGTGATAACTACCAGAATACGGCGATCGCCCCAACTCTTATCTTAATTGTAATAACTTCACTGGAGTGCTACATAAGATACGGTCTGCACACATCGAGAAAGAGGGGAGGTTGTATCTTTTTTTTGCCGAGTTCAGAATATGAAGTTAACATAATTCTCACTGATGATTTAAAGTTAATTTCAAGTTTTCAGAATTTATTTCATTCTTCTAATTTTATTTATGACATCTCGTTATCCCCTGAGAGATTAGTCATAATTGCATATTTTGTATTTTCTTACACCGCACAACTGATTGAGTTTCAGTAGGGACGTCCAATATCACTAGTGGTGCTGCTAGTGTCACAGCTATCAGAGTGTGGGCCACTTTTTCAAGTCTTACCGCTACTCTCTGGTGTTACTTTGCTCTGCACTGGACCTTAAAAGGCTATTGATTATTTTTTTTGGCTTTTATATTATCGCTAGCTCCCTTTTGAAATTATAAGATTCTGAATCCCCGCCTTTCACCATCGTATCGTTTTTTTTTTTTTTTTTTTTTTTTTTTTAAATGTCCAAGGATGCCCTTCCATCATAGGGAATCTCTTTTGCAGTGGCATTTCTTACGATCTTTTTCATTTCCTTCTCCGATACCAAAACTCTTTTTTATTTTAGTTTTTTTTTTAAATCTCTACAACAATTAAAATAAAAAAATAAAGAAAATATAAATAATAAACGTTCATTTGATCGTACTTTACATACAAAATTAATTAGTATTGTTTCTTTTTGTCGTATTGTTTCGTCAAATCGTATCGTTTTGTAAGTAAGTAGGTAAGTAGTTTATTTATGACCCGCCATTTTCAAAAGCTGACCTCGGACTTATGAACACCTACGACTTTTCTAGCGGTTTCTCGGACGAGCCGAGTTTTGCCAGTCACGTAACGCAAACTTCGCCGAAAGGTTCAAGGTCTGCCGACAACTCTTATACACATAAGGACATGAGAAGCTTCAAAGTATTTTCATTTTGGAAGACATCAAAATGAAAATACTTTGCTGTGGTTGGTTTTCCCACTTTTCAACCAAGGCGCGTCCAGTTGTTAAATGTTTTGCGCCCCACCGCCTCGTCGGAGAAAGGGAAGTCTGGATAGAGTCGACAAGGGCTGAAAATTACTAGTTTTAATGGAAAAAATGGTATTCGAAAACGATATTTCTGAACCACTTGATCGTGAAAAGATAGGGTCTAGGCAAAAAAAACAACTGGAGATACTCTACCCCCCCCCCCCCCTCCCCGATGTCGAAAACGCCCCGGGTGTACACCACCCTCCGAATGCAATATTCTGAACCACTTAGATCGTGAAAAGATCGGTCTAGGCGAAAAAAAAAAAAAACCCGGAGATACCCCCTTCTCCCCGATGTCGAAAGCGCCCTGAGTGTACACCACCCTCGGAATGCAAATATATAGGAAATTATAATATCTACTTAAGAGCGGGGGGGGGGGGGGGTCACCGGGACTCAATTCTAGTAAGAGCTGGATCGCTCCTACAACAGAATTGGCAATGAATTCCTGTGGTTCCCTGCCTTTGTGGCGACCTTGGTGGGAAGAACTCGATTGTGGGTCCGATTCACTTGTTCGACCTTGTTCCTTTAATGGTAGAGGCTTCTGGAGTTCCATCTACAGATTCAGTTTCTGGTTTTACTTGTACTTATACATCTAGTGCACCGGTCCCCATTGGCTACCCTTAGAACTAAACTGATTACAAATTCAATGTTATAACTTTCCAAAAAATAACTCATGATTAAAAAAAAAACGCTTAAAATTTCGTAACGAAATATCCTGTACCACTTAGTAGATACGATCCAAGCGTCACCTGTCGAAATTAGCCATCTTTATGTTTAATGTCTAATTTTTATCAGAAAAAGTTCTGTAGGCTATTACTTTTTCTTGGAGGGGGGGGGGGGTGTGTGTGTAAATAATGACACACATAAACAGTCAAATACTCCCGTAGAGAGAAAAGCATCAATGGCACGATGCCTAAATTTAAATGTTTTAATTTAAAAAAAGTTTTAATTTTAAAAGTGTTTTCAAGATTAAAAGTTCAAAGCAACGCAGGAGTTCCCATGATGTCGAGAAAAAACGAAAGGTCCTGGTAGTGTTGAAAGGATGAACGTCAAATTAACGCTAAATACGCTTAATAACGCCAAATTTTTGAAGTAAGCGAAAAAATTAATGAAAAACTAGTTGTTTCATCAATCGAAGTAGAAAACTGCACGATTTTCCACTGGCTAGCCTGGTGCAAGCTTGTGACTTAAGTTTGTTCTTGTTTTGGTTATTTTTAGTTATCGCAGCCTCGTCAGGCTGTTGAACTTCAGGGGTAACATTGGGGAAGGAACAAGCCTGCAATAAACAACGAGGACCCTTGCCAAGAAGGGCCAAAATATTGCTTCTAAAGCATCGTAGCTGACGTATCCGTTATTTGCATTATTTGAATAAAAACACACTTACCATCGTCTGCGATACTTAGCACAAAACTCTGGATAGGAGAGACGTGAGCAGGGGATGAGGAGACTGGGGTTCCAGCTCCACTTGATCCAACGTCCCCAAAGATCTTCCAATGGTTAGGACTCAGTAGACCCCCATGACCATCTCCACCTTGATCATCCAACTCTCTTGTCATCAACTGCTGCTGGGTGTCGCCATTTTGTACCATTTGTTTCATGTGCAGTATGTACTGCTGTTGTTCCAGAATGTGCTTCTTTCTTAATGCATCATATCTGCTACTTGTTAATTTGGGTTTTTGAAGTGTATTTTGAGTATCCGTTTTCTCAATTGAGGATCTGTCTGCATCTGGGAACGTGTCCGTTCTTTCATTCGCCATCAGTTCAGTAACATCAGTTCCTGCAATAAAAGCAATGATTAAGTAAGTAAGTAATTTATTTCCGACCCGCCATTTCCAAACGCGACGTATATAAATAAAATAAATAAAACACAACAAAAACAAATACAATCTACGATTTTTCATTCGTCGGCCAGAAAAGAGTGTAGAATGTCATGCGCTGGTTGGGTCTAGTCATTCATTCATTCATTCATTTATTCGTACTAGTAAGACTACATAACATAAACATAAAGCAAGAAACAAGACCCCCTGAAGCTATCTTGTTGGGGGGATTTTTGGCAGAGCCAAGTTGAACTGCTCCGTTAGCATGTGGCTTGGCGGATAAAGCAGGTACTCGCATACTTAAAATAGCATTTTCTCATCTTTGGCAACTTCTTCTTCCGTACAACATGCGCGACACCATTCTTACCACAACTCTTACTAGAAATGATCTTTTCAAGATGAAATGGCTCAGAAATGTCGTTTCACAAAATACCATTACTTTCCATAACAAATTAGTGATTTTCTAGTTGGGCGCTCGCGACTCTATCTAGCCTCTCCCGACGCGGTGGTTGAACGCAAAATATTTGAAAGTTGAACGCGCCTTGGTCAAATAGTGGAAAAAAACCAAGCAAAACAAAAGAAGTACAAAACAGAAGGGGGTATACCGTGTGTTGTGGCTCAGGCCACAATTTGATTTTGTTGTCATTCCCAACAAAGGAGGAAACACATGCCTAGGCAATAAGTTCAGGTTAGTTTTATCTTATCATCATTGCGACCTGCATGACGCTGATCCGTCATCAGCATCATCATGTTTCCGGTAAGCCATGTTGCTGACAAAGGAGACTTTTTTTTGTATATAACTGAGAACTATACTTCATCTTATTTGGAGAGAAAGAGAAGAGTGCGTCTGAGCCCTAAGCTACCTAGGACATCCCTACCCCTCATTTGCTGATCGGTTCCAGGACTGGAAAGGTGGAAACTAAGGTCAAGCCCGCCGGTAAGAAAATCACACTATCCACAAGGTCTCAGCGACCCCTATTCAAAACCTAGCCTAACCTCCACCCTAGAAACCATAGTTGCGTTTTGCTGATATCATGGTATCTGTTACCACGGTAACTGGATCTGCAATTAGTCGTTTCTGCAGTTATCGTGGTATCTGATATACGGTGCTCTACAAAAACGACTATTGCCGAAATTGCACTTTTCGAAGTCATCCCAAAAGAAAAACAGATATCCAGTTACACCACTAAGTGCTAAACTTCTTTCTCACCAATCTGACAAAGTTTGATGAAAGTGAGATGACTTCTTAGATACCACGACCAGTTACGACGGTCGGACCGTAGTATCTGAAAATCTGATACCACGATAACTGGCCAGATACCACGATAACTGCAAAAACGCCTTTTGACCGTGGTATCAGATACCACGATAACTGCAAAAACGACTTTAGACCGTGGTATCAGATACCATGGTATCAGCAAAAACGCAACTCGTATCACAGTGTCTTCAAAATGAAATGTAAAACTAAAAGCTTCGCACGTCCTTATTTGTGAAAGAGTGACAGACCTCGAAGCTTTCGACGAAGTATGCGTTGCGCAACTTTCAAGACTCGGCTAGGCCCAAAAAGCGCTAAAAAGTCGTAGGTACAAAACGAAACAATTGCGAAAGGCGGGGATTTCTGAATCTTATAATCCCATAAGGCTAGGGATAATACGAAAGGCAGAATACGCAACAGGGGTAGTTTAAAGAACAAATTACATAACAAATAATTCTTTCCTAAGGTTTTGAAGCTGATAACCGGATGCGTCAGCTAACGTTCTAGCGACATTCTGTCCCTTTTTGGCAAGGCTTAGGCTAGGAAAACGAAACTATGACCAAAATTTGTCTAGCTTGAGCCTGAAGAAGACCCTTGCAAATAAGGGTCGAAATCTCGTTAGGAAAAAACAATCAGATAATCCGTTTAGCGCGGTCAAACATGATTCGCCAGCTTGTGCTCAAGGAATGTTTTTTTTTCTCCCCCTTCAAGCAGATCTGGCAGTATTTTGCTGTTTATGTTCCAATATTCAAAAATATTTGAATACTGTAATAACTAGGCCCTTTTTTTTCATTTCTTTTTTTTTAATCAAATTATCCACGTCTTTGGCTGTTTTAAGCATTTTCCCAGGCCCGCTGACTTCTAGCAAAAACTCGGCAAAAAATCAGTTTTACGCATCAATACCACGATAGGCGAACACTCGTCGGGGGCATAACGCTCACGGAAAATAGAAAATCGCAGTAAGTGTAAAGATAAGTGGCGTGTCGTTAGTGGAATGTAACATACGAAATTTGGGTCTCCGAGTTTAAGAACTAAAGAATGTAATTACGGAAGTAGGTTGCAGTGGCAGTATCCGTACGGTGGGTCTTTGAAGGACCTTTAAACTTTTCGAACCAATCCTGATCCCGCGTAGTTACGATTTATAGTCTCGTCCTATCCTCAGCAGTAAATGTTCTTTCGGTTATCGGTTGGTCATCCGGTAAATCTGGCAACTGATAAATCTGGCAGCTGGTAAATCTGGCAACTATCCATTTCTTCCTGCACTCTCTCTCTCCCCGTGTGCAGGCCATGAAAATGGCAGTCTGAGAGGATATCGGCCATTTGATTCCTTAAAATTTAATCGAATAGGACTGAGATCTGACAGTCTTGTAATACACCACTTATTCCTATAAGAACACGTTACTTGAAAAATGCGTTACAACTTCTAGAACGTTCCAAGGTCTTGAAGGCCTAAGTAGCCTCGCATATTCATTATTCAATATGCTGCCACAATTTCTTAGAGGGATATATGGGAATATTGCTTGCTAATTAATGTCAACTTTCAGATAACCAGTACTGCCACAAGACGAAACTGACCAACTTACAGCAATTTCTGACATCTTACTAATCATAATCCTTACCAGTTTCAGCTTCTTTGGATTGCTTCTCTTTCATATGCAAAAAAGAACATGTCGGGCGTAAGCATCCAGAAGGCTGGTTCTCCCAAAAGCAGTATGTTGGTTTTCTTGGTTGCTGCGAAAAAAAGCCCGTAAGTACTGCTATTCATTACAAACAAAATTCATTCTCAATACTCTATATGACTAAATCCAACACACGCCAGTGATCCTCAGGAAGAAGGAGTAAGCGTCTCCGTAACGACTGAAACTCAACGACTCAAATCCTGTGTCAAACAAATCACAGCGATCTTTGGGAGCAGCTGTGACACAACTTCTGCCTTTATTTCGCTGGGTACCCGGAGAGGCCGGAGATTTTGCATCGGCAAGGAGAGATAGTCATCAAGAGTATTAACACTGAGCTGCATCATTTAGATTGGTTATTCATAGCTAGGACACTGGTTTGAAGAAGACGAAGGGCACCTCTCGACGAGGGTTGAGCTTTTTTTGACTGGTTTTCTAATTACAATAACGTTTTGAATGCTTTTCGTTGATTTTTGCAGTAGTCCAAGTTTCGTAATTGTAAAAAGTAAAGGAAAAAAATATTTTCTTTATTTTGTTGACAAGTTAATATTTTCCAAGTTAAATTTGAAAGAGTAGGTGCGACACTTGTGTCACTGAGAGGAGGAGGAGGGACTAAAAAATAAGAAAAAAAGAGGTGCTGATAAATATAGCTTCCCCAAAACAGCAAAGGCGCTGAAGCATGTTTAACTTTCCAATTTCGGAGACCTTTAAAGTGCATTTTTCTATTATGTCTATGGGAGGGGGGGGGGGCGTGGTAAGCTCAAATCTGAGTTTTGAACTCCCAACATGGTGAAGAGCTAAGTTTAAAAACGGTGACAATCACGGGTAGACGCCTTTAAAAAAAAGAAAAAAAGATGAAACGAGTTGAAAAGGCTGGGGTTCTCTCGGAAAGTATGATGATTATGAAAAAATAAAAATATAGAAGACGAAAGCAAGAACCAATTAGAAAACATAAACCTAAAATCCATCACCTGTGCCTTGCAGATTTTCAAAGGATCTGGAGTAACTGTGTATCGGATAGCTCAATGTAGTTGTAGGGGTAACAGCAGCAGTGCTACTTAGGCTACTTAATATTATAAAGACCTCTGTATTTACCTCTGATCAGCAAGAGCCTTACAGTCTTACCCAAACCTGTAACTTAAAAGCTTGACCAGAAACAAAATTCCACTCTAAAACAGATGCCTGTTTTATTGGCAAGCTACGGGTATACCCAGTGTTCAGCATTGCTATTACTATACAAGTTTGGATTTGCCAAACAACCTCGGACGTTGTGTCTCTGCAGGGAAAAGAAGTCAAAAGGGGTCAGTGGACCCCACCAACTATGACCAGCAGAAGAAGAAGCATGGCCTGTCCAAGGTGGAGGCATCAAGTTGCGTCTTTAATAAGTTTTGTTGGGCGTTAGCTTAATTCTTTCAGACGCCATCGAAGTTCACCGTTAACTTAATTAGTGTTTTTAAAACTCCGTCGATCCTTGCCTGGTCGCCTGTTCATCAACGATTCTGACAAACTTTGAACTTACTAGCTCAAGAAGCTCGATGGTCACAGCTGGACTTCAATGACAAAGAAACTGTGACCCACGACAAAATACGGTATTTAAGAACTTCCAACTTCAATAAAAATGCAACTATTTGTTGTGGGCTGGCACATTCCAGGCTACATGAATAACCATACTTACCATAGACCTAAGCTCAACATGTCTAAACTGACAATTTTGTTTTCTGCAATTTCCTTGAACCCAAAACTTGCATATGACTTCTTTTCCAAGTGCAGCTGCTTCATGGCGATACGGACAGTGACTTCCCTGAAATACAAACTTCAAAAGAAAAGAAAAGATGAAGCCAAGGAATGATGGTAAATCTGAAAACTACTTCAAACTCACCCCCAAAAGAGGAATACAATTTTGCGTCTAAGTAATAAACCTGGGATGGGGGCCCAGAACTGACCTTCACCCCTCCCGAGTTTACAGAAATGGTTGCAGATCGATTGATGGATCATTTGATTACCAGTTTTTAACCAAGAGCTGGCTATCCTAGGGTACGACAATGAATTCTGATCTTTTGGTCATAGGAATATGGTCCTCCTGAACTTTAGCTTTGGTTTGAATTCAATAATACCTCACTAACTTGCTGCTAAGCATCCCAATTCTTGACTAGAAAAACACTAATTACAATGGGAGCATGACGGCACGGGTTAAAAATTCGCGTACTATGGTGATACAAATATTCCGAGAATGATGACGTCACACAGCAAAGTTGGTGCAAATGCCTGGCGGCCGCCATTTTGTCTTGTCATTTCTATTGAAACTGGGTGTTAGTTTTTTTCACTGGGAGCAGCTGCACATGGATTATAAGAGAAACTGGGAATATGATGCTCAAGTTCGAAGAACCAGCTATTTACTGGTGTAGCCAGTCATGGATATTCAGTCCTTCATATCTTTCAGTCCTAGGTATCTAGGTAGTCCTAGGTAAATTCTTCTAGGGAAGTTGAGATACTTTCTTTTTAAACCTGAGATTACATGCAATTATTTAATGATAATATAAGCTAGCTAGGACATATTACCGCAGGCCTTATCAAATAAGTTATTTAATTCTGAATACAGTGGTGTATTTGAGATATTTTTATCAGCTGTTTTAGACCGAAGAAAATTGAAAAACAAATATGATAAATTCCCAGCAATTCATTTTTCATAATAGAAAAATCGGCAAATCGGGGCTACTGCCGGTAGAGCTTTTTGTGGCTACCCTACTTTTACATCATTTTGTAACTCACGGCACGGAATTCGAGCTAAGCCTAGGGTAACTATCCTAGTTCCCGAACGATTTTCACATTTACTGGCAGATTTCTTTAAAAAAATTCCAATAAATTTTCCGGAGCAGATAGAAGAAAACTCTCATCAACTGATCATGCTCTGTAAAACTGGCTTACTTACTGGTACGCGCCAGCTTTCTAGTTTGAAGCGGATGGTCATAACAGTACTTTTTCCGAACTATAGTTGCATTTCCCAGTTTCCGAACGCCAAGAGATCAGAAAACCGTTCGGAACCCACGTTCCAGTTCCCGAATTTTTCGTCTCAGTTACCGAATTCAGGATCAAAACAGAAACTGATTGTCGGTTCAGTTTCCAAACAGCAAACTGTGTCTTCATAGCCGCAGCACCTGCGTAACACTAGTTGAAGGTTAGCTGTGTTCGTTTTCGTTATTCCAACCATTGTTTTACTACACGCATATTTTTTATAACGCTGTTTATGTACGGCGTTAGACTGCCGAGAATAAGATGTAGGCTATTCTTGGTTTGGTTGAACTGCCGTTTCATTCATCGTTAATGAAACAACGAACCAAGGTGGAAAGTAATTTTCAGTATTTTCGTTTGGTAATTAGGCGTGTAATTTCAATATTCTAAAAAAAAAAATGTTAACCAAGTTTAGTTTTGCTCGAACAGTTATGTAATGCATATCTTCCTATGACACACGGTAAGTATTTTTATGATAATCTTCACACAGAAAATTAGTGGTGGAAATGGGAGGATGATATGAAGTCGTATCAGCCTCCAGAGAGGATGATATGAAGTCGTATCAGCTCCAGAGAGGATGATATGAAGTCATATCAGCCTCCAGAGAGGATGATATGAAGTCGTATCAGCCTCCAGAGAGGATGATATGAAGTGGTATCAGCCTCCAGAGAGGACGATATGAAGTCGTATCAGCCTCCAGAGAGAATATGAAGCCGTATCAGCCACCAGAGAGGATGAAATTAAGTCATCAGCTTCCAGAGAGGATGATATGAAGTCATGAGTCTCCAGAGAGGACCTCTGTTCGATGAAGTTATAACACAAGGCCTATGAATACACAAGGCCTACTGAATTTCTGGTCTTCACCTGACTTTGTCCATACTACCACCAAGCACAGTAAACCAAAAACTTCAATTCAGAATGTAAGATCTTCAAAACTCGAACCACTTGATGAACGAATTATAAACAGTACCGATAAGTCGTTTTTTTGCCGGATTTCATGAATTATTCTGGGATGAAAACAGATTTATTGTAGTTTTCAACCCTATCTCACCAATAAATTAAATCTTGACTTACAGGGCCCATCTACTCTAGGCTTGGTACCTGTACTTCAGTAAAACATAGCAATACTTGGCACAAAACTACCCAAAACGTTCATCCCACATACTCTTCTCGTTCAGATTCATAGACCGTATGTTCGAGAACCGGGATTGTTTTTCCGGATGATTCATCTTCGGCCGTTTGGGGACCAGAAATGTGTCATTCGGATCGACGTCCAGTCTTTCCGTTTTCTTTAAAGCCTGAACAATAAGCAAAATTACTTGACAAAACGATTTATTAGGGCAGTCCTAGGCAATGAAACTAGAAAATCTGGCAGAAACCACAGAAATAGGGATTTGAGGATTTCATTCGGAAACTGAAAAACGCATGCAACTAGTTTACGGCCGATAGTACCCTCGGCAAAAATTGTATAAATATGTTATAGGATGCGACATCAATAAAGTGTTATATATGTTTTGCAGAGAAAGATGCCCTCTTTCGAATGGTGTCAACATTTTTAATTTAAAAACTTAGCCAAACAGAAGCAAACGAATTGCAACAGACCTCTTTCCAAGTATCAGATTTACTTTCGGTTTTTTTCTTCTTTTTGAGTTCGAGTTGACGGAGGAACAGAACGAGTAAGGACAAAATTGCACCATTACTGAATGATAATAAGCTCGAATTTAAAAAGTTTATCCCAGCGTGCAATCAGAAGCTAGAAGGTTTTTTTTTCCGAACATCGAACTCATTGAGAGGTAGGACGTTTGGAGTTACCCTAAGGTTAGAATGAGGTGGAATGAGGTGGTCTTCTTTGAGAAGAAAAATATATTTAGCTACAATCAATATTTATTTATCCAATATGTAAACCATTCAATTAGCTTCAATCTAGTATGTGTGTCAATGTTTGTCATATATATTGGTTCTTTTTTAAGCCAGACAGATTATTCTGAAGGACAGACTTGAAAATTTGAAATCTTGTCCGAGTTTGATACCATCCATTATTCTTAAGTGCACCAAAACTATCTACCTTGATGCAGCTAGAGTTATAAAAGAAATAACAGTCCTGCGACTTTAGCGTAGTCAAAGGAAAAACGGACTCTTGCTTCATCTTCTGCCTTCCTCCGGGCACGTCTTGTCCCTGCTTTAAAAACTGCGCGGTATTGTTAAACTAGCCATTTACTGATGCAAAATCCTTAAGGATCTTATTTTGATTTGTTTCTGATAGTCACTCAAACCAGAAACAATTATTATTCACAAATTAAGCACAATCTTTTTCAAAAATTCATCCTTAAAGTGAAGTTTTGAACTTGAGACAGAACAATCCCCCTTTCCGGAACTTTTAACGCGGAAAGGAAATACGGGAAAAATGTAAAACTGGCAAAGAATTTAAAACTATGAACTTATGGTCTATACTGAAGGATATTTTCCTGGTTATTAGTAACATGATTAGAAAAGTACTTGGAATTTGTGACTCCGAGATTGAACATTCAAATATATTGATAACTGTTAAGACAAATCTAGGTGTCTCTCTTACTATCAGTGCAAACAAAAAGTGGTCAATTGAACAGTTCAAGGTTTTGTTAGCTGAGAAGCTATCCTGCAAGTCAGAAGAATTAAAAATTATTTTTGCAGGACGGGAGCTCCAAAACAGTTTTATCCTAGAGGTACTTGTTTTATGCTTTTATTTTGTTGTAAAGAAACAAAATTAGCCTGGACCCTTTTCCAGCCCTTGCCTAGCCCTGGCCTAGCCTATCTATAGAAAGTAAAGTAAAACACTGAAGTTCGGAATTGAACAAGCTGATAAAAAAATTCAGACCAGACTCTTTATTTTATTTATAACAGCGAAGGCATTTGTATGAAAACAGATGGGTTCTCCTTCTAAGCGAGAAATCTTTTATTTATGTAGCAAAGAAAAAGTTTTGGGAGAGGTGAAAGAAACATGAGATGAGACATTTTTGTCTTTGGTACAACCTAATTCACAAAGATGTAAAGGTAAAGCAAACATCAAAGAAGAAAAAGAAATATCTGTCTGAATTTTGATGTTTTACTTTAGGCCTATTATTGCTGCAGTCCTGTCTGACTGAGAGTGGGAGGAGTAAAGTAGAGGTATGCTTATTCGAACAGCTGCTTAAATTTGAGCAGTGCTGTTTCAGGTGAAGTGGTAGAATTGAGATCGGAAATGTAATAGGCTACGTAGATGGCACTTTATACAGACTTTACACAAGGGACTTGTAGACTACTTTGACAAATAAACCATTGGCAACTATACCATGACAAATAGGCCTAAGCCATTGACCAAACCTGTCATGTTACAAGTCCCTTGTATAATCTATAATTAGCTTCAATGACATGGGGATATGAACTGATTTGTTGAATTTGCCGTTGGGTGGGACCACCGTTTCTATGGCGGGCATTATTGTAATAGTTTGCAAATTATCTTCACAAGCCCCTCGGTAACAAACGGTAGAGCGACTGTATCACAACGAGTGTATAAAAATGGCACTGTCCAAAGTCAACAAACGTTCAACTAAGCATACCTCTACTGTATTTAGGACAGTACCACAAACCCTGATTTTTTGGACACCCTGTGCCACATGCTGGGTATGTAGAGCTTTTGGTATATCCTGTTTCTAAGTGGATAACCCAGTCTTACACAAATCCTGTTGGACAAGGTGCCGAATTATCCGGGCAGGCCCCAACACATGAGCATAGTGTTGATACATTGTAAAAAATCAGGATTTATGTATGACTGGGATACTCTACACCAAATGCTGGATACCTGTTAATACCCTAACCCAGACCTAATCCGGAATAATGTAAAGGAATTCTGATTTGTTTATTTCTGAGTTTAGCTCATATCATCAATATTTTCTTGGGTCAGAGTATGCAGCACTTGGCATAGTATACCAGCATTATGAAAAGACATAGGGTAGGCCCATCCAAAAGTCGGGAGTTTGTGGCAGATTGATTTAGGAAGATATTACATATATTTTAGTTCCAGAAGTCAGACACATTAGTTGATTGCTCCCATTTCTCTCACTCTTTGTAGATGGACTCTCCAGAATTTTTAGAATGTTCTTTGCCAGCGCGACAAACCTATCAGTATCACCTGGTATGGTATTGACAAAGGTTGGGTAGGTCAAGGCCCATTCACAACAGGTTTTAGCTAATACTCGGTACCAGCCAGTTCTGGAAACTGCTCTAAGACTGAGAATCAGCTGGGTTTCTGCTGTTTGCAATTAACATTGGTGCCAGTTTCAGGTACCAGCCAGTCTCGGACCCAAGTTGAAACCAGTTCAAATTTTGATGGTACTAGCCAACCCGATTGCTTTGGGGAATACGGAGGAATGTTCTCATTGGGTAGTGCTGAACCACATCTGACCGAAAAACAGTGACCTAAATCACTATCGATTTCCGAGACAGCAAACTGTGGATGTCATTTTATTTATTGGGCTGGGCTCGAAACTAACCAATCAGAATATTCCTCAGTATTCCCCAAAATAATCTGATTGGCTAGTACCCTCAAAAGTTGACCTGATTTCA
The DNA here is from genome assembly GCA_023053575.1 of Branchinecta lynchi. Lineage (NCBI taxonomy): Eukaryota > Metazoa > Arthropoda > Branchiopoda > Anostraca > Branchinectidae > Branchinecta > Branchinecta lynchi. The sequence continues at coordinate 4,781,780 of JAKZAP010000002.1, read as the reverse complement.
GCTTCGGTCCGAGACTAGCTAGCACCCCAAACTGGCACCAATATCAATTGTGAACGGCAGAAACACGGCAAAGCCTCGGTCTCAGAGAGATTTTCAGAACTACCTGGCACTGATTATTAGCTAAAACCCGTTGTGAATGGGTCTTCAAGCGTTTGGTAATTAAGATAATTTAAGGTAAGTGTTTGGGGTAGCCCATCCAAAAATCAGGCCTCACACTCAGTATCGTATATTCCGATTATTTTCGGGAGGGGCGACAGCTCAGTGAAAATATGCGGCCGAAGGCCACCCCATTATTGGCCGGAAGGCAGAAAATGTTTTGGTGTTTTTTGCATACTTTGACCATTTTTAACACTAAAAATACCTCTAGGTGCAAAAAATACCTTTTAATCTTGTAAACATGCACACTACGACTCAAAAACTGTTTCTAAGATCAAATACTGAACCATACTGTAAATAATTACGATTTAGCTTCTCAATTTGTATTTTCGCGTACGTTTTTCCCGTAAAAAGACTCCTTTTCCGAGAATTTCGGATGAAGATCGCCCCTGTCGACGGTATTTCGCACACGTTTTTCCAATTATACCCTTTTTTCAAGAATTTCGAGGGGGGGATCACCCCTGTCGCTCCCTCCCTAATATACGCTACTGCTCACACTACTGGTACTGTCTGCTAAAAATGCCTTATTCCGGCCTGATCCTTGGACTAGCTATTCCAAACCTTTGGTAACAGGCCGTTTATCATAGCGTATTTCCATGCAGTTAATGTCAGTCGTTACATGCCAAATACTGGGCAACCCTAGCCCAATATATATGGTGATGGACGTATACCCTAAGTGAATTTTTGCGTAGGTAAATGCTGGATATAACCAACAAGCCTATCCAAATGTAAGGCATATGGGCTAGAACGGACTGGCCAAGCCTTATTCAACCACTGTGTTCTGGTGATTTTCTGTTTGGCAATCTGAAAAAAGGGGAAGGTAGTCGACAAAGTACGGCATCCTAACCTGAGTTTAACATAAACTAAAAAAAAAAATCAGGCATTTATATTAGACTGGCGTAGCCTGGAATGACCAATCTACCACAAGATAAAATGTATCTAGTGTACCCATGCTTATCAGAGGAATAACTTTCTGCAAGCCTTGAGATTTAAAGTTGTATTGTAAGAGTGCTTCACTCAGTTAATCGAGTATAATTCAGGCTCGATAATTTAGGTTTTAGCTTTCCGATCTAGGCAACCAGAGTATACTTCATGCAATAAAAGTCATCCATCAAAATGGAGCTGCAGAAATTAAACCCACCAACAGTCCAGCCAAGCAGACACCTCTTGGGCAATCATTGATTGACGAGCTGGACAAAATTGCCATTGACGAAGTTTCCGAACCTGAAACCAGTTCAGGTAATTTTACACTTAGTCAGTAGAAATTGTTGCCAGAACTAAAGATTGGAAGTTGTGATCTTTTTGTTGAAAAGGGCTATTTGAGAAGAAATAAACGGCACTGAAACAATTTAATGCATCATAAGTGCAGAACTGCTGAAACAAATGGAGAACACTGTTTCTCTAATTAGGCCTAATTCTTTTCTTCCAGAGCAAAAAGCAGTTGGACAAAATAAAAGTGTTCTTTTGAAAAAAAATCGGTAGTTCTACCAGAAAAGGCTCCAACAGTGCTATTTTTTTTTTTAGTTTTAAATAAAGTTTAAAAAATGACAATTATGTGCTAATGTGGCGACCCTGCTAAAAGAGTTCTCCACGGATTACTCCTGCTATAAGTAGTTGATGAAATCACGAGTCTGGTTCCAGCATGCAATGTAGTTACTACAGCTGTTCCAGATGGCGATGGAAATTTCGGAAAGAACAAAATTCTCAGATAAAATTTAGCCTATAAGGGTGATGTGGATATTGACAAAGAACATATTCTATGAGATTTCGACTAAGGTAGCACTGATGTGTCCCTCCCCCTATTACCCTCGCCATCTATGCTAGACCGGAAATTGATTGTGGACAAATATCATGCTTCCGGTGTGAAAGCTTAGCCATTGGCCTATAACTCTCAGTGTAATATTCTACAAAATGCAAGTTATCGTCTAACAACACCTGAATCAAAAGTACACAAATTCCAGTTCTCTTAATGCAAGCTGAGCTAGATCTACGTTGCCTAGGCAACGTGAAGTCTTCAGCTACCTTACTACGTCTTCGCCGACAAAAGTGCTGCGGGAGCAACACTTTCGTTTTGTTTCGTCGCTAAGGATTAAACGCTGAAGTTCTACGGAGCTTTCCAAAATATAATGTCGTATTTGTCAGTTCGGCCTAAGGTCCACTTTTTCCGTAAAAACCGCAGAGGTTCGACCCTTACCACTTTCTAGTAATAAGCTGGAATCGGCCTACTATAGAAGAAAAAAAAACATGACAAAACCAAAGTGTGTGAACCAATGAGTATCCCCAACCAATCAGGAGCCAGATGGCGTATGGCGCGAGGGGTTGGTTACTGCATTACATCCGGGATCTAGTGAAGAACTTAAATCGACAAGACCCGATAGTCTAACCTTTTTTCTTGTTCATTTAGAGATTTTGTCAGATTGTTTTTCAGGAGCCGATGCAATCCGAAAAGTTCATTTCTATATCTACTGCTCTACTTGCTCCAGTATCAAGATTGGGAAACTGAGAGTTTGCTGCTTGGAATGCAAAGAAGGCGCATTTACTGTATCCAGAGACCCTTGTGGCTGGGAGGATGTTCTTACTCCTAAGAAGATTCCAGGCATTTGCGAAGGTTGGTAACTTTGAAATTTATCTTCTCCGATTGGCCGATTACCTGTAATATTACCTGTCATGAGTCATGACTAAACCACTTTGATTACAACGTACCTACTGTTAATTGTTCGAGTGTTTATATTTCTTTTTTTTTTACTCTTGCTCATAGATGGGCGACTCCGATCATGAAACGATTCAAATCCGAATCCGAGGCTTGGTACGAGTCCGATTCCGAATCCACCATCCACCGGAATCTAATCCGAATTCGAATCTGACCTTAACAGAAGGCACTGATATTTAAGGTAATCGGATAACGGTAAGCCTATAGATTACTGAGGACGATTGGTGCTGGAGATAACGAACTTGGAAACTTGGAAAAATTGGGAAACGGAAACTGGAAGGATGCTGACTAGAATATGAGCGGATTCGTAAGATTGAAGGTTTGGAATCAGAGTCCGAATCTGAATCCAGCCTGACAAGTAGAAGATTTGAATCCGGATTCGGATCCGGCCAAAAGGACGAATCCTCGGTTTGAATCCGAATCCGGATTTGCCCATCTCTGCTCCTGCCCTTGTGCAGTGTGTTATGAATTATAATTTTGTTCATTCGTATGGACCCTGAGTTGCCAGGGAGTGGGGGATCCATCTGAGTGACGCCCATGAAGAGACTGTAAGTTCGAAGGACTCTCGAAGCAAACGGAACAATGGCTCAGTAAATTTTTACATTACCAAGGCTTGAAAACTCTTCACAACCATTCGTAATACCTGTGGAATTCCAATACCCCTCGTATTCTAATCATAATCAGTAGTTGCGTTTTTGTTCGGCTTTTGCCTTTCCCTTTTCAGCTTTTGCTTTTTATCGTTTTCAGGACTTTTTTAACATTCTCGCGTTTTTGCAAGTTGCCGTTACTACTAAGGACTTTTCTCGGATGAAAACGCTATTTTGACAAACGCGATTTTATTTGTATTTTACCTGCACTTCAAATTTGTCATCTTTAAAATCCGAGACAGTCTCGAAAAACTGACTTTCACTTTGAATCAAATTCTTTTTTTATTGGATTTTGGGATAAACTGGCTAAAGTAGCGAAGCAAAAAGCCAAAAGGAGAGCGTAACTTGGTCACCTACCAAGTTTGCCTTTTTGCAAAAAGCCGAGGGAAAAGGCGAAAGTCGGCGTTTGGCTTTTTGACGAAAACGGGAAATTGTCAAAGAGTGCTTAGGACCATTTTACGAAAACGCCAAAAAAGTAAAAAGCCGTCGAAAAGTCGAGTGAAAAGTCGAACAAAAACGCAACTAGTGAAGCTACCTTAATTGAGCCGGAAACGCGCTTAAAGCATAAGTGAAAGCTGATACTGTTCAGTTATTTTTCTTCTCTGTAACAAGCACCAAAATTTTCGACCTTGGTTTCATATTTGTTGTCATGCTTTTAATCTCTAGCTAAATTTAATCCTCCCATGGAGAGTATTTTTTACAATTAAGCCCCGCCTCTTGCGTCGGTTTTCTTTAGTTCTGTCGGAGGTATAGGTTGTACAAACCAATAAGAGACAACATTTGCTGGCGATGTTAGTAAAGCTTGCACATATTAGATAGTGTAATATCAGAGTGGAGGGACGTTGCGAGAGTTATTGCATAGGAGTTGAAATTGTTTTTGTTTTGTTTTTTGTTTCCGAGAAATTTGAATTGGAACGCAGAAACTGCCTGCCCACGCTGGGAATCGTCGGATGAAAAGCTCTACATTGAACCTTTAAAAGAAGCCCTATGCAAAAGCTATTTCTAGGTGAATGCGGGGATACCTTGCCACAGGGGGGCAACGGCTAGTCGGAGGACTCATCCTAGCCAGGATCGATATTGACTATACTTTAGCCGATTGTATACGGCCCATGACGTCATGAAAGAAAGAGGGAAATTCGATAAAATTAATGTTGTAGAATATATATTTGTATCTATATATATCGAACCGAGCGGCCACTGAGGCGCCGGACGCATTTCCACTTGTAAACCGTTCTAGGGACAATCAGATCCGTTGGTAAATGGAAAATATAGACTTTGGTGTGACGTCACGACCGGTAGATAATCGGCTAGCGTTTATCAACACCCAAGGATCCAAGGGCTTAAGCGCACAAAGGTTGGGTACGGCAGCACAGCTTTCTTTCCATGTCCCTATCTAAGAGCGATTCTGGCGAACTGGAAAGCTCCGCTAGTTTTTGCGCCGTCTGTTTTTGTGACTTCGGATAAAACTCGCTTCGCTTCCCAGAGATGTTCGGACCGTGAAGCGGGAAGTGAACCCACGACGTGAGTGGAAAGTAATATCGGCAAGTCAGTGAGAAGTTGGAAAAGCCGTTCGATAATCCGTTAGTTTTTGCGTTCGGCGGATTCTCGCCTTTCTTTTTGAAAAATAAACAATGAGAACACCCGAATAGCCCTCTATTGTTCAGTGGTGTCTAGTACCTCTCTTACCTATAATACTAACGCAACCTACCTCCATTATCAATCCATATATTTCTAAACCCGGAGACCCCAATTTCATATGGTACATTCTAACCCCTCTACCAAAACTACTCTGATTTTCTCACTTGCCGTGTTTTGCTACCTTCGATGTGTACCACGCTGTCGACGGTTGTCTACGAGAAGTTTTTCCATCAGAAAAACGGTTATGTAAATTGTTTCCCTGTTTCGTTATAAGTCAACGGGTCTCGGAAAAGGCTTAAAACAGACAAAATCGTGGGCTATTTGTCGAAAGCACAGCCTAGTTTTAAAGTAGTCAAGTATTTTAAAATACTGCAAGTTGAAGAGTAAATAGTGCAAGGGGTCTTTTAAGGGCTCGACCCTGGAGCCCTTCGGGGCCCCCAGGGACACATCCACTGGTGGCGATCCTTACCAGTTTTTCTTGTCTAGGTCAAGGATGTGAAAACGCTTTTGCTGAAATTTACTTTAAATGCGCTGAACATCAGTCACAAGGAGAGAGCGACCGAGCTGTCGTTCTACCTTTGATACGAACGAACGTTAAGGATGTCCCCTGCTTAGCCTGCACCGAAACGAGGTAAGTGTCTTTGTAAGATAATACATAGACCGCACTTTACACAAGGGACCTGTACCGTGACCAATAAACCAGAAACAGTTTTTCGAATTTCATTTGGAAGTCTGGGACTCCCATTATCGGAGCCACGTAGACATACCAGGACCCACAAGGCGGGGTCTCATGGTTCCTATGGCCGACTTCTACCAGACTATGTAGTGGTTTCCAAACTCTGTTCACAAGCCCCTCGGTAGCTCAAGTAGTAAGAGCGCCTGCCTTGTAAGCAGAGGGTACTGGATTCAAATCCCGGCTGAGGAGCATTTTTGTCTTTCAGGTCACTATTTATAAAATGTCTTTGTAAGTATTTAATTGAACGGGCGGGATGTGAACCCGCGGCCTTCTCTAAGCCAACTGTCGAAACCAAGTAAGTCTCTGTGCAAATTCATTCATTTATTTATTTCCCTCAAAGAATATATAATGAGGAGTACTAAAGTAAATTAAAAAAACACTGTTACAAATAACTTCATAACAATAAATAACAATTGACGTACATTAAACAAAGCACTTTACTTACTTAACTATTAACTTTTTAGCGAAAAACGGAAACAGATTCTCCAGAGTCAAAATATTATTAGCTTTAGCTACAAAATTATTAAATTTCTGCTGAATTGCCAGGGCAGGATCTTTAACCGAAAGGGAATTAATTAGAGGTGTATTTCTAGCAAATAAAGGGTATCCAAGCAAAAATTTACAATATTTAAAATATCACACACGGACACTAGCAATCATACCACGATTAAAACCTTTCACCACCACCGCTGGAAAAATAAATATTCTTTGAGCCCAAGCTGACTTTGAAACATTTATTCAAACAATGTTTACAACGGATACGTCAGCTATGATTTTTCATCAGCGATATTTCGGCCCTTCTTGGCAAGGGTCCTCATCAGGCTGTCAATCTTCTGGTTCAACTTCGGGGAAGGAAACAAAGCTGGAAAAAATACTATTGGTAAAACAGTTGACTGGTATATACGGGCAAGAATATCACGTCTAAGCTTACCCCTCAGAGGGATTAAAGCTCCAAACGTCTTACGGATTTTTAGTTCAATATTTTTTACTACAATTGATGCCAAGTTCGGCAAGAGAGTGATTTTGAGCGTGTTCCACCCTTCCACAAATAGTAACTATTAGTTACTATTTCCGTTCCATCCTCACGAAAAGTTACTACGCTGACCGTTCCAACCTTGTCGGAATAGTAACTAATAGTTACTATTTGCTTACCATGCTCGGGAGCGTAGTAAGCGTAGTAACTACGCATCTCTGTAACGTGATTGGTCGGATTCACCCCTGGCGTGAGATCCTGCTGGAAAATAGAAAAATCGTTCCAGCCTTGACGGCAAAAAGCCAGAATTTGTGACGTCATGCGTAGTAACTACGGTAAGTAGGATGGAACACGCTCTTTGACGAATTAAACATGTGATCCCACTCTGCGTTTTGTTTCCTTTAGATTGCGTGTTCATGGACGAATATCGGCAACTTTATTAAAGTTTAACTGAAAAGGGCAGAGATTGGACAGTCTTGTTACGCCTCACCTATTCACTTAAGGAGGCTTGAAGACCTGATGAAAATGTGTTACTTTGTTCCTCCGCTATTCACGAATAATCAATTTTGAAATAGTGGAATTTCCCTGTCAGATAAGCGGTACTACCTGTGCCGTATGCTTGACGAAAAAGATTTATGACATTTTTTTGGTCAGGCACTAAGCAGTCTTCACCAAGCTTATCACCGCCCACTGAAAAGCCGCGTTTGTGTTCAGATTCAAATATTCCACGTCATAGTAGAATTTGCGCTGTGGGGACAGCCGTAGACATTCTGAACCTCACTACCAGAGCAGATAGTGGAAAATAAAAAAAAATCTCTTAGCAAAATCTAAATAACTTTGTGTATTCAACTAAATGATACAAAAATAAGTTTGCTTTTCAGTTAAACTTTAAGCGAGACTCAACTGACTTAAATCTATTTTGTATTTTTTGCTTTTGGTTTTTACGGCATTTGCAGCTTTGCTTTAAGTGCCATATATCGATACTTTTCGGTCGGTCGGTCGGTCTGGCACTGTTCTCGAGTTAGGGCACTACAGATGTGCTAGGACGATGAAACTTGGCAGGCATATCAGGGACCCGACCAAACTAACTTAGAAATAGTTTCCCATCTTAATGAAACTTGGTATTTGGAAAGACCTCGTGTCTCAGATGGCTCATTTTAAGTCGGAGCCAGATTCGATGAGTTTGGGGGGAGTTGGAGGGGGGGGGGGTTGTTTACAAAGCATTATTTGTATTTTGGTTTCATTTATTCTTGTTAACCCTGTGAAAAGACAGAATAGCTTAGTACAAACAATGAAAAAATAAACATTGAATAAGACGCTGAAACACTAAAATTTACTATAGAAGAAGGAGAAGGTAAGAGGGGCTAAGATAGCTGAGATGTTTTAAGTAGGTCATCCGTTCTGCCGTGTATGACCTCTGTTTTTTACAGGGACCCTGTTTTGGTGTTTCCCTGTGAATCCACTCACGTAACGTGCCTCGACTGCTTCCGTCAGTACTGCGACAGCCGTCTTGGAGAAAGGCAGTTCATCTTCGACCCCGTCCTCGGCTATACCCTTCCCTGTCCTGTCGGCTGTCCCAGTTCCTTGATCAACGAAGTCCACCATTTCAGGATAATGGAGGATAACAATGTGAGTCTAAGCAAGGGCCCTTAAATCAGAACTGAAATCTGAAATATTTTGTCTTAGCGACAATTGCCATCACCACAATTGTTGGTGATAGCGTAATAGCTAACTTTAGTAAATAACGTTAACGTTATGAGAAGAATATATCTTTTGTGAGCCTTTTAATTCTTATGTTTCGGGACAGAACTTCTGTTATGGCCTTTTCAGGAGCTTTTCGAAAAAGTAACATTTAAAGGGGTCGTAATAGACGTCTCCTCATAACGTGTAACAAAAGGATGCGCAAAAATGTCTTATCTGTTATAAAACTTCTGAAAGTGCAGTCATCTTATTTTCGAAAAGAAACAACCTTTCATTAGACCTTACTTCCTACTGCACCCCACACTGTCAGCAGATTCATACCAGATGACACAAGTATGCGCAGTTTCAACAGATGACACTTCGTGTGTTATCTGTTATGATTTTGCAAACGTTATGCATTTAACGTTATGCATAACACACATTGTCAAGAAGAGTCGAAAAAGCATCTGGTGACTTTTCCGATATGATGATGATAAACAAAAAAGTCAGCATATTTTTTCCGGCGGTGTTTCGGCTCGTCTTGTAACCATAGCATTGAATGCGTAACGTTTGCAAAATCAGAACAGCATTATCTGTTAAAACAGGGCCTCCATGTGTTATGTGCTATGAAACTTCTGACAGTGCAGGCATCTTCCGTTCTGACTGAATGGATTGAATGTTTCAGAAACCTGGCTGGTGAGAAACCACTGCGCTGGATTGTTACCAAAAACTATTGGATTATTCCAGTTTATTAAATCTAATTCCAAATAAAATATTGACGCTTCTCTCTGTGCCCATCTCCAGCATACTGACAATCAAAATAATATTCATTCCACTCGGAGTCATCGCACACCCATGGGGCTAACGATGTCAAATAACATCCGCTACACCTAGCGGATGCTTGAAGATCATGCTCGCTTGGAGCTTGAAGATCATGCTCGCTCAAAAGCTCTAAGCGGTCTTTCTGAATGTGTGTACATATTTGATCTACTCTGCCGTTTGCTGAATGTTTGATTTTTCGTGTCTTGTATATACAGTAGAGGTATGCTTATTTGAACACTTTTTTAACTGTTCCACTACCTTGGCTTTCTTACTTGCATATAAAAAAGTAAAATGGAAAAGAAAAATAACAAACTTGATATCAGCTAACAGCCAACTATTTGAGGGTTATCCTTGCACAAACTTGAAGCAGAAATTCAATTAAATTTCTTTGGTTTTGAATTTATTAAAAAGGTCCTTCCTCTTTTGAAGGCATCTGACGGTTCGGACCGCCATCTTCTCCATTGAAGGTGCGTTCCTGCCGGCAAACTTTTCAAATTATAAAAAACAAAACAGATGTCAGCTGATCCACTTTCATAGATGAATGGTGAATTGCAAAATATTCAAAAAGTGACAAAAGCGTGAGTGATTATTACTAGTTTTTATAGGGAAAAAATGCCTGGTTTGGGTTTTAGTTTTGTCTTCGGCGATCGTTCACTGTTAGCACACGTTCACGTAAGCATACCTCTACTGTATAGTAATATGAAATTTTCTTGTTAGTTTATTCTTATTTTTTTTTTTTTTTCTCGTTGTTTATTTGCTCCGCCTATTTCTCTTTTGTTGTTTGGCGGGCTATAAATAAAATTCATTCATTCTAATCAACTTGCGCTAAATACCGGTAACACGGAAACGTAGTATAGTATCCGTTACAGTCCTCCCTTTTTCGGATCCCAAAACGTAAGTGGAGGGATACCTATGACATCGTAAAGTTGTCCGTCTGTCCGTCCGTCCGTCTGTCTGTCCGTCCGTCCGTCCGTCTGTTAGCACGATAACTCTCGAAAGGGTTTAGATATTTTGATCAAACTTGGCATGAGGACTCTTTAGGTCAAAGTACAGGTCAAGTTCGGAGATAGGCTATGTAGCTCTGTATTTAGGGGTGGGGGAGGGGTTTAAAATTAAGGGGAACAAAAAATATTTTTTAAAAGCTAAAGAAATAGTCGAATTAGGGGTAAGGAGACATGCTGAATCCGTATATGAAATTTATTTTCTCGCCGGACAAATAGTTCACCCGGAATCCGGCGAAAACCGGAATATTTGTGAAAAGTAATATGAAGTTGATTGGAGGTTCGATTTAGAGGCAAGAAAACGTGCTGAGTCCGAATATGAAAATTATTTTCTCGCCGGACAATTAGTTCGGCCGAAATCCGGCCAAAACCGGAGAATTTGTTTAAAGTAAAAGTTTTATTTAAATTTGATAAGATGTTCGATTTGCGGGTAAGTAGACATGCTGAATTCGCATATGAAAACCATTTTCTCACCGGATGTATAGATCGCTCGGAATCCGGCTGAAACCGGAAAATTTGTTAAAAGTAAAAGTTTAATTGGAAGTGGATTAGAGGTTGGATGTAGGGGTAAGGGGACATGCTGAATTCGTTTCTGAGCTTTATTTTTTCGCCGGATAAGTAGTTCCGGAATTCCGCCGAAACCGGAAAATTGGCAGAAGTAAGGCAGGAAGTTTCGATCTGCTCCGTCAAAATAGATATGACTTAAAGGGGTAAACACACATGCTGAATCCATATCTGAACTTGGTTTTCTCATATGATTAGCTATTTTGCCTTAATCTTTTTCTAAATTTTAATAGTAAAAGTGTTCAAGGAGTCTGGCGAAGACTGGATCTGGCGAAGACAAGACCCAATTGTCTGGATCGAATTTGAACTTTTGGGATCCCATCGAAACCTTCGGTCTTGTTAAGTTTGAAATAAGAAGAAACTATTAACACAACAATGTCAGGTCAGGTCAGGTGCTATTGGGCGAGGAGTGTCCTTTGTCCTGCCATGCCGTCTTGGTCTCTTCTGTTCCCACTGGTAGAGAGCATTTGAGAGTCTCGTGTTACTTCCCGACGGCGTGGTCCAGTTGTCTTTAGCGGCGGGTCTGCGGATGAATTCTTGTATAAGGGGCGTCACCTATGTTGAAGATCCGCCTGGAATCTCTTAATGCCCACAACATTCATTTTTAGCCACTCTTAATGAAATGAATAAATAGTAACTAAGGATTAAATAATCAAGTAAGGGTTATATTACTTGACTCGAGATTATAACGACACCTCTTGGGACCGGGACGTGACGACTTTAGAAATAAATTGGTGCCAGAAATCTAACTTATTTAAAGCTGTCTCCGAAATTCTTGAGACCGAAAAAATGTTGTTTGAATATATCATGCATCGGGAGTATAGTTTTTAGTTTCGTCAACTTTTCATTTATCTCGCTGTCTGCTTGCAGATAAGGTTATTTACTTCGTAATATTACACTTATTGCACGCAACGTATTCAAACTACCACACTCACCAGTTGACTTTTGTTTAGTATGCCCGCTACCAGCGATTTGGCACCGAGGAATTCGTTCTATCTGCAGGTGGAGTCCTTTGCCCACAGCCGGGCTGTGGAATGGGGATACTGTTGGACCAGGACTGCAAAAGAGTCACGTGCCAACTTGGATGCGGGGTAAGTGCAGCTGAACCTTTACTGCTCGCTTAACGATCAGTTGTTTTAACGACAACAAGAAACTACAAACAACTTCCAGACGGGTACTCAAAGGGGGGGGGGATCTCCCCCTGCGATCCCCAGATTGGGAGCGCTAGCCTCGTCTGTGGCCCACCCAGGTTAACCAGGAGGCTCAGCGACTCAAGAATGTGTTTCTGTGGAGAAACGGGCAAAAAAAATGCTTTAAAATAATTAACATTCATTGGCCACATTACAAAGTTCAAGTTATGAGCGTGTTCCACCCTACTTATCGTAGTTACTACGCATGACGTCACGAATTCTTGTTTTTCGCCGTCAAGGCTGCCGTCAAGACTCCCAGGTGGAATCCTCGGGGAACGGCGAAAATACGCCGTAAAGCTAACTACCAGTTAGCCAAAGTAGGTAATTAAAGGGACCTAAAAACACCTGAATAGGTATTTTGGATGTTCATTCTGACGTTTAGCGCAAAACTGCACTGTTCACATTAACATAACTGTTCACATAAACATACCTCTACTGTAGGGTAGAACACGCTCAGAGAGTATGCTCCAGGCAAAAAAGTGATATTGTATGAGCGTATTCCACCCTACTTATCGTAGTTACTACGCATGACGTCACAATTCTGGATTTTTGGCTTCAAGGCTGGATCGCATTTTTCTATTTTCAGCAAAATATCGTGCCACGGTCTAATCCGCCCAGTCACACACACAGATTCGTAGTTACCACGCTTACTACGCTCCCGAGCTTGGTAATTAAATAGTTACTGTTTCTACAAGGTTGGAAGGGTCAGCGTAGAAACTTTTCACGAGGTTTTAACGAAAATAGTAACTAATAGTTACCATTGTTAGGAGGGTAGAACACGCTATATATTTCATTTCTTTTTTTCAGTACGTCTTTTGTCGTGAGTGCCTACAAGGCTTCCATCTAGGTGACTGCGAGACAACTACTGGGGGCAGCTGCGAGGAGAGTGGAGATAACTATAGGGTCAATGCAGTACGTGCAGCTCAAGCCAGATGGGAAGAAGATAGCCACACGACTATCAGAATCATCACGAAGCCGTGCCCGAAGTGCCGAACCCCGACCGAGCGAGACGGTAAGCTACAGCGATACCCTTACCTTAGTCTTTAGATCGTTCTGCACCGCCAGAGGCACTTAGGAGAGTCGCCAGCAGAGCAAAATAACACTAGGGAGTAGCGCCAAGACTTTAGTAAAGTGACACACACTCGAATAGCAGCGACACTAGCACCGATATCGATAGAGAACGTTCCTACTGAAACTCAATCATCGCTGGCTCCAATAACTTCATATTCTTAAGACAGCCATAAAGTTATATATCCTCCCTTGTTTTCTTGGTGTGTGCAGAGTGCAGAAACACGCAATTTTGTATCGCTTTAAATGCTGCAAGCATAGTGTGCGGCGCTTCGAGTATGGCCTGTTTGCAAAGCATGGAAAGCATAGGTCTTGGTCCTACTCCCTAGTGTCATTTTGCTCTGGTCGCCAGTAGTCTGTCATATAGATAAGAAAAGGTAGATTTGACGGCACACCAAAAAGCGAAAAGGCCGTGGCAAAAAACAACGAAAAAATTACCAAGTAACATACTATAAGCATACTTTTTGGTGTTGAAATGCGACCCTGAGGAATCTTGCCAGCCTCCTCAAATCATCAAACTGACGGTTACCAATCACACTACACCTCCATTTCTCATCAAACACCCTCACGCATTCTCGAAACACTTCACGCGTCACCTCTCTTAATTCTTCACATTTGCATGTGACATGCACCGCGTTTTCTAAATACTGAACGTTCGGAAGAAATTCCTATGTGCTTTCTTCTTAAAGAGTGCGAACTTTTCCAGGCGGTTTTTCTTCACTTTCATCATAGAGTTGCAAAAATCTCAGCTTTTCCATATGAAAGTGATGATGGTGCAGAAATTCCAGTCAGGCAGCTTCCGATCCTGATCGTCTGTTCGCACTGTAAAAGTTCGAACACACGATCAGGATTTCTCGGACGGATTTCCTGCACCTTCATTATCAAGTTGAAAAAATTTCTACTTTTCCATATGGAAGTGATTACGGTGTAGAAAATCCGGGCAGGAATTCCAGTCCGGGATCTTCCGATTCTGATCTTCTGTTTGCACTATACAAGTCCCTAGCCAGACATCCAGATACTTAACTTCATTTCGAATTTCCCGCCAGATTTTGAGCCAAAAATAAAAAATCGAGAGATATTTGTGAAATTTGAGCTACATTTATTTATGACCCGAAAGAAAGGAAAGAAATAAAATACAATAATAACACATAAACACAATACATTTTTTTAATCTTCGGCCAGAAAACAGTGAAGAACGTCACGTGCTGGCTGGGCCCAGTTGTCCATGATTTTTGGCTGGGACGGCGGAATTTCCGAAAGTGTAACGCTGGCATCTTTAACTTGGAACTTCTTCGGTAGCATGTGGCAATGCATAACGTTGACAACGAAAGCAGATGCCTCGCATATTAAAAATAGCACTTTCTCAACTTATGTAACTCCTTCTATCGCAGAGCATGCTCTATAATATAAATCAACATAAAAATCAATCATTTTTGTTTGTATAAATATTAGAATAGTAATGACACTTATGACGAATTATTTTTATAACGGTTTTCAAGATTTGTCATTTTAATTCGCGTTCGTATTTTGATGAATTGTATATATAAATCATAGGTCATAATTGTAAATATATCCCTTGGTTGATATTTTTAACCGTACTGACATGTCCAGCACTATTTTTTGTTTGTAAAAGATATTTATGGATAAATAAACCGAATTGTAATTGTAATCCAAAAACACGCCATGGACTGACCGGGCCAATCACGTCACGGAGAATAGTAGTTACCACGCTTTCTGCGCTCCCGAGCGTGGTAAGTAAATAGTTACTATTCGTTACTATTGTAAGAAGTTTGGAACGGTCAGCGTGGTAGCTTTCCACGAGGTTAGAATCTTTCGCCTTTCACTAAAGATTACCGTGAGGAGGAGCGTTTGATGAGTCTATGATAATTTCCTTTAGTATCTATAACGATTTTTTTTTTTTTTGCCCGGTCAGCCCATGAACCTCGGGAAGAACGAGAAAAGTCACCCGAACGATGATTCAAATCCTGTATAAACCAATGAGCAGCGTTTGTTGCGGACAGCCGTAGATGTAGTGACGTTTCTTGCTCTTCGATAGGCACACGGCTATCTTTCACCGGTACGAGGAGTTAGTCATCAAGAGTAGTGACCGTGGACCTTGCGCAAAATTACCCTGAACATTTTTGAGACCCGAACCAGATCCGAGTTCGGTAGGGAGCTGGAGGGGGGGGGGGGTACAGGACATTTCCCATAAGTTCTCCGATTTTAGTGATACATACGTAGTGTTCCACCCTCCTAACAATAGTAACTATTAGTTACTATTTCGTTCCAACCTCGTGAAAACTTACTACGCTGACCGTTCTAACCTTCTTTGAAATAGTAACGAATATTAACTATTTATTTACCAAGGTCGGGAGCGTAAAAAGCGTGGTAACTACCATTTCTGATGACGTGATTGGCCCGGTCAGCCCATGAACCTCGGGAAGAACGAGAAACGTGACCCGAACGATGATTCAAATCCTGTATAAACCAATGAGCAGCGTTTGTTGGGGACAGCTGTAGGTGTAGTGACGTTTCTTGTTCTTCGATAGGCACACGGCGATCTTTCACCGGTACGAGAAGTTAGTCATCAAGAGTAGTGACCGTGGACCTTGCGCGAAATTACCCTCACCGTTTTTGAGACCCGAACCAGATCCGAGTTCGGTAGGGAGCTGAAGGGGGGGGGGGGGGTGCTGGTACAGGACATTTCCCATAGGTTCTCCGGTCTTAGTGATACATACGTAGTGTTCCACCCTCCTAAAGTTTACTATATTGTTCCAACCTCGTGAAAAGTTACTACGCTGACCGTTCCAACCTTCTTGAAATAGTAACTATTTATTTACCACGATCGGGAGCGTAGAAAGCGTGGTAACTATCATTTCTGGTGACGTGATTGACACAGTCAGCCCATGGCACGATATTTTGTCGAAAAGAAAATGCGTTCCCTTGACGCCGAAAAGCCAGGATTCGGGTCGTCATGCGTGTCATGCGTAGTAACTAAGGTAAGTAGGGTGGAACACATGATGGGTGGCAGGAGATAGACTTGTGGGCCAAACAAACGATCGTGGAAAAATATTTTTTTTTTTTAGCCACAGCCTCTTTTTGGGATCGCGATCAAGCGCATTGAGAAATGATTCCGGCATTGGAAAATACGTTGCTTAAACAAACTATTCTCAACTAGGTGGCTGTATGCACATGCAGTGTACCCGAAGCAACTGCAATTTCGAATGGTGTTGGGTCTGTCAAACAGAATGGACAAGAGAGTGCATGGGATCCCACTGGTTTGGCTGACAATCTGAATATTTTTTAGTTTTAATTAATTCTTGTTTTGCGTATCTTTCGTTTGGTTGTGATTACAAAGTCAAGACTATATTTGTAGAGGCTTGCGTCTTTTTTTGCTATTAATAATAATAATAATAATAGTAATAGCTTCCTTTGATTTTAATTTTCGAAAATTTAAACAGATTGGCTTAAAGTAAAAACCCTTAAAAAAGTGTCAAATAATTTCAGAACATGTACAGTAGTAGTAGTCCTACCGTTTACTAGAAAAGATACTCATAAAAATGCAGCGTTTCCTTGAAATATTTTCAGTTCTAAATGATTTGCTAAATTTCAATTGTCACCGAATCTTCCTTGTTGTCACAGATGAATCGGTAAGTCTGTTTTCTTTACTCTTTAGTCCGACGAATCGCGTCCGTTTTGTTTCTGGAACAAGTAGTCAGAACTGGGAGTGTAGTAGCGTATTCTCGCCATTCCCTGGGAACTCCTAGGGGAATCGAGGGAGCGGCAAGAATGAAGGGAGTAACTCCACGCCGAGTCAGCGGGCGGAAAACAACGAGAACACGGGAAATGAATCCATATCCGATTTTATTAAAAATAAATATTCATGCGATGGAATTAGTCAGGGTCTATTTTATTTTTACTGTTGTTAATTCTAATAGTTTTTAAGTTAATTTTGTTTACGAAAAAAAAATCGCATTCACAATGAAATGGTCTTAGTTTTCTCAAAATCAGTTTCAAATCATAAATAAACTCAATACTGATCTCAGAAATTCTTTTTAACCATCCCAACATCTGTTTTTCCAAAAACAGTAGCACAAGCAGTTCCGAAATCGGAACGGAATTGCAATTCCACCGAATCTGAAAGAGAGTCTTTCCAGATGATAGTGATGATAATCGGAGCATTCCCCGTACATGGGGACTCGCGAGAATATTGGGAGTCAGTCCCCGGGACAAACAAAAACGTGGGGACTCCTCAAAGGGAGTCCTTGGGGACTGGCGAGAATACGACTTGGTCAGTCTAGCACACTAAGCCCTTTTTTTGATACCCATGCTCAGATGCTGGGGGATGCTGGCAGTGTTGAGCACAAGCGTGATAACCTCATCTTCCGAAGGACTTGGGAAAATAAAAAAGAGCATTTATCATAGCGTCAAAGGCTGCCTAGAGGTCCTATGTAAATTTGCCTTACATGAACGAAGGCTGAAACTCGGCATGGAGTTTGGTTTCGAATCGCCCAATCCATAGAACTTTATCCTTTATCCATAGGTTTTACCGGGCTTGCCCATCGGTAAAGACCTGCGATCTACTCGTTCCGGCCTAATCGTGCATTTTTCCGCTAAAGTCAGAAAAGTATATGGTATGCTTGCTGCGTCGAAAGCGCGTTGCAACAGACTGGTGATAGTGCAGCTGCGTAATGCACCTTTCTGAAAAATTTTCCTCACATCTTATGTTAGAACTATTAGAAGTACTTTTTATGGGATTAAAGATCCGATTGAGGCTGTTTCAGAGCGTCATGCTCGATTTCTGGGATCCCTCGACCTTCTAAACAGCCTCTATCCAGAAATTAAACAATAGTTACAGAAATAGTGTATTACTTTTTTTTTCTTCTCTTTTTTGGGATCCCAAAACGTAAATGGAGGGATACCTATGACATCGCAAAAGTTGTCCGTCCGTCCGTCTGTGAGCACGATAACTCTCGAAGGGAATGAGATATTTTGATGAAACTTGGTGTGACGATTCTTTGGGTCAAGAGTAAGGTCGAGTTCGTAGATGGGCCCTGTAGCCCTACATTTAGCGGTAGGAGAGGGGGTTTAAATTAAGGGGTAGGCAAAATATTCGTAAACAGCTAATGTGATAGTCGATTATGGGTAAGAAGACATGCTGAACACGATGGTGTAAAACCATTTTCTTGCCGGACAAGTAGTTCGTCCGGAATCCGGCAAAAACCGGAAAGTTTGTTAAAAGTAAAACTTTCATTTGAAGTTGATTAAATGTTTGATTTAGGAAAAGAAGACATGCTGAACATGACGGTGATCTCGCTGGACAAGTAGTTCGTCCGGAATCCGGCAAAACCGGAAAGTTGGTTAAAAGTAAAAGTTTCATCTGAAGTTGATTAAATGTATGATTTAGGGGTAAGGAGACATGTTGAACATGATGGTGAAAGCCATTTTCTCGCCGGACTACTAGTTCGCCTGGAATCCGGCCAAAACCGGAAAATATGTTAAAAGCAAAAGTTTTATCTGAAGTTGATTAGATGATAGATTTATGGGTAAGAAGAGACGATGTGTCCGTATATGACAATCATTTTCTACCCGGACAAATAATTAGCCAGGAATCCGGTTGTACCTTGTTTAAAGTTGACTAGATGTTCTTTATAGGGATAAGGAGATACGCTGGATTCGTTTCTGAAATTTCTTTTTTTTGTTGGACTAGTAGTTCGCTCGAATTCGGGCGAAACCGCAAATTTGGCAGAAGTAAAGCAGGAAGTTCGGTCAGTAGGCCTATCGTCAAAATAGATATGGCTTATAGAGGTATAGATAGATAGATTGATAGAATATCTGAACTTGGTTTTCTCTGATGATTAGCCTGGCGAAGACTGGATCTGGCGAAGACAAGACCGAATTGTCTGGATCAAATCTTAGATTTTTGGAATCCCATCGATACCTTTGGTCTTGTTGAATTATGTATTGCCAATATAAAATTTTATCTTGTGCGTTATCAATTGTTCCCTTTTTTTATTTTTTCTAACACTCTATCGGTGACATTTTATGTAAAGATTGGTAATAAGCATATTCATTCATCAGAAACTATTTTCCCTTCTCGATAGGCTGCCGAGAGGTCCTCTGAAGAGATCCTTTGTAAATTTGCATGTAGTTTTGGTGTTAAACCATTCAATCACCCAGTGCGTTCCTTGGTTGAAATATTTCCGCCAAGGAAGTGTTAACCGAAAAGTTCTGTATTTTCTTTCATGACTGATTCAGCGAAGTTTGAGCTGAGAGGATTTCCCTGTTAGTTCTGTGTTTTCCGAGAAATATGATGTTATCGACTAATTTGGCGGAAGTCGCGACCAGGTCACCACAGGTTTCTAGTAAATATAAAGATTTGTCTATCTGTCATAATATTATCGGAACTCGTTCCGTGACTGACGTAATAACAGCAGCTCACGGATTTCGGAAAAGTGAGTTGACCCTACCAGCAGTTACAGAAAACTGTTCTGAGTCATTACCGGCAATCATGACCGTTAGGGAGCCAGGCTTTGACTGGCTTTGTCTTTTGACTTGAAGTCGACCAATATGATGCAAGAGTTGTGGCAAAAGTTTGCAACCTTCGATATGATATGATATGATATGATATGATATTTATTACACTATCTCGTTTCCAACCAAGCTCTTAAAGTTAAACTGAAAAGGCCAACTTATTTTTGTATCATTTAACTGAACACACTGCATTATTTGGGTTGTGTTAACAGATTGTTTTGATTTTTTGTATGGCACTTGCAGCCTCTGGCTCAAGTGCCATATACCGATCACAATTCCTTCTGTCGGTCTGTCCGAGTTTTTTGTCACACTTTTTCGAGTTAGGGTACTTCCAGATGTGCTAGGACGATGAAACTGGGTAGGCATATCAGGGACCCGACCAAACTAACCTGGAAATAATCAGTTTCCCAATCCGACCATATGCGGGGGAGTGGAAGGCACTGGAAACTTGAAAATTGAGGGCATTTGTCACACTTTTTCCAGTTAGGGTACTTCCAGATGTGCTAGCACCGTGAAACTTGGCAGGCGTATCAGGGACCCGACCAAACTAACCTAGAAATAATCAGTTTTCCATTCAGACCATGTGCGGGGGAGTCGAGGGCGCTAGAAACTTGAAAATTTAGGGTATTTTGTCACACTTTTTCGAGTTAGGGTTCTTCCAGGTGTGCTAGGACCATGAAACTTGGCAGGCATATCAGATACCCGACAAAACAAACTTAGAAATAATCAGTTTTCCGACCCCACTATTTGGGGAGGGGGAGTGGAGGGCAGAGGAATCCAGGAAATTGAGTAGTGTGTAACTTTCGAACGGGCGATCGGATTGTAATGAAACTGAATAACTGAATAGATTATATGTTTGTGATGTCCCGTTTAAAGTCTTGACCGGATTCGGTAGCCAGTTGGGGGGGGGGGAGACCGGAAATTTCAAGAAACGGTTAGAATGGAGGGGTCGGAGTGAAACTTGCTGGGAAGAACAAGCATCTGCTCTAGATAAATCGTTTAGACAATCGTACTGGACCCGGCCGGACAGGTAGGGGGGGGGGGGGGGTCCCTGAATTCCGGTGATGGCAGTTTTGGGGATTTTCACGATGAAACTTGGCAGGCGTATCAGGGACCCGATCAAACTGACTTCAAAATAAAAAATTTGTCGATCTGATAATGGTGGAGGGAGGGGAATCCCAGTCATGCGTAACTTTGGAATAGGTTATCGGATTCGAGTGAAATTTAAGAATTGAACAGAGGACATTTCTTTGGTGATCTTTTTCATATCCGGACCGGATCCAGCAACTAGGGGGGGGGGGGGATACGTGACCCGCTTAGAATGAAGAGATAGGGATGGAACTTTGTTGGAAGAACAAACAGATGCTCTAGGTAAATCATTTACTGAATTGGATTGGCTACGGGCACCGTGGAGGAGTTGGAGGGGGGGGGGGGAGGACCGGAAATCTCGAGAAACGGTTAGAGTGGAGGGATCGGAGTGAAACTTGCTGGGAAGAACAAACATCTGCTCTATGTAAATCTTTTACTCAATTTGACTGAATCCGTATACTTGAGGGGGGAGAGGGGGTTTCACGGAATTCCGTTTTTGGGGGATTTTCACGACGAAACTTGGCAGGCATATCAGGCACCCGGTCAAACTGACTTGGAATAAAGAAATTCTCGATATGATAATCTTGGGGGGGGGAGGGAGTTGAGGAAGGGGAATCCGGAATATTGAGTCATGCGTAACTTTGGAACGGGTGATCTGATTCGACTGAAATTTAATAATTGAACAGAGGACATTTCTCTCTGGTGATCTTTTTCATTTCCGGACCGAATCTGATAGTTATTGGGTTGGGGGGGGGGGGAATACCTGACCCGCTTAGACTGGTGTGATCGGGATCGAACTTTGTGGGAATAACAAACAGATGCTTGGATTAATCATTTACAGAACCGGATTGCTTCCGGGTAGCCTACTGTGGGTGGAGTTGGAGGGGGGGGGGGGGGCGGGATTCCGGAGATCGTGAGTTAAGGTACCTCCAGATGTGCTAGGACGATGAAACTTCGCTGGACTATTAGAGATTCAACCACATTTGCTTAGAAATTGCTACTTCCCAAATCCGATTATTCCTTAAAGTTCCAATCTTGACCGCAAAGTAAAAAAAATACTTTTAAGCAATATATGCATTTTCATGATGCCCATCAGCCCATTATCAATTTTGCCTCAACGGTTTTGCCTACAAATGAAGTTCTAGTTCCCTTAGAGTGCGCATCTCAACCGCAAAGTCGAAACTTACTTTTGATCAGTCAAAACATCTTAACCCATGCAAGTGCCATATGAGCTTACAGCTCTTGTTCACTGTTTGCTAAGATATGGCGTTCACAATATCTACGGCCGCTCTCACAACGCAAATGTTTACTATGACGCGGAAAATTTGAATCTCGACACAAACGTAGCTTTCGGTGGCCGAAACAAACCTTTCCTTTCCTTTCAGCCTTTCCGGAATTTCTGGTTATCGAGGCTAAAAGATTTAAATCGTATCAGAACTTATTATTTCAAGTATTGTAAATTTCTCTTGTACCTTCCTCGACGTTATACGAATTCCCCTGCAACTTTTTTGCCCTCTGACCCTTGTGCAAAGTTATCTTCAATTGCCCAGACCTTCACGTTTCTGCCCTTGACCATTTCTCCGCACTCCATCTAGGAAGAAGATTTTTTAGACCCGATTAGTCCCTTTTCTTTTCTTCATTTATTTTTTGATCTCGTGCATTTACTACATTATTGAAAGCTCAGTGTATTTTTTCCTTCTTTTTTTTGTCTATACTGCACTATTTCCTCTCCTTAAGTGCGTTAATAAAATCATCATCATCATCATCAAAAGGATAGATAGATATAGAGAGTAGATCAGTACTATCTATCTATATACTACTATCTATCTATATATCTACTATCTCTGTATAGTCACAGCTAAAATAAGGACTCGCTGTTGTTTGGCCAATGATATGCCTGCAATCTCTCCCTTCTTTGAGAGAGACTGCACTGAGGCCACTGTTTTAGTTGCAAGGAGTAGCCTACTTGTATTATTTGAAAATTATCTGTCATGTTCGTATTATTATGTGCCAGTGCCCCGGGTTTCATAGCCATTTATACTTTGATGAAAAAATGAAATTCAAATCTTCTTTCTCAGTTTAAAAATAGCCTAAATAGTTTTTTTCAATAGATAGCCTTTATCTGAAATTTGGGATTTAAAATGTCATCCATTTATGTTCTAATCGAAATATTGCAAATGTAAAGCTAATTCCAGTGTTCTGGTTGAACCGCGATAAAATAAATTTAGTGTTTAGTGTTCTGCTTTACATCTCAATATTGCTCAGGGTCAACTTGCTAGGGATTTCTACGAATCTCAGCCTCCCTATTGTTTCACAAAATCAGCGTCCTTTCGAAGAATGGTAACAACAATATCTTATATATTTTACTTTCAGATAAAAAAAAGTGAGCCAACCAAATGCTAACCCGACAGCTTAAATGCATATGCCAAACTTTGACACGAAACATCTCCAGCAAAAAACGTGCACGACCTCTCAAAAATGCTCCCCTGGACTTGACCTACGTCGACTCGGCTGAACCGAGCTTAAGCGATGAAATGAGTCTTTACATAACCGAGGAAAACCAATATGATTCGCTCAAAGAGACACTCACACCTCTGGCAAATTTACCCTATGAAGAACAGTTGGAGTATAAAAGTGCTAAGATGGAGAGTGTGATGAAAAAGGTGCAGAAGGAGATGTTTCACGTGAATGGAAAGATGGTGCATGGAAAAGGCCTCATGCCCTGTCCTCTGGACTTCGTGGTGCCATCTGTAAGTGGAGTTTTTGTGGACCCGTCAACCCTCCTCCCCAACAGATCCTTCATTTGACACTAGTTTTGTTTTTGCAGATACCATGGTATCTGATCTGATACCGTGTTCTAAAGTCGTTTTCACAGTTACCACGGTATCTGATATCGGGGTCGAACGGCGTTTTTGCCTACCGTGGTATCTGACCAGTTACCGTGGTATTTGACCAGTTACCGTGGTATCTGACCAGTTACCGTGGTTAATGATATTCAGATACCACGGTGCCAACCGTTGTAACTGATCATGGTATCTGAAAAAGTCATCTCGCTTTCATCATTACCAACATAAGAGCCTAGGATTTTGTCAAATTGGTGAAAAGAAGTTTGGCACTTGCGATGTGAGCGGTTTTTTGTTCGGGATGGCTTCTAAAACCGCAAATTTGGCAGTTGTTGTTTTTGCAAAGCAACCATAGTATCAGATACCGCGGCAACTTAGCGGCAAAATGCAGATCCAGTTACCGTGGTACCAGACACGATTAGAGCAATATATCACTATATAGGGATTAGCCAGAGCAAAAAAGCACTAGGGAGTAGCGCCAAGACCTTTGCTTTCCATGCTTCGCAAACGGGCCATTCTCGTAGCGCCGCCAACTATGCGTTTGGCATTTAAAGCGAGACAAACTTGCGGGTTTAGAAATTTCTAGTAAAGCAGAGGTGCGGTCTGTACACACCGTGGAAACAATGGAGGCTGCATGATTTACATACATATTGGATCCAGCGCTGGTGAACGACTGAATGAGTTTCAGTAGGAACGTTTTCTATCACTAGTGGTGCTAGTGTCGCTGCTATTCGAGTGTGTGTCAATTTTGTCAAGTCTTGGCACTACTTACTAGGGTTATTTTCCTCTGGGAGTAGCGCCAAGACCTATGCTTTCCATGCTTCACAGTCGGGCCATACTTGTAGCGCCGTCTACTACGCTTGTGTCATTTAAAGCGAGAGAAATTTCCTGGCTTAAACATTTATGTTATATCTAAGATGCTGTCTGCACCCATCGAAGAAACATGGTAGGTTTGTATCTTTTTTTTCGCTATGTTCAGAATTTGAAAGTTATTGGAGCCAGCGCTGGTGCACCACTGATGAAATTTCAGTAGGGACGTTCTCTATCACTAGTGGTGCTAGTGACGCAGCTATCCCAGTGTGCCACTTTTTTCAAGTCTTGGCGCTACTTCCTAGTGTTATTTGCTATGGATACCATGGTATCTGCAAAAACGGAACTTCCGTTAAAAGAATTTGATTTATTCGGGCCGAGAATGGGGGAGACACCATTATCTTTCGATGAGTCAGATTTTTACGAACACGCTGTTATCTTTGTTTTCTTCGAAGTCCTTACCTCGGTAACCAACGCTATCCACAAAATACTCGAACACAATCCACTCATCAAGCCGTTGCTCATTAATTAGTAAGGGATCTTCTGCTGGAGACTAAAAAGAGTTACTAAACCATTGAGGGCAGAGTAAGAGGATTAATACAGCTAAGTATACCACCACTTTAACGTTTAAATATGTCGGAAGAGAAAATTTTCGGCCAGTTAGGCATTTTTTTTCTCGAAAGCTGAATATTATTTAGCTGAGTTTTAGAATCTTCAGGAAATCACTATAACGAATAGTATGATTTACGGGGTTTGTTTGTTGTGGTCCAGTTTACATCCTTTCTTCTTTGGGCTTGAGTGGATTAGGAAAACAAAATATTAAAAGCGATGAAGCTAGTAATTGGATTTTTTTTTTTTTTTTTTACACATTTTTCATATACCCGCTAAAAAAGAACATTTTGTTAGATCCATAGTCAAACTATGATCCCAGCCTCCGCATGTTGGGTGCTTCCAAGCCGCGCCACTAGGTGACCCAGCAGTCGGATCGAGTCTTTGGGTCTTGGGTGGGGGGGGGGGGTCTAGACGTTGCGACTGCTGGAATGCTCACGATGTAACTCCTTTAAGGACCAGCCGTACCTATATTGTGTGCGATTCAGTCACCGTCCTTAAACCTTCCGCCCATTCTCAAGAAGGAGACTTCGAACCTCGATGTATTTTTATCCGACCTAACGGCACTACACCGATTTTTACATCTTCCATGTCGAACTGTTTCTGAAGGGGGTCAGCGCTTATTGCTTCCGAGGGGCTTACTGGTCAGAAGATTAATAAACAGACGAATTTAAAAACGAAATCCACTGGCAAACAGTCTTTATTCAGAGGAACACAGAAATTATTCTTGATAGAAATGTGTAGCCCTTACCTGAATGCTGCTAGGGTCGACGCAACCTTTACCTCGTCAAGTACAGTTCGTAAGTCAGTAACGTGCAGTTAGTTACTACTAACTGTTGAGATAGTCTTTATTTTATTTGTAGGTAGAAGAAGCGTGATCTCTACACCGAACATTACAAAAATTATGGTATGAAAAAAGTAGGCTATTCGTGATGAATTTTATATTTGAAAGTGCAAAATGGATACTTCAGTTGAATTTTATTGGAGCTATATTTTGGCCCTTCTTGGCAAGAGTCTTCTTCTTTTTCCCACAAGTTCGTGTTTCCGACTTGAGCGGTTTTGAGCCTGAAGAGGACCCATGCCCACAAGGGCCGAAATATAGTTCCAGTAAAATTCAGCTGACGGATCCGTTTTGCACTATCAAACCCACATTCAAAAGATGATTTTCTTTTTCAGTTCTTTTTTTATTAATTGTTATTCCTAAAATTAATATAAAAAATGTGATAAGGGCACTTGGAAATCAGCTGATTAAACTTAAATAAAATACCTTCGCCATAGCTGATCCTTTTGGTTGGAAGCCAGGTTATAAGTAAGTGAGTAATGCGCTACTGGCGATGAAACTAATTACGCCTTACGATAGAAAAGCAAGTTCGATCACACAGGGTATGTTCCAAAAGGACTCCAAATTCTCAGGTTTGTCTGTTTGATGAGAATTTTATCTTTTTTGCAGCCTGTAACGGAGCATTACAGACACAAAGACGAGTTCAACTTAGCCTACGGACTTAACGGAAAGAACATAGTGGCTGGAATGTTTATCGGCCGACAGAAGCAAGGCGTAGTTTGCATTCGACCGCGAGATGTCAGGAACATGAAACCGTCGCATTCGAAAATCGCAGAGGTAATGTAATCTATATAGTTTCATTATCGTAGTATAATTTGTTGGTGTCGACTAAACCTGAGGCGATTAAAGTTTAACTGAAAAGCAAACTTATTTTTGTATCATTTAGTTGAATACACTGAGTTATTTGGATTCTGCTAAGAGATTTTTTTATTTTCCACTACCTGCTCTCGTAGTGAGGTTCAGAGTATCTACGGCTGTCCCCACAGCGTAAATTCTACTATGACGCGGAATATTTGAATCGGCACCGAGACGCGGCTTTTTAGTGGGCGGTGATAAGCATGGCGAAGACTGCTTAGTGCCTGAACAAAAAAATGTTCATAAATCTTTTTTGTCAAGCATGCGACACAGGTAGTACCACACATCTGACAGGGAAATTCCACTATTTGAAAATTGGTTATTCTTGAATAGTGGAGCAACAAAGTAACGCATTTTCATCAGGTCTTCAAACCTCTCTAAGTGAATAAGTGAGGGGTAACAAGACTGTCCCTTCTCTGCCCTTTTCAGTTAAACTTTAACCGAAGCTTGTGTCACACGAGCATTCTATATTTTCCAATTAGTAACGGAATTGATTGTCCCCAGAACGGTTTATAGATGTAAACGCGTCTTGCGCCTCGGTTGCCACTCGGCTCTATGTATATAGATACGGATATATCTTCTGCTACATAAATATTTCTTTCATGACGTCACAACAACGGAAATGAACTTTCTACTTCACACACAATGATAACCATATCTACTGCCACTATGAATATTCAAAACCACAAAAAAAAAAGTCAAACAACGAGCAAATTAAAACAAAACAACAAAAATTCCTAGGTTTGAAATAATTCGGTCTGGACTAAATCCCAGTCGATTATCCGGCACGTAGGGAGCCAAGTATCAAACTAATAATTTCCATCTAATCTTCCAACTGTTTATTACAAATACAAATAAATAAATAAACCAAGACCAGTGTGGTACTCCTGAACACATACGACAAATAATGAATTAAGTCTTGTAATACTTTGCTAATCAAACATGGACAATTTCGTCATCTGGAAAAGAAGACCTTCTGCCTGGGTTTTTCTCGAGCCAAAACAGCAACTCGGCAATCATGTTCAAATCTAAATAGACTGGTGGCTTTCGATCAGTAAGAGAAGGTAAACAGAATATTTGGATTAGGTCTTAAAGTTTACACCATTTTGTTTGGCTGATGGCCCTAAAGGGGAAGTCGGCTGAGATTTATTTCTGCGATATTTTGGTCCTCCTTGCCGGGATGTAGCTAGCAGAAACGAGCCTGCAACCTTCACTAATAGAAAAATAGCACTAGGGAGTAGGGTCAAAACCTATGCTTTGCTTGCATCGCAAACGGGCCTTCCTCATAGCACCGCCCACTACGCTTACAACATCTATAGCGTTACAAACTTGCAG
Source organism: Branchinecta lynchi (assembly GCA_023053575.1). Lineage (NCBI taxonomy): Eukaryota > Metazoa > Arthropoda > Branchiopoda > Anostraca > Branchinectidae > Branchinecta > Branchinecta lynchi. Next base: position 4,753,679 of record JAKZAP010000002.1, on the reverse strand, counting down.
GTTTAGAAATGTCTAGTAAAGTAAAGGTGCCGTCTGCACACACCAAGGAAGTAAATGGAGGCTGTATAATTTGTTTGCAATGTTCAGAATACGGAGTTATCGGAGCCAGCGCTGGTGAACGGCTGAATGAGTTTCAGTAGGGACGTTCTCTGTCGCCAGTGGTGCTAGTATCGCTGCTATTAGAGTGTGTGTCAGTTTTTATGGCACTTGCCTTCCGGCCAAGTGCCATATACCGATCACATTTCCGTCGGTCGGTCGGTTAGTCCGGTGTTTGCGAGTTAGGGTACTTCCAGATGTGCTAGGACGATGAAACTTGGCAGGCATATCAGGGAACCAACCAAACCAACTTGGAAATAGTCACTTGCCCGTTCCGACCATCGTGGTGGAAGGGAGATCTGGTGGAATCCGGAAAATAGGGATATTCATAACTTTCGAACGGGTGATTGGATCATAATGAAACTTAATATCCGGAAAGATCTCGTGTCTCAGATGTCTCATTTCAAGTCCGGACCGGATCCGATGATTCTGGGGGGAGGCGGAGGGCGGAACCGGAAATCATGTGAAACTCTCAGAGTGAAGCGATCGGGATGAAACTTGGTGGTAAGAACAAGCACAAGCTCTAGATACGTTACTGACACAATTGGACCCGATTCGGACACTGTGCGGGGAGTTGGAGCTGGGTTCCGGAGTTCCGGTGATCCGTAGTTAATGTACTTCCAGATGTGCTAGGACGATAAAACTATGCTGGAGCATTTAGAAACTTGTCATCATTGGGTTAGACATAGTCGCTCTCCGATCCGACCATCCCTTAAAGAACTCAACTTAACCGCAAAGTACAAAAAATATTTTTAAGCAAAATGTACTTTTTCACCATCGCCATGAGCACATGATCCTTTTTGTCTCAAGGGTTTTGCTTAGAAATTAACAAATACAAAAAAAAAACATATACTTTTGACCATCACTTCCATTTGACCCAGTCTTGCAAGTGCCATATGAGCTTCCAGCTCTTGTTTCAAGTCTTGGTGCGACTCCCCAGTGTTATTTTGCTCTAGCCAAGACCTACGCTTTCCATTACGCTCACGACATTCAAAGCGAAGCAAGCGCCCGGGCTTAGAAAACTCTGTTAAAGCTAAGATGTGGTCTGTCTATATCTTCTTTTTTTTTGCTGTGTTCAGTGTTATCAAAGCTAGTGCAAGTGAACGACTGATTGATTTCAGTAGTGACGCTAGTGTCGCTGCTTTTCGAGTGTGTGTCGCCTCTCAAGTCTTTGCGCTACTCTCTAATGTTATTTGCTATGTGCATTAAAAAAGATAAAGTATCTGCAACTATAAATATCCCAATTTTGGGGAGTTACTTCTTAGGAATTGTTGGAGGTGAAAGCTTTGCTGAGATTTCATTTTGAACACGGCTGCTGTTTCTGTTGTCCTATTGGGGCAAGTTTATTTTTTGACATGGGGCAGGTTTTTGCATTTGGATTTTCTTTTTATAAGATCTAGAGTTCTGAATTCCATTCCCTGATGACGCCATTTCACGGTTCCGGTAGTGAATACTCGCCTGTGTCTTGGTTTGTATACAAATCACAATAATATTTGTTTAGCCGAAAGGCCGTAAAAACAAAGAGACTAAAATATACGGTTACACCTTTCCCAATCTGAACTGGCCTGTCTATACGAAATGTAAGCGCTTTCTCTACAAATCTTTGAAACTTCCACCATAAGGTTAAGGTTCGTGGATTCCTGAAAACGGGGAAGGAGGGTATTGTTGAGACTGATTTTGAATACATCGCTCAAATGCGAAAGCGCTTGGCATTGGAGGGGTCGAATTCTCCTTCCCCCACATCTTGCTAAGAGGGTTAAGGTTTATCTCTCCCGGGTCGCCTTTCTTCCTATTAAAAAGTTTCTTTTCACTGAAGAATGGCAGGAGAGGAGCTGGAACCAGGTCTACACTGTTTCTCCGAGAAAGAATTAAAGTTAACTGCAGTATTTGCTACTGGGATTAATCTTATATCTACAGGGATAAGATTTTAGAAGTAGTGAACTAATAGACAAAAATGCTCCTCAGCCGGTATTTGGACCCAGGACCCTCTGCTTACAAGGCAGTCACTCTACCACTGAGCTACCGAGGGGCTTGTGAACAGAGCTCGCAAACCACTACAATAGTCCGGTAGAAGCCGGCCATAGGAACAGTGATCCCGCCCGAAGGCAAATTCATCTAACCAGTTCACATCCCCATGTCACGGAAATTATTAATATAGATGGCACTTTACACAAGGGACCGTGAGCAACGTAGACAAACCAGGACCCACAAGACGGGGTCTCATGGTGAAAACCAAATATATAATTTTAATGGGCGGGTCCTGGCTCGTCTACGTGGCTCCGATAATAATTTTAATGGTGGGTCCTGGTTTGTCTACATGGCTCCGATAAGGGAGTCCTAGAGTTCTAAATTATATTCAAAAAATTGTTTATGGAATTGGTCACGGTACAAGTCCCTTGTGTGAAGTGCCATCTATATTAGGGATAAGATTAATCCGAATTAGAAATAATCTTATCTCAGTAGATACAATATTAATCCCTGTAGCAGATACTTTAAGATTTTTGTTTACAGTGTAGCCCTAACTTGAAGGGAAAAAAGATTCTTTGACTTTGCCGAAACAAATACCAGATTTGGTTTCAAACGGATGCTATTTACTGTAAGACCGTCTTTAAAGAATTTGAAAGTCTTGGCAAAGTAGTATTTTTGTCTGCTTGTTGAGCTTTAAAGCAGAACTGAAACCTTATTGTACTCCTTTTATTTTCCTTCACAGTAAAAATCCCCATCTGCTTATTTTCTTTCTCTGTCTTTTTCATCCTTCTGCTGTCTAGCAAAATCTTCCCTTAGAAAGTATTTTCACGTCGTTTGTGATTTGTTAACTCGGCGGTACGGACTGCACAAACTAATCAGAGAAAACTTTTGCCGTCGATGTCAAGACTGCGCAGAAAGGTAGTGAGTTGAGAAGTTTTTTCTTATGGAGAATTTGAATTGGCCTGCCGCAACTGTAGGTCCAGGACGGGAAATTGAAGTGATAAGCGCTTCTATGAACCTTTAAAGTGTATCCGAAAAGGTCTCGGATAGGACAATCTAGTTACCCGTCGCTTCTTCACTTAAATTGGCTTGAAGACCCGCTGAAAATTCGTTACTGCGTTGTTCCGCTATTCACAAATAATCGATTTTCAAATAGTGGAATTTCTGTTTGATTTGCAGTGCGTCAATGCGCTTGTATTTTTGTTGTATGCCTTATGAGAAAGATTTATGATTTTTTTTTTTTTTTTCTCAGGCAAGCAAACTTCACCAATCTCACCACTGCCCACTGAGAAGCCACGTTTGTGTTGAGATTAAAATTTCCCGCGACGTAGTAGAATTTACGTTGTGGGGACGGCCGCAAAATATTCCGAACGTCATAGCTAGAGCAGATAGTGGAAAATAAAACAAATCCATTTGCAGAATCCGAATAATTCAGTGTATTCAGTCAAATGACACAAAAATAAGTTCGCTTTTAGTTAAAGTTTAAGCATTTCCTTCGTTCCACACGTAACATTCCCTCCTGTTTTCAGTTATATGAGAACTTCATCCCCTCATCCAAATTTCCTGTCTGCCTTAAATTCAACGAGGGAGGCAATTGGAGAGGAATCACCGTCAGGTCCAATGAAAATGGAGATCACATGGCCGTGGTCACGTTCCATCCCCAGGACCTAGATGGTGCTAGTGTCGCCTTGGCTAAGAAGGAATTGAAGGAGTATTTTGAGACTGGCCCTTGGAAAGAGCTGAATTTGGCCAGTCTTTATTTCCAACAATGGTAAGCCCCCGATATTTGTTTATTCGTGTCCCGTACAATCAATCATTCGTCGTATTTATTCCTGAATATCTGTTTCACAACATGATAACGTAGGACTGTCAACTTCAACAGAATATAATACTATATACTAAAGGTTAACTTCAGACATCGAGGTTGATATCGCAAAATAACACCGAGGCGATCATTGAAAATAACCTATCCGAGCTGAAGGCGAGGTAGCTTATGAAAAATATCTACCGAGCCGAAGGCGAGGTTGATATTTTTAAATGGCCGTCGAAGTTGTTATTCTGATATGAACCGAGATGGAGGTATGTTAACTGTTATAACTTTTTTGAACGGAATGGTTCTTTAGGTAGTAGCCTACTCAATCTTCTTTGCTTGGTAGTTTTGCCTCTCTTGTAGGGAATTTTCGCTTAGTGATATGGCAACTCTAGCCTACTATTAAAATGTGAAAATGACTACTGTTGTGACCCGTGCATTTCACTTTATCACAATACAATCCTTATCCAAAACGACCCTTTTCTTGTCGAAGATGCCATCTAGCGGCGGGCTCGCTAGATAGAATTTATCAAGGCAGAGAGACAGAATGAATCAACCTTAAACCGGTGTTGCCACGAGTTGCAGACTTCTGTCATTTCTCATACATTTTCGTTTCTTCGACAAAGCGATCAATAACTCTGCGATCGGTCCTTACTAGTAAATGCAAAAAGAAAGCGTAAAGGTTGAGGAAGATGAGAAAGCGAGATTTCCCGTTGATAGTTGGGGAAAAGGACCAAGTTTCGTAGGTGGCAGAATGTCACTGTTTTTTCCAGCCGAAAGTCACAGGTTCGATCAGAAAAAGTGGCAACACTGTAAGTTTTTATTAACGGACTGTTTATTAAGAGCAATATCAGGAGAGTACAGGAAATAAGCTGAAGTATGCTGGAAGTAATGTGGTTTCAGTTGGCAAGTTGCATTTTCATTAGGAATGTGATTGTAACAAGGTATGTCCCAGGGGGGTTGGCTAGGAAAGCAACATTTTTTTTCTGTTTTAAAAATTTTGTCTCTATAGTGTTTTTAAGATTTTTTTTCCGGATTATTTTAGTGTTTTTTTTTTGTTTTTTTTCTTAAAGGGATGTCTTTTATTTCTTTTTTGGAGGTCAGGTTCTACTTTTCAGTAGTTGAAAGTGCTCGATGAAAGTGCTCTCTGGGGGCTGATACGATACCGTATAAACCTCTACAAAACTTATTGGCATGATATAACTACCTGTGGGACCTAGGAAGATATACACTACATACCTCTTCGAGAAAAGTTATAATTCATTATCTTGTACGACTTCATAATTTTGTAACAGAATTAAACAGTATGTCAAAACAGAAATATAAAATATTTAATAATAGATTAATTGTTGGCACAAATGACTTAAGGTTGTCACAGGACAGTTGTCATTGAACAAATGACAACTGACGAGTAAAAATATACTAATAAACAGTAAGCTATAACTCAGTCAGCTTAAAGCACAACTGAAATTTTATACTATTCCATTGTATTCCATCGCAAGAACAAACGCCATCACCAATCCGCCTATTTTCGATTCTCCTTTCTCTGTGGTTTTCATGCATTCGTCGTCTAGCCGAATCTTATCTGCTCACGTTCGCGCTCGTTGAAAGTCGAGAGTCGGGCTACATAGGTTGCGTTTTTTTGTATGTAGTTACGGCGTTGTTTCGCTTCAAAGCCGTTTTATTTGTTTCTATTTGTCCATTCCATTTGCTGTAGTTTGAAACACGGAGCTTAAACTACAAACTACCTTGCAGACGTAGTTTGGCGTAGTTTGGCTTTTTGAAACAAGAACTCAATAAAACGCATGTAAGATAAAACAAGAGCCAAACTATAAACTTTGCCGAAACAGAAGCGAATGCCAAAAAAACGCAACTTTAAGTTGCGTTTTCCGAAGTAGTTTCCGTATAGTTTCACTTAACAGCGTTTTATTCGTCTAAACGTTTTGCCTAACGCCGTTTTATTTGTCCAAACACTACTTCGAGAACGTAGTTTGGAGTTATGGAGACAAGAGCCCAATAAAACGCAATTAAGACAAAATAAGAATCAAACTACAAACAGAATTGAATGAAAGAAAACGCAACTTAAGCGTTTGGTTTTGGTCCGAACTTCAAACGTAAATGATGATCGTGAGCGTAACAAACAAATAACATAAGACAGCATGTGTTGTTTGATGATGATTTTGTAGAACGAACGGTCGAAATGTGAGCATAAGGCATATCTCGTCGTCCCCCGAGGACTACTCTTGAGTCCCCGCGTTTTGTTGGTAGTAACTGTTACCACTACATGGTACTATTAGCAAGATAGGATGCTATTGGATACTACTGCTTAAGATTGGCACGGTCTGAGGCACAATAATTGATAGTGTTCTGGACTATTACATATCAATACATGCAACTTTTTCGTAGGACTATCACACAACTAGGTACACAGGCTACCCATTTTTCATCGGGAGTGTAAATTAACTATGTTGCTTTCAATTCCAGCCGCCATACGAAGTGCAGTCGAGAGCAAGCCCCGTTTGAGCTCCTTTCCGGTGAACCGTACATTTACGAGAACTTGAGCGGCCGGAAATTCCGGATTTCGCCGGATTACCAATTTTTCATCGGGAGTGTAAATTAACTATGTTTCTTTGAATTCCAGCCGCCATACGAAGTGCAGTCGAGAGCAAGCCCCGTTTGAGCTCCTTTCCGGTGAACCGTACATTTACAAGAACTTGAGCGGCCGGAAATTCCGGATTTCGCCGGATTACCAATTTTTCATCGGGAGTGTAAATTAACTATGTTTATTTGAATTCCAGCCGCCATACGAAGTGCAGTCGAGAGCAAGCCCCGTTTGAGCTCCTTTCCGGTGAACCGTACATTTACGAGAACTTGAGCGGCCGGAAATTCCGGATTTCGCCGGATTCCATTTTCCCGATGAACAGAGCCGCGGCTGAAGTGCTTTACGAGAAAGTTGCTAAATTGGCTGGCGTTAGTCGTGCCACTACTGTGTTGGATATTTGCTGCGGAACAGGTATGTTCATACAATGGATACAAACGGAAACGTCAGCTACTTGTGCTTTGTCAACCGCAGCAGTCCATCGCTCGTACGACGTGGTTTATTACTCAATAATTCAACGACCCCGCCCCCCCCCCCCTCCCCTTCATAACTGAGGAGTAATAGTCAGCAAAGGGACAATAAACCATAACACATTTGTGTTATACTAAATTGGTTTTGTAGACGCCGATTGGCTATTTTTGCATAATATTTTCCCTTAGATTTGAAGGTCATTTATATTTTGGTTATTTTAATGTAATTGTTGTTAATTTTAAATATGATGAGTTTTGACTTTAAGGTTAAGTGATATTAATCATTGTAATTATATTGACAAGTTACGGGACCTGACAGACAAATGGCCAGTCATGCGCCATAGTGCGATAATTGGATTTAGCTCTATATATATTATTCAGTTTCAAATAGGATATCAACTAGTCGGCTTACCGCCGTTTCAAGATTGTTAATGAATAAACTAAATTAAAACTTAATTGATATTATTATTGTTAGTATTATTATACATCTAGCGTCACAGTATAGTACCAAACGACAAATGCTACTTGGTCGTTGTTCATACCAGATGATTCTAGCTTGGGAACGTCAAAGAATTATGGTAAGAAACTTCCGTCAACAGTAAGAAAATGTCTCCTAGCCTTTAAAACACCTACCTGAGGCGGGTACACCGGCCAAACAAAAATCCGCGAAATGACGATGCAACCCCTTTTCACTGAAATTTTAAGACCTGCCCCGGAGATACCTGCAATTCAATTCAATTCAATATGATCTAAAAAACAGATAACGGACAAGCCGATGGGTCGTTTTTACGTCAATACATAATGTCATAACAGAACAATCTACAAGTATATACAATTTTGCGACATTTATACCGACATCTTATGATAAATATGGTCAATATACAAATACATTAAATCAATCAGATATAAAATACAAATAACATAAAAATTAACGTTCAGAAGCGCTCTGAGTTATATAAACGAACAAACGAGGGGACGAAACTCTGAGCATAATGCGTCATGCCGTCAAGATAGGAAGCACCAGACTTCCGAACGTATCCTCTAGTGGTCATCGCAAGGATCCAGAAGAAGAGGATGACCAATGAACACACTTGGCTGTACCTGCCAGTCGGATCTCCACTACATCAACCAGATGTCTTGTCAGCGGCTTATATTATAAGCTTATGCTGGCAACTGTTGTTGATGCCGTAAGCGCCTTTGGACTCGAGTTACCCGATGAAAACTTACGAAAAATGGTGACATGAAGTTGTAATCTTTAGTAGCATAGGGAACAACGATTTAAAAAAAATAAGGGTACAAATGGTAAGTGTGGGTATTGCGGAAAAGAGGATAATAAATTAGCCCATCTCCTCATGGAGTGCCAGGAGCTTGAAAGTCTTAGGGATGAAATTTGGGGGGACCATCGGTTGGTGCTACTTTCTGATATCCTGAGGTCTTCGAAGCCTGGAACCATATGCAAAATGGCACGATATGTGGAAAAGGCGGGAGAGCCTCAGTCAAGCCCGAGTGAAAGAAAATAAGTATTGTTTTATATTGAGTAAGTGTTCTGTGCAGTGTATGTTGTGTATGGCCGTAGGGCTCAAATAAACTTTTCTTTCTTTCTTTCTTTCTATAGTAATAACTGTTGCCACTGCATGCTACGATAGTAATACTACTGAACACTACTGCTTAGGATTATCTCAGTCTGCAGAACAGTTAAATGAAAGTATTTCGTACAACTACATATCAGTAGATACCAGGGGCGTCACGACTAGGGGAGAGGGGGGAGGCCCCCCCCCCCTCCAATGCTGTCGGCCAGTCGGTAAAAGATAACCGAGTCTGCGCGAAGCGCCGCGATTTTTCGTCAAAACAGTTAAGTTTTTCCATGGAAACAGTCGGTTTTTCTGAAAATTGGTCGATTTTTTGTCAAAATAGCGAGTTTTTCTGAAAATCAGTCGACTTTTTCCAAAAATGTCATTTTTGTTATTGAAAACAGTCGTTTTGTCTGCAGAAAAAGTCGGAAAAAATTACCAGCCAGTCAGTAAATCCCTCGTCCCCCCCCCCCCCCCCAAACATTTTCTCTAGTAACGCCTAGGTAGATACAACTACAACTACACACTGCAGTTCTTTCCATCGGCTAGGCTACAGGAGGAACTAAGATAAGTAAGCGCTAAAGATAATGCTGGGTAAACATGCGTGCTGTCTGGGATAGAGGAATAGTGCACGGTTAGTGTCAGTCTTATGACACTGGTTAATTTCATACTTATCCAGAGCTGGTCCAGCATGCCCTAAAGAAAGGGCAAAGCACCCCCATCAAAATCTGTTGATTGAATTGAAAAACTTTCTTTTTATAAATAGAGTGACCTTGCTCCAGGCATGTTGCCCTGATTAAATTTGTGTGAGTACCCAATAACCAGTTTTGTCTATGGTGACTTCACCATTTAGACAACACGGGTAGATGCTCTATTTTATTTAGGTATGTGTGTTATGTTCAGTTTTTTAATGGTTTTTTCTTCTTTTGTTTTTCTTATTTTGTATGTAATCCGTCTTTTTTACTGTGTTCTTCAGGGCCAAAAAATTTAATAAATAAATAAAATCAACTCTGATGATCATACCGTGGTGCATGCCCTAACGTTGAAGCACTGTGCCCTTAAATTGAGGATCTGTGTATGACTGGTTAGTGGATCGAAAAATATGTACCCATGGTTATGCTAATTTTTCAGGCACAATGGGGCTACTTCTCGCAAACAAGGTAGAGCAGGTCATTGGGATAGATGCGATAAGTAGCGCGATAGATGACGCCCGTGTGAATGCCAAGCTGAATGGAATCGAGAACGTGGATTTCCGCTGTGGGAAAACTGAGAAGGTGAGTTGGGAAAGGGCTTGAAGAAGGGTGTCAAATCCGTTTCAGCTGTTCTGAATTGATGAGCTCTGAAAGAGCTGAGCTGAAAAAGTTCATGTCTGACTGGAGATTCTGAAGTAGTTTAAACAGGGTCTCAGATTCCGCGTTTCTGCTCTAACCCAACTCCTATCGGTAGATTTTTCTACCGGGTAGCCTACATCTATCGAAGACTGAAATTTGCAAAGTCGGAATCGGAGCCCGGCTTTTTGATTGACAGGGTAGTCGTGGGCCCCTCAACGAACCCGGCTCCGACACTCGGACTCTGCTTCGGGGCAGCCTACGTGTAGGTATAGATGTAAGCTTTCAGAAGCCCTTTCCTTTGATGAAAGTGGCATAATCACCAAAAGCCGGTTCACTTCCTTTGTGTTACTACTCGCGACGGGCTAACCACTTTGCTTACCATCCAGATGCGGTTTGGTCAAATTTCAAATTTAAATTCGTTTATTTCCATGATATCTTTTAACAAAATAGTGGTGGATCGTCATACATGTCGACATAGTCATAAATAATCACATATATGTTACAATTTTAAAATTTTAGAACCAATAACAAACATATTTAAAAACATGTCAATTTAAAATTCATAATTCCGATCCGTTAAAAAACTTCGCAAAATAGGGAACAAATGACTTGAGATACCGCTCCGTACATTTTACGTGCGGTTTCTTGAGTTGTATCTTTGGTGCGTCTGTGCTAAGGGTTGCCTTAATGTGCAGATTTATAGTCACAGGTGGTAAAATGGACCGGTGCACATCCGAGGCCAGACATTTTTTGCCAAATTTCACTGGGAGCCGGTGTCTCCTATCAGAGAGGGTTTGCAGACGCAATATCTTAGGCTTTCTTCATAGGACTCGTATTTCTGTCCAAGAATGATACAGCAATCTCTCTTCTGAATCCCTTCCGACTTCTCGCTTTGCTGAACTGTGAGTCCAGCGTGCCATATGGCACAGGCGTACTCCGTCACAGGTCGGACGTAGGTTTTATAGCAGGTGACAAGATCACCTGTAGAGAGACCATATCTGTTGATGCTTGCAAAGGATTTGAGCAGAAATTACCCTTTTTTTACGAGATTTTTTGGTGAAGCCGGGATTCTTGGATTTCCTTCCCTGAGCACGATGTATTATCATTACTAGTTGCTAACGTAAGCTCTGTAAATTTTTTTACTTCAGCATGTGTGACACAAATGGTTGTGCACGAACAATATCTCATTCCCGACGCCTGGACGGAATAGAGAGCTCAGCTACTACCCTGTTTTATTTACATTAATAAACTAAAATATATATATATATATATCATTTATTCATCAAAATAGCAAAGGTAATTCAACAAAGCACTTTCAACTGGATATAAAATGGCCAATGATAAATGACAAATACTACCAGATAAACACCCCTAAGAACTATTAAAAGAACGAACAAAGTACGTCACAAACGAGTTAACATATCTTTCAGTTGCATCCGCTGGATAATTTGTTAATTTAGCTTTGTTTGAATGGGTTTGAGTACGCGTGTTGGGCCTGTTTTTATTTTGTTCAACATACTCAGGCAACATTGATCTGTGAAGTTCAGAATTTAGATATTTCTCTATATATACTCAGCTTATATTTTTCTGCTTTGACCTTTCTTCCCTGAACTTCACACTGAACTTCTCTGAAATACTCTTGGTGAAACTCTCCTTGACGATGCAAAATCGCCGTGTACCTAGCGGAAGAGCCGGAAGCTGCATCACAGCTGTCCCAACAATCCCCGTGATGGGTTGACACAGGATTTGAGTTGCTGAGTTTGAGTCGTTAGGGCGACGTTTTCTCGTTCTTCCTGAGGATCACCGGCGTGATTTTACTTAGTCGTATAGAGTATTGGTTAAATCAGTGGTTCCCAACCTTTTGCGTACCGCGTACCCCTAATCAAGGTTCGAAAAAATTGCGTACCCCCTTTTTCAGAACGTGAAAAAGACGATAATTATTATCATAAATAGGCATACATGCGTACAAATTTATACAAATCAATGAGGCAATTACTAGAGGCTGCTCTGCAGCAAAAAAAAAATTCAAAGCTCGGCTCGACGTCGTTAGCGGAATATATTTTACAGTCGGCCTGTTTCTGTATTTTGTTCTGATGTTCTCCATATTTTCATCAAGCTGTATCGCAAACTTTTTCGTTAGCTTAATTAGCAACCTGAATGACAATATCACTTGCAATGTCTTCTATTCTTCTTGAAACAGTATCGTTTGACACAGGAACAGATATTATGGCAGTAGGTGAGTTTTTAATCAACATTTTTCCCTACTTTCACTAGGGCTTGTAATTAGAGGAGTCACGCAGGAGTTGACAATGCCCATCCCCCCAAAATGGTCGGGCAGATGATTAAAAAGAAAAGAGTCGGCGCGAAGCGCCACGATTTTTCGTAAAAGCAGTTGTTTAACAAGAGCTACGAGCTCATATGGCACTTGTTACGAGTAAGTGATGCAAGAAAGTAGATGAGAATGTCAGAAAATACCACCTTCAACCTCCCTAGGTTCGGACCAAGAAATAGGATATCTAGCTGTCTTGCATATCTAGGTCATCAGATCTTATCACCAGTAAATTTTCACTCGAATTGGACCACCTGTTCGCAACCTAGGGAAGCCAGTAATTTCCGGATTCCCATTCCCTTAGCTCCCTCAAAAACGGTCGGATCCAGGAACGAAAGTTTTCTTAGGGCATCATTTCGGGTTCTTAAGTCTATTTGGTTGGGTCAGAGATATGCCCGCCAAGTCTTATCGTCCTTGGGACATCTGGAATTGTCATAACTCGCGATCACTGGAATTCCGGCAAACCTCCTCCAACTTCCCCCAAAGATCCCGGTAAGATCTGGTTCTGTCAAAAACGTGTCTACAGGGCTTATGCTTGTTTTTCCTACCTAATTCTATCCCCGATCCCTCGACTCCAAGCGTTTCGCGAGATTTCCGGTGGCCCCTTCCAACTCCCCCCACAAGTATCGGATCCGGCCCGGACTTCGCGTGGAACATCTGAGACGATTGCTCTTTCCACTTGCCAAGTTTCATTCAAATCCGATCACCCGTTCAAAAGTTAGGCATGCCACTAGATTCTGGATTCCCCATCCCTCCACGCCCCCCACGATGGTAGGACCGGTGAAACAACTATTCTCAAGGCAGTCTGTTCGAGTCCCTGATATGCCTACCAAATTTCACCGTCCTAGTATCAAACCCGCGGAATCACCGAATCCCCCCCCCAACTCCCCCCACAGTGCCGCAATCCGGCCCGGTTATGTCAACAATGTCTCTAAGACTTGAGCAAGTTCTTCCCACCAAGTTTCGTCCCAATCCCTCCACTCTTAAGCGTTTCCCAAGATTTCCGGTTTGACGTATCCGTTGTAAACATTGTTTGAATAAATGTTCCGGTTTTCCCCTCCAGCTCCCCCCCCCCCAAAGTCACCGGATCCGGTCCGGATTTTGAGTGGGTCGTCTGAGGCACAAGGTCTCTCCAAATGTCCAATTTCATTGCAATCCGACCACCCGTTCGAAAGTTATAAATACCTCAAGATTCCGGATTCCCCCTCCCTCTACTCCTCCCACGATGCTCGGATCGGGGAACTGACTATTTACAGCTTAATCATTTAAGGTCCGTGGTATGCCTGCCAAGTTTCATTGTCCTAGCAAATCCGGAAGTACAACGGGATCACCGGAATTCCGCCTCCCCCCCCCCCCTCGACTCCACACCGTGCCCGAATCCAGTCCGGTTATGTCAACAATGTATCTAGGACTTGTGCTTGTTCTAACCACCAAGTATCATCCCGATCCCTCTACTCTTAAGGGTTTTCCAAGATTTCCGGTCCCCCCCCCCCCCAGCTCCCCCCGAAGTCACTGGATCCGGTCCGTATTTTAATCGGGTCGTCTGAAACATGGGGTCTCTCCAAATATCAAGTTTCATTAAGATCCGATCACCCGTTTAAAAGTTATAAATACCTCTAGTTTCCGGATTCCCCCCTCCCTCCACTCCCCCCACGATGCTCAGATCGGTGAAGTGACTATTTCCAACTTAATCTTTTGGGTTCCTTGATATGCCTGCCAAGTTTTATGGTCCTAGCTTATGTGGAAGTGCCCAAACTAGCAAAACCTGGACAGACCGACGGATGGACAGAAATTGCGATCGTTATATGGCACTTGGCCGAAGGGTAAGGGCCATAAAAACAACAAAAAACAGTCGGTCAGTAAAAATACCTTGCCGCTTAAGATACATTTTGGCTGTGATGCCTCTGCTGGTAATATTAGACTTTTGGCAATAAAAATGAGTGAGGCGAGATTTTGAAGCTACAGACTAAATCAATTTTGGTTCCTTCGCGTACCCCTTGCAAGGGTCTCGCGTACCCCTTGAGGTACGCGTACCACCGGTTGGGAACCACTGGGTTAAATCACTCCCAAAGTAAACCCCAGGTAAAACCACCGGATGTTCCCAGAATAACGATAACCCCCCGTGGAACTTAAGTGTGAAAGTTAAATTTACTTAACCTAAAGTAGAGGCGCATTCTCACTGTTCCTCGGGGAATCAAGGGGAACGGCGAGAATAGATGGACGAAACCACAGAGGATGCTTCCAAATTGGATTTTGTTCGAAAAAAAATATGCCGTTGAGGAAATTAGTCTGGATCCAATTATTTTTGGTTTTGTTTATTCTGATTGTTTCTAATTAATTTTACGTTGCACAAACACCAGCAAAAAATAATTCTCCTGCGAATCTGAAAGGGAGTCCTTTTTGGTGATGGTGATGACAGTCGGAGCATTTCTCGTTCGGGAGACTCGCGAAAATACGGGAGTGAGTCCCCGGGACAAACAAAAACGCGGGGAGTCCTCAAAACGAGGCCTCGGGGAACGGCGAGAATACGCCTTAGGCACAGCGTACAACACATGTAATTAGTTCATCCTTGCGAGTATTTCCCGTATCTCATTTATTTATTTTTTTCATGCTCGAAATTTGTTGCCATGTGGGACATAAATGTGTGATGTCAGACATCTGCTGGTACTGATTTCAGTGTTTCCACTTTTCTCTGACAGAGCCTTTAACTTTTGGCCGCAAAAACCGTGTGACATTCTGTCGCCTACGAAACTGTGTCCGTTTTGCCAACTAGCAACGAGAAATGATCTTTATCATCTTCCTGATTATAGCTCATCTTTTTTGCTTCAGTTTTGTATTAACTGGTAGGAACCCCGGGTAGCAGAATTCTGGCTCGTTTTGTATAGGTCAAAAATCTGTGACAATCGCAGAATTCTGTGACAGGTGGCAACACTAGTGATGGTGACACACAAAAATGGTTGATTTTTGTCAAGCAAGGTCAAGTCCAGGTTCTGATACGAACTTTAACGCATCATGGCCACAATAACTTACTAGTCGTATGAGCTATTGATGTCCTAGCTTTCTGACATAAACTTCTGTTCTCTCACTTCCAAGATTCTAACGTAGCATAAATGTTTAGTAGGTAGAAAAAGCTTCGGTAGCCCTCCAAACCCACAACCTGTACCCATTTCTTAACAAGTGAATAATATAGTACGTAAATTATTGTAATTAGTTGTCCAAAGCATGTGCATTTTTATAGTCTTTATATAGATATTCCTTCAGCCCAAGCTGACTGCGAATGATATTTGACGGTGCAAAACGGATAAGTCAGATACATTTTATTAGAGCAATTTTGGAGTCGGGACCGGGAGTGTCTGTGTTGACAGTCTAGTGGAATGGCTAGGGTAGCCGTGGGCTACATATCCTTTACTTATCTAATTGTCCGTGGCCGAAGAGAATAATTTTTTACTGGCCATACGATACAAGGTCGTGTAAATTCTGCAATCAATGCTCTAATAAAATGTAGCTGACTTATCCGTTCTGCACCGTTAAATAGTATTTATCATTGAATGGACCAGATGGTTTAGGCATAGTTCTGTTTTATACATTATATTTTGTACTCCTCAGTTCTGAGGGAAATAAATAAGTATACAAATCCCATTGGAAGATCGAAATGTGAAGGAGTTACTAGGAGGATGAGAAATCAGAAGAAGGATTAGGGGAGTAGAGTTAATCAGTAATATAGATGCAGCAGGTCCTTTAACATCGTCAAGGGATTGTACGGTCGGTAAATGTAAGTCTTTGATGATGATGATGAGGTTTTATTTATGAACTACAGAATAATTATAATAATATAATTGCAATAACAAGGCTTTCGCCTCTATAAATTTCTCGGGCCACTTTACATACTAAATTGAATTTCAGCCAGGTGGTAGTCGACACCTGCTTTGAATTGGTTGATATTTTCGTCATTTACTACACTTTCAGGGAGATTATTCCAATATTCTAGTGTTGCAATATTCTACTATATACCAGAAGAAAAAGGAAATAGCGCAGTCTTTCTGTATTCCAGGTTTTGTCTTCGATTTGCAAAGAAGTTTCGAAGTCAGGCTCACGAGATGTCGTTGCTGTTATAAATCCCGGAAAGAGTGGTGTCAGTAAGTTGAATCTATTTATCTATCTATCTAGTTTATTCCGCTATAAATAGAATGCAAACCCGGAAAAAAAGATAATAAAAAAACGCGGCCATCTGTCAAAAGCCACCGTGTTCAGCTCTACCCAACATGGTGCAAGACCCGTAGACACACAGAGCAGAGGGACACCAGAAGCTTGTTTTCTGGTGCAACCAACTTCCTCCTCGGGGGTTGGCCCCCTGAGTAAACGTGTATCAACCTCGCACTAATTTATCATTTCTGTTCAACTATTATAACATACTTTAAAGGACACCTGAATGAATAGTACCAAGTATCATCCCTATCTGTATGACTTCCGTTAACATTGCCCGCAGAAAACCCAATCCAAATACGGAATATTTTTTCCAAGCTATGAATTTTGCTCCATTTTGCATGTGTCCTTATTTCAGTACCGAACAATTTTAGAAATAAACAAATGTCTCCAATCAACCCTTGCAGTGCAAGTATCAAGTTCAAACTTGGTAAACTTGTGGATATGGGGGTCCAGTTGTGCCTTCCCACCCCCCACCCTAACCCGGTTCAGGGGCAAATGGGCCCAGATTGCCCAATGAATGATGGTCATAACTTGACCAGAACTGGACATAGGACGTGACAGGATTCAACAGGTATCAAGTTGAAACTTGGTAGGTTTCTAAGCATTGGGGTCTCTTTTTACTTTTTGCGGGTCCCAAAATCAGAATCAGAATCATTTTATTTTCCTAATATTCGTTAAAAATAGCCTGGGATGTCAAAACGTTAAATAAAAACACGAAATAAAAATATTATAAGCGCTGTTGGTTTCTTTAATCAACCCAAACCCCACCCCCACTTGATTCAGGGGCAATTGTGGGCAATGCGATGAAATTCCTTTGTGCTTTTGAATCATTGGGGCTGTGGGTTTATATGTGGAGTTGAACCATCACCGGGCAAGTGGGCTCAAGTTGAGAATGAAAAAAGTTTTTGACCGGTGACTGGAATCAAACTCTAAGCTGGTATACTTGAGGGAAAAGATATGTCAATATGCATTTTTATGGGCTCCGACCCCCCCCCCCCCCCTTCCCGTTCATGGGAAACTGGGCCCAGATTTTGCGTACGCGTACAGTCCAGGTTTCGTATGGGCTATGTCATTACGGGTATTAAAGGGTTAACTTAACGTCGATATCGGAAAATACCGTCGAAATGGTCATTTAAAATAACCAATCCTAGGCGAAGGCGAGATAAGTTATGAAAAAAAAAAAATTTAACGGCTGCCGAGCTTGTAATTCCAATATCAAACGAGATGGAGCTAATGTTGATTGTTACAATTTTTTCTGATCGCATCTTGAAGCTTTTTGGAGAGGAAGCTGTTGAGGTGTCGGCTGAATGTCGTCATTTGCAAGTTCTCGCGTTGCTGGGCACCGGCTCGATGACCTGTGAACTCGTTTGTTATAAAGTACGCCCGGGAATAGTTAAAAGTGAGTAAAAATATATTAAAGTTAACGCCCGACCTGAGGGATGGAGGAGAAGCCACAAAAAGTACGAGGTGTGACTTTCTAATTTTTTCAATAATATAAAAATAATTAAAGTTTAAAAGATGCTACGGGCTTTACCTAAACAAAACAAAAAAGTACGCTGTGCAGGTCTTTAAAGGACACGTGAATGAAGAGTACCAAGTATGATCCCTATCTGTATGACTTCCGTTAACATGACCCAATCCAAATACGAAATAGTGTTTCCAAGCTATGACTTTAGCTCTATTTTGCATCTGTACTTATTTCAGTACCGAACAATTTTAGAAATGAACAAATGTCTCCAATCAACCGTTCTTCTGGAATATTTTTTAACTAGCCCAAACATATATCTAGAAGAAATTCCAATACGATCCGGCCAGCGCTGAACAAGATTTGAATGCATTGCGCTTTTTGTCTTGGAGTCTGCATGCGCAGGCCTCCAGAAACGGACATCCCTATTTTGAAAACGTCACGCTGAGGAGAAGAATGCCCTCCGTGGCCATGTCTGTAAATGTATTCTCCATGGTGTGTTCAACTATGGTTTCATTGTTCAGGTGTCCTTTAACGATTAACCGAACAGGGCTGAGATCTGAAAGTCTAGTTACGAATCACTTATTCACTTAAATCGGCCTAAAACCCGATAAAAATGCCTTACTTCCTTTGTCGGCTATCCCAAGATGATCGATTTCATCGAATGGACTTATTCTTTCTGATTTAGGGTACCTCTATGTGCTTGTCCCTCTACGCTTGAAATATTTACCAACTATCAGTGTACGGGATTTCGGAAAAATAAAATAATTATGAGCATGTTCCACCCTCGTACCAATAGTAACTATTAGTTACTATTTCCGTTCCATCCTCACGAAAAGTTACTACGCTGACCGTTCCAACCTTCTCGGAATAGTAACTAATAGTTACTATTTGCTTACCATGCTCGGGAGCGTCGTAAGCGTAGTAACTACGCATCTCTGTAACGTGATTGGTCGGATTCACCCTTGGCATGATGTCCCGCTAGAAAATAGAAAGATCGTTCCAGCCTTGACGGCAAGAAGCCAGAATTTGTGACGTCATGCGTAGTAACTACGGTAAGTAGGGTGGAACACGCTCTATGTTAGATTCCTTGCAAGCAGGCCCATGTCCAGGAATTTATTTCGGGGGTGCCTGCGGGGCGGACAAAAAAGTACAAAAAAGACATAGATCAGAAGGAAAAGCCTATAAAAATGTTTATTTTTGTATGTTTGGGGGGGGGGGGGGCAACCCCCTAACCCCATTTATTCAAACAACGTTTACAACGGATATGTCAGCTACGATTCTTCATTAGCGATATTTATCCCCCCCCCCCCGGGATACGGCTTGCTTGTAAGATATCTTAATGTCATTTGCTAGAGCCCCGGGTGAAAAATATCCATTCTGTTAGATGAGTCAAAATATTTCAGTGTATTCAAATGTCAGATGTAAAATTAGCTGCCTTTTCAGTTAAACTTCAAAGCATACCTGTCGTCTCCGCTGGTCTTAAAAGCACAGCTGTTACTAGAATTGGCTTTTTCGCGATTAAGTGGCACGGAGATATTCTTCAAAATACTCATACTTACCTCTTGGACTTAAGATCGGCTAAAATGAGGCACGGCAGGGCAGGGCGCAGGAGGCACGAGTGATAACAAGACCAAAGGTTTCGGTGGGATCCCAAAAATTCAATATCTGATCCAGACAACTGGGTCTTGTCTTAGCCAGATCCAGTCATCGCCAGACTCCTTGAACATTTTTACAATTCAAATTCAGAAACAGATTAAGGCCAAATAGCTAGTCATCTTAGAAAACCAAGTTCAGATATGGATTCAGCATGTGTGTTTACCCCTATAAGTCATATCTATTTTGACGAAAACTTCCTGCCACTTCTGCCAATTTCCTGGTTTCGGCCGAACTCCAGAACTACTTGTCCGGCGAACAAAGAAAGCTCAAAAACGAACTCGGGGTATCTTCTTTCCCCAATAATGAACATCTAATCAACTTCAAATAAAAATTCAACTTATAAAAAATTTTGCGACTCCAGCCGGATTCCGGTCGAACTAAATTTCCGGGTAAAATATGATTGTCAAACACGGATTCAGCATCTCTTACCCTTAAATCGGTTATCTAATCAACTAGAATTAAAACTTAAGCTTCTAACAATTTTCCGGTTTTGGCCGTATTCGGGGGGAACTACATGTCCAGGTAGAAATTTTTATCACATAAGTTTTCAGCATGTCTCTTGCCCTAAATTGAACATCTAATCAACTCCAAATAAAACTTTTAATTTTAACAAACTTTCCGGTTTGGGCCGGATTCCGGGCGAACTACTTGTCCGTCGAGAATATGGTTTTCATCATCGTCCTCAGCATGTCTTCCTACCCCTAAATCGAACATTTAATCAACTTTAAATAAAACTTTTACTTTTAACAAACTTTCCGGTTTTGGCCGGATTCCGAGCGAACTACTTGTCCGAGGACAAATCGGTTTTCACCATCGTGTTCAGCATGTCTTCTTACCCCATAATCGACTATCAAATTAGCTGTTTCAAAATATTTTGTTTGCCCCTTAATTTGAACCCCCTCTCCCACCCCTAAATGTAGGGCTACAAAGCCCATCTACGAACTTGACTGGTCCGACAACCCAACGAATCCTCACACCAAGTTTCATCAAAATATCTCATTCCCTTCGAGAGTTATCGTGCTTACAGACGGACGGACAGACGGACAACTTTTGCGATGTCAGAGGTATCCCTCCACTTACGTTTTGGGATCCCAAAAAGAGATTATGAAGCAGTAGGAGTAGACAAGTACGTGAGAGTTCGTAACTCCAGAGCCTATAAGAAGGAAGGTTTAAACATTGTTCCAGCCCCTTGCTCTGAAGCCTGCACGGACCCTTTTAGTTTTCGTGCATCTTTTTAATATTCCGTGCCTCCTACAGTATGTCGTGACATGCCGTGCCTCTTTTTAGTCGATCCCCTTGGACTCTGGCCGGGACTTAAGGTAGCGTTCCAGTGAGTTATTACAAGTTATGATGATAAGAGGAGGGGCAAGTCCGTATTGTGAAAGTTATAACGCTTTCTGAAACGACAATAATAACAACGCTGACAGAACGTCATCACTCTTCCGGGAGTTCCTGCAGAACCGATAGTTATTACCACTTATGAGGCTCGCGCCTATCATAAGTAAATTGGAACGATCGTAACAGCCTTGGAACGAAAATAATAAGAGGAAGGAGCTAATTTACTTAACATGGCGGTCTCTGGAACGGCAACAATAACAAGAATAGTAGAGATCGTAACTAATTATAAGTCGTTGGAATGCCACCTAATATTTGTTTTTTCTTTCGAAAAATTAAAACAAATATGCACCGTGGTTAAATGCTGATGGACCACAGCACAATCATAACCATCCATGAGGAGGGGCTTTTCTTCCTGACCGTCTCGAAAAAATGTGAATGGATAGTTTACCGAATTTTGTATTGGTATGAACACAAGTGTGCTTATTTTTTTTCTGGTGATTCCGGTAGTGGCAAATGAGGCATTTGTCTAGGAATTTGTGGCAATCGAAGCGTGTCCAGACATATTGTGTCGTTCTAAACCTGCGCAGTTAAAAACGTGGAAGTATTTCTATTGTTTCAATCGCTGGACCAAAGTAAGCGCACGTCAACTCTCACGTGAGCTTAGTTGTAAAACGTCCCCGCGAAAAAACGTCCCAGCGAAACATCCCTACGGCGTAGCGTCCCCAAGCAAGTTATTTAGTAGTTCGCATTGGTCTTAAGGCGCATGATACCAAGAACAAATAAACACCCCGTCACCCTATCAGGGGCGTCACTAGCCTTTTACCTTTGGGGGGGGGCGTCAGGTTTGTGTCGACGGACTAAAAAATGTGCCGACAAACACGCCGTTGCGCTTCACCGGCCTTCATTTCCCACCAGAATAGAATAGAACCGGTAAACTAACTGTAATGCATCAGTTCAGATTATTCCTTAAATGTAATTTCGTCTATTAAAGTTCACATATTCGGCTTTTCATTTCGGCTTTTGCTAAAAAAAAACACAAAGCTTCCAGCGACTGAACCTCGAACAAGTTAAACTAAGCGCCGCAGGCGAAATTTTTAATTCTGCCTTTTCCCGAAAAATTTGTCTATACCTATACCATACAAGTTCTAGCTTTTAACGTGTTTCAAGCCCCCAAGAATCTCAATCCTAAAACTCCAACTAAATGAAACACCGATGTTCCAAGTAGAGATTACTACAAAATTTTTGGGCGAAATTTTTTGTAAAACTAATTGTAATGCATCAGTTGAGGTTATTCATATAATGTAATTTCGTCTATTAAAGTTCACATTTTCGGCTTTTCATTTCAGCTTTCGCAAAAACCGAAGCTTCCAACGCCTCTGTACACAGAACAAGTTAAAGTAAGCTCCGCCGTCAAATTTTTGTTAATAACGTCTTTCTTCCGGAAACATTTTGCTATACCTACCATACAGGTTCTAGCTTTTAAGGTGTTTCAAACCCCCAAGAACGTTAATCCTAAAACGCCAACAAAATGAAACACCTATCTTCCAAATAGAGTATACTACAAAATGCACCGCAGGCGAGAATTTTATAAAACTAATTTTAATGCATCAGTTGAGATTGTTCCTTTAGTACAAGTTCGTATATTTAAATTCACACATTCGCCTTTTCGTTCAACTTTTGCTAACAAGACCAAAGGTTTCGATGGGATCCCAAAAATCAATATCTGATCCAGACAACTGGGTCTTGTCTTAGCCAGATCCAGTCTTCGCCAGACTCCTTGAACATTTTTACAATTAAAATTCAGAAACAGATTAAGGCCAAATTGCTAATCACCTGAGAAAACCAAGTTCAGATTTGGATTCAGCATGTGTGTTTACCCCTATAAGTCATATCTGTTTTGACGAAAACTTCCTGCCACTTCTGCCAATTTCCCGGTTCCGGCCGAACTCCAGAACTACTTGTCCGGCGAAAAAAGAAAGCTCAAACACGAAATCAGGGTATCTTCTTTCCCCAGTAATGAACATCTAATCAACTTCAAATAGAAATTTAGCTTATAACAAATTTTCCGATTCCAGCCGGATTCCGGTCGAACTATATGTCCGGGTAAAATATGATTGTCATACAGGGACTCAGCATCTCTTTTTACCCCTAAATCGCTTATCTAATCAACTAGAAATAAAACTTTGACTTCCAACAGTTTTCCGGTTTTGGCCGGATTCCGGACGAACTACATGTCCGGGTAGAAACTTGTTTCGAACATTTAATCAACTTCAAATAAAACTTTTACTTTCAACAAACTTTCCGGTTTGGGCCGGATTCCGGGCGAAATACTTGTCCGTCGAGAAAAAAGTTTTCACCATCGTCTTCAGCATGTCTTCCTACCCCTAAATCGTACATCTAATCAATTTCAAATAAAACTTTTACTTTCAACAAACTTTCCGGTTTGGGCCGGATTCCGGGCGAAATACTTGTCCGTCGAGAAAAATAATTTTCACCATCGTGTTCAGCATGTCTTCTTACCCCATAATCGACTATCACATTATCTGTTTCAAAACATTTTGTTTGTCCCTTAATTTGAATCCCCTCCCCCACCCCTAAATGTAGAGCTACAAAGCCCATCTACGAACTTGACTGGTCCGACGACCCAACGAGCCCTCACACCAAGTTTCATCAAAATATCTCATTCCCTTCGAAAGTTATCGTGCTTACAGACGGGCGGACAGACGGACAACTTTTGCGATGTCATAGGTATCCCTCCACTTACGTTTTGGGATCCCAAAAAGCGAAGCTTCCAACGCTTATATGCAGAATAAGTTGAACTAAGCGCCGCATGCGAAATCTTTTATATCTGTATTTTTTCCATAAAAATGTGCGCCCGACACATGTTGCAGAATTTGATTTCTTACGTATAAAAAGAACTCGATGTGCCGAAATACCGACGGCCGACAAAAGCATTCAGAATTCGATTTCTTCTGTGTTTTGCCCGACAAGACTGTAAAGAAGCTGTCTTCTGTATTCCTTATGTACAAAAAGACCCCGACATGCCGTGAGATTTTTAAATTTATTTTAAGGCGGGGATTCCAGCAGATCATTTGAGGTTGTTAATGAGTTTACGAGGTGATTGTTTACCTTTAGGAATGCGTAGAAGATATTTGGGTAAGGTAAGAGTGTTGTCTGGTCCTTACTTTTGCCCAATGTGTGGACATTTGGACGAAAATATTTTTCACGTAATGTGCGTATGTCCTGAGCTTTCAGATCTTCGTGGGGAAATTTTTGGTGTTAATAATTGGGGAGAGGATTGGTTGGTAAAAGTAATGGGAAGTAAAATATTTGGTGATATGGAAAAGTTGGGAAGATTCCTTTCGGTCTCGATGAACCACAGAGAAAGATTCTTGTAAAGGAATATGTAAAATAGTTAGCATTTATTTGGTTTGTGTTTTTTTATTTTTGTTTGTGTTTATTTTTTCCCATGGCCTCTGTGCTTTTAGTGGAATAAATCTTATCTTATCTTATCGAGGCCCGATAAAACCATAAAGCATTTGATTTCTTCTGTGTTTTGCCCGACTGGACTGTACAGAAGTTGTCTTCTGTTCTTTATGTATAAAAAGAACCCGACGTGTCGATGGCAATACCGAGGCCGACGAAAGCATGCAGAATCCGATTTCTTCCATCTTTTGCGTGACGAATATTTGCAGGGTTTTATTTCTTGCGTATAAGAAGAACCCGAGGTGCCGACGAGTCGACGACGCCCGACAAAAGCATACAAATTTTATTTCTTCTGCATTCCTTATGTAGATGCCGTAGGGAGTACCGAGGCCTCGCAAAAAGCAAGCAGATTTCGATTTCTCTTATGTTTTGACTGACAAACGTTTGCAGGACTTTATTTCTTGCGTGTAAAAAGAACTCGGTATGCCGACGAGTCGACCGACGCTCGACAAAAGCAGACAAAACTGTATTTCTTCTGTGCAAGTGAACTTTCGCCGGGCTCCTTTCTCAAGACCTTTGGGGGGGGGAGTCCCCCCCCCGGATAGTGACGCCCCTGTACCCTGCCCGATGCAAACGAGCGGAGGGTAGGAGCTACGCGGAACATCATAATTCGTTACCTCTACGAACAGCTATATCGCAGTAAAGCCCCGTAGAAGAAATTTCCAAGTAAAAGCCGACTGATTGCCTGGACGCGCTGCAGAGTGGGTCAGCGCGCCTCCTGCACTAATTCCTCGGGTATGCGCAGCTGCGAAGAGGGAAGTAGACGGGCAGCAACTCAAAGCTCGGCGAATACCTCTAGCTCTGCTCAGTTTTGTCGGGGTATCCATAGTCGCTGCATGGGACCAAAGACGAAGGTTCTATTGGCTTATTTTGTCTCGTTAATATCCACCATAATCATGCGTATCATCATAAGTCCAACAGGTTTTATTATGATAATTGTCAAACAGAAAGTTAGAGGTATGTATGAGCTAATATCAACCTCTCTGAAGGTAGATATGACGTTATATTAACCTCTCTCATATCAACTTGTCGGAGGGTTCTGGGTTTATCAGTAGTTGTGTTTTTGCAGGTACCATGGTATCTGTTACCACGGTAACTGGATCTGCGATTAGTCGTTTTTGGGATCCCAGAACGTAAGTGGAGGGATACGTATGACATCGCAAAAGTTGTCCGTCTGTCAGCACTAAAACTCTCCAAGGGAATGAGATATTTTGATGAAACTTAGATTAACGTCGAGTTCGTAGATGGCTCTGTAGCCATACATTTAGCGGTAGGGGAGGGGGTTTAAATTAAGGGACGAGCAAAATATTTGTAAACAGCTAATGTGATAGTCGATTATGGGGTAAGAAGACATGCTGAACGAGGTAGTTCGTCCAGAATCTGCCAAAAACTGGAAAGTTGGTTAGAATTAAAAGTTTTATTTGACGACTATGGGGTAAGAAGACATGCTGAACACGATGTTGAAAAAACATTTATCGTCGGACAGCTAGTTCGCCCGGAATCCGGCCTAACCGGAAAACTTGTTAAGAAAATTTGAAGTTAATTAGATGACAGATTTAGGGCTAAGAAAAGACGCTGGGTCGAGCCACAATCGTCTGAATACGACAATCATTTTTTACCCGGACATATAATTCGTCCGGAATCCTGTTGAAACCGGAAATTTTGTAAGTTAACGTTTTATTTGAAGTTATTAGATGTTCTTTATAGGGATAAGGAAATACGCTTAATTTGTTTCTGAATTGTTCTTTTTTTGCTGGACAAGTAGTTCGCTCGGAATTCGGCCAAAACCGGAAATTTGGCAGAAGTAAAGCAGGAAGTCTCGGTCAGTATCGTCAAAATAGATATGGCTTATAGAGTTATATCTGAACTTGGTTTTCTCAGATGATTAGTGTGGCAAAGACTGGATCTGGCGAAGACAAGATCCCATTGTCTCGATCAAGTACTAGATTTTTGGGATCCCATCGAAACTTTAGGTCTTGTTGCAGTTACCGTGGTAGTCTATCTGATATAGGCTACAGTTGCTCTGCTAAAATGACAATTGCCGAAATTGTGCTTTTCGAAGTCATCAAAGGAAAAACTGATATTCAGTATCATCATTAAGTGCCAAACTTCTTTCCCAGCAATTTGACAAACATTGATGAAAGTGAGATGACATTTTCAGATACCACAATCAGTTACCACGGTCGGTCCGTGGTATCTGAATATCAGATACCACAATAACTGGCCAGATATCACGATAACTGCAAAAATGACTTTACACCGTGGTAGCAGACACCATGGTATCTGCAAAGACGCAACTAATACTTTAGTTTTCAATCTTGTTTCGGTGATGATCTTTACGCTCCAACTCGGAATAAAGTTTCCAACCGCAATTTAATCCGCTAGGATCACTGAATTGGAAGTAAACGGAAAGAAAGTAACATTTTTGAATTCCATAGTATTATCGATTTCATTTATTTATTCAGTATTGAATATATGATAATATATACATACATTAATAGACTAACGAAAACCCGCATAGACAAAAAAATGATGAAGCCACAGAGGCCAAGTTTAAAATTTGGAATCGTACCGAAGGAAAATAAACCAACGAAAGATAAATAACAAACCATCCGAAAACAAAAAGAACGCAGGAACATAGAAATATTTGGTTCAACCCGAAAAATTTAGTAGAATTCTTAAAACACCCCTCGCACTAGTTACTGTTTATGTTCCAGTATGTCCAAACAGTTTAATACCTTAAAACCAAGCTTTGTTTACAACACGACTACCCACTGCTTTAGCTATTCTAAGCCCTTTTCAGAGCCCGTTAACTTCTAGCAAAAAAAAGGAAAAATTTATACAACCGGTTTTTGGGATCCGAAGACTTAAGTGGAAGGATACCACTTCGTAAAAGTTGTCCTCCGTCCTTCTGTAACTCTCGAAGGAAACGAGGTATTTTGTTCAAACCTGCTGTGAGGATTCTTTGGTTCAAAGGACAGGTCAGGTTCGTAGATGGGCTCTGTAGCTCTATATTTAGGGGTGGGGAGGGGGTTTCAAATTAAGGTGCCAACAAGGCCCAACCAGCACACGATGTCGTCCACTGCTTCCTGACCGAAGATTAAAAATTAAGTGTCTTTTTCTGTGTGTATATATGTGTTTTTTTTATTTTCTTTATTTTCGTCATTTACTCCGCCTTTTCAAAATGGCGGGTCATAAATAAATTACTTACTTACTTAAAGTATTGTTGAAAGCCAATGAGATTTAGGGGTCATCAGACATGCCGAATCGCATATGATAATTATTTTCTCACTGGACAAACAGTTCGCCCGGAATCTGGCCGAAGCCGGTAAGGTTTTTAAAAGTAAAATTTTTACATGAATTAGATTAGAGGTTCTATACGGAGACATGCTGAACCCAAATATGGAAATTAGTTTCTCCCCGAACTTACAGTTTGCCCGGAATCCGGCAAAACCGGAACTTTTTAAAATAAAGGTTTTACTTGAAGTTAGAGGTTGGATATAGAGTTAAAGAGAAATGCCGAATCCGTATACGCAAATTGTTTCCGCCCAGAAACATACAGTTCGCCCGGAATCCGGCCAAAACCGGAAATTTGTTAAAAGTTAAGATTTTACTTAAGCTAATTAGAGGTTCGATACAGGGTTAAGGATACATGCTGATTCCATATATGCAAATTATTTTCTCGCCAGACAAATAGTTCGCCCGGACTCCGGTCAAGAACAGAAAGTTTGGTAAAAAGAGCCAGTTTTGTCTGAAGTCGAGCCGTTGGGCCGTAAATTTGCAATAGAACACCACTACGGTATGATTTATGTTTATTTTTAAAAGGCTGATGAGGGATAAATAGTAAAATGTTTAAGGATTCTGATGAGAACATTGAAAAAATGTTCTTAGCAAGTATTTTTTAGTAAAAATGCCTGGTTTGGGTTTTAGTTTTTGGGATCCGAAAACGTAAGCGGAGGGATAACTATGATTTCGTAAAAGTTGTCCGTCTGTCAGTACGATAACTGTGGTAACTCTCTGGTAACTATAACTCTCGATAACTTGGTGTGAGGATTCTTTGGGACAAGGGATAGATCGATTTCGTAGATGGGCTCTGTAGCCCTATATTTAGAGGTGGGGGAGGGATTTCAAATTAAGGGCCGAACAAAATATTTGTAATAGCTAATGAGATAGTGATTTATGGGTAAGGAGAAATGCTGAATAAGAACATGAAAATCATTTTCTCGTCGGACAAGTAGTTCGACCGGAATCCAGCCAAAACCGGAAAGTTTGTTAAAAGTTGTACTTGAAGCAGATTAGATGTTCAATTTAGGGGTAAGAAGACTTGCTGAAAATGTATACGAAAATCATTTTCTCGTCGCAAAAGTAGTTCGCCCGGAATCTGCCCTGAACCTGGATTTTTGTTAAAAGTAAAAGTTATATCTGAAGACGATTAGATGTTCGATTGAGGGGTAAGAAGACATGCTGAATCTTTATATGACAATCGTTTTTGGGATCCCAAAACGTAAGTGGAGGGATACCTATGACATCGCAAAAGTTGTCCGTCTGTCCGTCCGTCCGTCCGTCTGTAAGCACGATAACTCTCGAAGGGAATGAGATATTTTGATGAAACTTGGTGTGAGGGTTCGTTGGGTCGTCGGACCAGTCAAGTTCGTAGATGGGCTTTGTAGCTCTACATTTAGGGGTGGGGGAGGGGATTCAAATTAAGGGACAAACAAAATATTTTGAAAGAGATAATGTGATAGTCGATTATGGGGTAAGAAGACATGCTGAACACGATGGTGAAAACCATTTTGTCATTGGACAAGTAGTTCGCCCGGAATCCGGCCAAAACCGGAAAGTTTGTTGAAAGTAAAAGTTTTATTTGAAGTTGATTAGATATTCGATTTAGGGGTAGGAAGACATGCTGAAGACGATGGTGAAAATTATTTTCTCGACGGACAAGTATTTCGCCCGGAATCCGGCCCAAACCGGAAAGTTTGTTGAAAGTAAAAGTTTTATTTGAAATTGATTAGATGTTCAATTTAGGGGTAGGAAGACATGCTGAAGACGATGGTAAAAACTATTTTCTCGATGGAAAAGTATTTCGCCCGGAATCCGGCCCAAACCGGAAAGTTTGTTGAAAGTAAAAGTTTTATTTGAAGTTGATTAAATGTTCGGTTCAGAGGTAGGGAGACATGCTGAAGACGATGCTGAAAACTATTTTCTCGACGGACAAGTATTTCGACCGGAATCCGGCCCAAACCGGAAAGTTTCAAAATTAAAAGTTTTATTTGTTGTTGATTAGATGTTCGATTTAGGGCAAGAAGACATGCTGAACACTTATGTGAAAACAAGATTCTACCCGGACATGTAGTTCGTCCGGAATCCGGCCAAAACCGGAAAACTGTTGGAAGTCAAAGTTTTATTTCTAGTTGATTAGATAAGCGATTCAGGGGTAAGAAGAGATGCTGAGTCCCTGTGTGACAATCATATTTTACCCGGACATATAGTTCGACCGGAATCCGGCTGGAATCGGAAAATTTGTTATAAGCTAAATTTCTATTTGAAGTTGATTAGATGTTCATTACTGGGGAAAGAAGATACCCTGATTTCGTCTTTGAGCTTTCTTTTTTCGCCGGACAAGTAGTTCTGGAGTTCGGCCGGAACCGGGAAATTGGCAGAAGTGGCAGGAAGTTTTCGTCAAAACAGATATGACTTATAGGGGTAAACACACATGCTGAATCCAAATCTGAACTTGGTTTTCTCAGGTGATTAGCTATTTGGCCTTAATCTGTTTCTGAATTTTAATTGTAAAAATGTTCAAGGAGTCTGGCGAAGACTGGATCTGGCTAAGACAAGACCCAGTTGTCTGGATCAGATATTGAATTTTTGGGATCCCATCGAAACCTTTGGTCTTGTTCTACCTGGA
Organism: Branchinecta lynchi; assembly: GCA_023053575.1. Classification (NCBI taxonomy): domain Eukaryota; kingdom Metazoa; phylum Arthropoda; class Branchiopoda; order Anostraca; family Branchinectidae; genus Branchinecta; species Branchinecta lynchi. The sequence goes on along the minus strand of JAKZAP010000002.1, from coordinate 4,723,440 downwards.
CATATAGTTTCACCCAGAATCCGGTGAAAACCGGACAATTTCTTAAAAGTTAGAATTTATCTGAAGTTGATTAGAGGTTCGATATAGGGGTAAGGAGATGCGCCGAATTAGTTTTTAACTTAATTTTTTGCCCGACAAGTAGTTCGGCCAAAATTCGGCTGAAGCCGAAAATGTGGCAGAAGTATAAGGCAGGGAAGTTTTGATCAATTCGTCAAAGTGAATATGACGGAATAGGTGTAAATACACATACTAAATCCATACCTGAACTTAGTTTTCTCATATCAATCAATCAATTTATTTAATTCGTGATATTACACATCACATAATAAAATTACACTAAGACAGACATATGATTAGCCAATGGCTTTATTCTGTTTCTAAGTTTTAATAGTAAACATGTTCAAGGAGTCTGGCGAAGACCAGATATTTACAAGACCAATTATCTGGACCAAATATTAAATTTTTGGGATCCCATCGAAACCTTTGGTCTTGTTTCTTCGGCGACCGTCCACTGTTAGGCGACGTTCAGACAGGTCCTTTAAATAAAACTAATAAAGATTTTCTGAAACCGCATCAGAAGAAAAAGAGAATTCCAAAGCCTCGTTGTTTAAGAAAGCCTGTCGTAGTTTAACCATTTAATTATTTTTAGTCAAATCGGTGATAACCGAACTCCGTCGGGCGACGTCAATCAGCCGTCTTGTGTACGTCTCTTGTGACCATAGAGGGAACGCGAATTTCGTTCAGCTTTGTACGAGAGAAAGGAAGGAGAAGGGTGATCCGTTCACACCCCGTTGTGCCGTTCCAGTTGATACGTTCCCACATGCAGACCATTGTGAGCTTGTAATCCTGTTTGAACGGTAAATAAAAAATTTATAGGTAGTTACGTACGAGAGAAAGGAATCTAAAGGGTAGTCCGTTATCACCCCGTTTTGACGTTCCAGTTGGTAGGTTCCCGCGTGCAACCATGGTGAGCTTGTGATCCTGTTGAACGGTTAGCAAATAATTTACAGGTAGTTACGTACGAGAGAAAGGAATGGAAAGGATACTCCGTTCCCACCCCGTCCTGTCGTTCCGGTTGATGCGTTACCACACGCAGACGACTGCGAGCTTTATGTAATCCTATTGGAACGGCAAATAAGTAATTTTTACGTATAGTTTTGTACGAATGAAAGGCGAGTGAAAAGGGTAGTCCGTTCACACCCCGTTTTGCCGTTCGGGTTGATACGTTCCCGCACGCAGACCGTTGTGTGCCTATAACCCTGTTTGAACGGTAAATAAATAGTTTTACGTAGCTATTAGAGTTGAAATATTTTCTGAATAAGTAAGTAAATGGTATTGTAAAAGAGGCATGCTTCTTTGAACAGCTACTTAAAGGATATGTCGAATCTATTATAGTAATTCATTCTACTTATGTTGTATTTCCATCCACTCTCGCGAGATTCATCATGTCATAAGTGTATCCAACTATTCAGCTCTTAGCAATACACTGATTGTCACGCTTGCCACGGTCTGTTCTCTTTACGTGACATGTCAGGCGCCCGAGCATTGTTTAGGAGAAGCTGTTTCCGTTTGAAGACCTGTTTGTTGCCAAGATCGTCATCCGAGGCATGGAGCATGGAAAGAACCTAAAACAGCCGAAGCCGTGTGTAATTTTCAGTAAGCACAGATTCATTAGTTGCGTTTTTGATCCGAACTCTCCGTTCCGAATTCTCGCTTCTGAATTCTCGATTCTCGTACAAATTGCCGTTTTTGTTCCTCTGACTTCTCCATTCTCGCTTTTGACAAAAACACTAATTTTGCTGCTCGTCCACAACGTGTTCATGCATATTGAGCACCTGCACTCTGTTGACCAATCGGGGAGGAGAAGGGGGAGAGGAGAATTGAGAATTCGCCATCGGAGCAACTTCTGGATTCTGCAGAATCGCGAGGCTTTCCCCGTTCTCGATTCTGACAAAAATGCAAGAAAAGGAGAATTCACTTGATCTGAAAACGCGAAAACGCGAAATAGGAGAATTCGGAGGAGAATCGCGAGGAGAATTCGGAGGAGAATCGCGAGGAGAATTCGGATCAAAAACGCAACTATTGTAAAGTGGCCAACTATCTCAGGACATCATGGGTTCTCTTGGAATTGTAGTGCTTCAGGTATGTTTGTCGGTGAAGGTCTTCCATCTTTTGGTGAAGTGAGGCGGGCATCTGCCCTATCACTTCAGACACGAATTCTGCGCGCTGAGAATCCTCTCCTTCTAGTGATGGCGAGTTCCCATATGCGGCGGAGTTTGCCAATTTGGCTGTCGTGGGGTACCCTACTTTATTGTGGGTTCTCTCCAGGTTGATGTTCTGAAATTGTTTTATTTTATTTGTAGTTGATATTTATGCAGTGCTTGTTAATTATTTTGTATGTTTGACCCTAGTTGGTCGTATCCTAGTTTAAATAATAAAATAATAATAATAACATCTGAGCAGAAACACTGTTTAGTGCGAGCAGTTTTGGCTAAATTGTAAAATCAAGGGCAATAACACACATTCAGGTGTTCTAAGGCCCTGAGTACTCTTGATGACGTCGTGTTTTTATGTCGACGAAGAATCGCCGTGTGCCTAAAGGCGTTTTTCCGCGACACAACTGTGTGCCGAACACTTCCGAGTGATTGTCGTGGGCCACACAGGCGAGCCACAAGTTGCGACTCGCGGAAACGCCGTTTTGTCTATTTTTCGGCGGTAATTTCAAATATCTGAAAATAAAAATAAAATTCATGTAAAATCTCAATAAGCTTATCTCCTTACCATTCTGTACAAAAAGCATCCTCACCTTTAAGTCTATATGTTTGAAAAAGTAATTAATTTTATTGTTTAGACACTATTTACTGCTTAATTTGAATTCCCCGCCAGAATCGAGCCACAAAATCGACAATCACTTCGCCAGTTCTTTGTCGAAGTTGAGCAGCAAAGCGAGCCACGAAACTCTTGTTGTTCGCGAAAACACACTTGTGGGCCGTACTCAAAACCGCGAAAACACTCTTTTCGAGCCACAGTCGACCCCCAAACTGTTTGTGGGAGCACGGAAAAACGCCTTAAAGCATTGCCAAGATAGGTTTATAAGGTGTATTACGGCGTATAAGAATTATTACAGATTCCTCCTTTCCTCGGAGCGCGCTGTAATAAGGAGAGTAGACTAGCGTTCTGTTCTAGCTTATGCAGGGCCAATCAGATCGCTTGGTTGGTTCCGCCAGCGGGCCGCGGAAAGGAGCAGCGTTGTCAGGGTTGCCACGAGAAGCACTAAAATTCTACTTTGTTGGAAGCTGAAGAAACAACTTTTCATCAGAAGAACTCGTTTTGTTCTGTCTCGACTGCTTACTTCTAGTTCGAGGACCAATGCTATCCATCCGGAGATTTAATAGCTTTTTACAGTATATTGGGCGTCAAATTGTACCCGTGTACTTCAAGTAGTACTTAGAACATTTTTCTGATCTTTAGAAACTCGAAAAATTGTATCGGCGTGGCAATAACGAACGCTGCATTGATAAGAACCTTTCGGGTTCTTATTTGAACAGGCATGTGTATACTCTATATGACTAAGTCCAAAACACGCCATTGATCCTCAGGAAGAACGAGAAAACGTCTCACTAACGATTCAAACTAAACAACTCAAATCCTGTGTCAAACAATCACGGTGATCTCCAGGAGCAGCTATGATACCCGAGGTGATACCGCTTCTGGCTCTTCCACTAGGTAGCCGGCGATTTTGCATCGACAAGGAGAGTTAAGCATTGTCCGAATAGGTGTATAAGCTGACATTACCATTCGATGTTTTTCTTCTCTCCGGTTCAAATCCTGAAATAATTTTAAGTGCAGAGTATAGTATTGTTAATGTTTATGTATTATATAAAGTAAGAATAAAAAAAACCTTGAACCTTGAAAAAAAGAAAAAGAAAAAAAAAATAGCGCTATACGCAATGTTTACGCCTTAATACACACGCCTGTTCAAATAGGAACCCCAGAAGTTACGCAGCGTTCGGTGTTGCCACGCTGATACAGTTTTTCGAGTTTCTAAAGATCATTAAAGTGTTCTTAGTAGGTACTAGTGAAGTACACCAGTACAATTTGACGCCCAATATACTGTAAAAAGCTATTAAATTTACGGATGGAGAGCATTGGTCCTCGCACTAGCAGTAAGGAGTCGTAACATGACAAAACGTGTTCTTTTGAAGAAAAGTTGTTTCTTTCGCTTCCAACAAAGTAGGACTTTAGTGCTTCCGGTGGCAACACTGACGGCACTTTTCCTTGCCTGGGCCCGCTGGCGGACCCAACCAAGCAATCTGATTGGCTCTTCATAAGGGAGAATAGAGCCTAGCTCCATTTTCCTTATTCCCCTTATTACAGCGCGACCTGAGGAAAAGAGGAATCTGTAATACGCCTTATACGCCGTAATACACCTTACAACACCTATTTAGACAGTGCTTTAGTCATCAAGAGTATTAAGACATAAACATCGCGTATAGCACTATTCAGCTTATTACACCTATTTCGACAATGCTTAACGATGGCGTATTAGCCCCCTGGAAAAGTCAGACAGTACTTAGCACTGAAATCGGAAGCCAGAATTGACAAACTTGATGACGCTCGACAGAACAGAGTTGGGTAAAGCAAAAATAAAGGAAGAGGCTTTTTAAACAGTTTTAAACATGGCTAGGCCTCAGCTAGGAATTGAAAGTAGCCCAACAAACCTGGATAAACGTACACCAAGAAGTAACGTATCATTATTTTCTTTACTACAGCGCACCTAGTGGCCAAAAAAGAACTAATCTGAAAGGAATTTTGTGAGGAGCGTATACGCGTTTTTGTTTGGTTAACGTAGGATTTGAATCATGTTTGAGGATTCGCTTGCGTGACGTTTTCTCGTTCTTCGGAGGTTCGCTGGCGTTTTTCGATTGTGCCGTGAACCCAAAGCATGATCTGGTTGTCACAGCGATTTGCTGACAGTTTCTGTTCAAAGTTAAGTACCAGATCAAAGAAGGATATCTCTACTATACTTCTCAGAGTTTAAAAGAACGCTTGACGGAATACAGTAGAGGTATGCTTACGTGAACGTCGCTTAACATTGAACGGTCGCCGAAGTAACATGACCAAAGGTGTCGATGGGATCACAAAAATCTAATATTTGATTCAGACAATCGGGTCTTGTCTTCGCCAGATCCAGTCTTGGACAGGCTGATCATCAGAGAAAACCAAGATATACCTCTATAGGCCATATCTATTTTGACGATACTGACCGAGACTTCCTGCTTTACTTATGCCTAGTTTCCGGTTTCACCCGATTTCCGAGCGAACTACTAAGCAAAAAAAGAAAATTCAGAAACAAATCCAGTGTATCTCCTTATCCCTATAAAGAAGATTTAATCAACTTTGAATAAAAGTTTGACTTGAAAAAAAGTCCGGTTACAACCGGATTCTGGTCTAATTAAATGTCTGGGTAAAAAACGATTGTCACATACCGACTCAGCCCCTCTTCTTACCCCTTCATCTGCTATCTAATCGAACTTTTGTTTTTAACAAATCTTCCGGTTTTGGCCGGATTCTTGGCTATCTAGTTGTCCGGCGAGAAAATGATTTTCACCATCGTGTTCAGCATGTCATTTTACCCATAAATGGAACATTTAATTAACTTCAAATTAAACTTTTACTTTTAACCAGCTTTCCGGTTTTCGCCCGATTCCGGACTAACTACTTCTTCGGCGAGAAAATTGTTTTCACTATCGTGTTCAGCATGTCTTCTTACCCCTAAATAGATCATTTAAGCAACTTCAAATAAAACTTTTACTTTTAACCAACTTTCCGGTTTGTGCCGGATTCCAGACGAACTACTTGTCCGGCGAGAAAATGGTTTTCACTATCGTGCTCAGCATGCCTTCTTACCCCATAATCGACTATCACATTAGCTGTTTCAAAATATTTTGTTTGTCCCTTAATTTAAACCCCATCCCCCACCCCTAAATTTGGAGCTACATAGCCTATCTACGAACTTGACCTTACCGTTGACCCAATCGATCCTCACACCAAGTTTTATCAAAATATCTCATTCCCTTCGAGAGTTATCGTGCTCACAGACAGACGGACAGACGGACATTTTTGCGATGTCAAAGGTATCCCTCCACTTACGTTTTGGGATCCCAAAAACTAAAACCCAAACCAGGCATTTTTATTATGAGCGTGTTCAACTTCTAACAATAGTAACTATTTGCCAACCACGCTCGGGAGCATAGTAAGCGTGGTAGCTATGAATACCTGTGACGTGATTGGCCGTATCAGCTCGTGGCGTGGTATTTTGCTGAAAATAGAAAAATGCGTTCTAGCCTTGACGCCTAGAAGCCAGAGTCTGAGACGTTTTGCGTAGTAACTACATTAAGTAGGGTGGAACACGCTCAAAGTACTTGCCAAAAACGTTTTTTCCGTTCATATTTTCATCACTTTTCGAATAATACTCAACTGCCATCTGGTTTTCCTTTCACTATTTGAATACTTTGCAAGGAGGAACGCATCTTGAGCCAAAAAGATGGCGGTTCGAACCAACAGACGTTTCGAATAGAAGAAGAAGCATATTTTTAAATTCAAAGTAAAATAATATTTAATTGGATTTCTGCCAGAGCTTATGCCAGGATAATCCTGAAATAGTTGGCAATTAGCTCATAACAGATAACACAGGGACGCGCGGTTTCAAGAGATAATTTGTATAAGAGATAAAACTTCGGATGTATCTGTTTTGTTTCAAAATAGTATGCACAATAAGCGTTACCACCAGAAAGAAATGAAAAACCGCCAAAAAGTATCTGATGAGTTTTCCGACATCATGACGATCAAGAATAAAGTCAGCAGATGTTTTTTTGGCTCTTCCTAACAAAGCTTGTTATGCATAACGTTTTCAAACACAACAGATAACATCTGTTACACATTGTCTGTTGAAACCTCGCATCCTTGTGTTATCTGTTACGAAACTTCTGACAGTGAGAATATAGATTTCCAAGGCTATAGCTCTTGTCGTTCCTAGGAACTCCTTGGGGAGTCGATATGAACCACAAGAAAATAGGGAGTCACTTCCTGGGGACTCCCCTGATGAAAAACTAAGAGAACACTGGGAGAGCCTCCAGAGGTTTGTTCGAAACAAAATTATTCAGATGATCTGTTAAGACAAGTGACCCATGCCTTAGAGAAATTCTACGCGCCGCTATACAATTCATATATCTGCTGTTTCTGTCTTTATTGAAACGAAGCCAAAAACTAAACATCTTCGTTGTTCTCAGCTCCCTCCCTTCGACTTTGTTTCGCACCCTTGATTCATGTTTCTACTGTTTACTTCTTTGTTGAAACCAAACCAAAAATAAACATCTTCGTCCTCCCTTCGACCTTTACGCGCCATTATCTAATTCATATTTCTGCTGTTTATTTCTTGAAACCAAACAACTCCGCCGTTTTCAACTCCTTCCTTAGACTTTTGGTGATCTAATTCTTATTTTTACTGTCTACTTCTTTATTGAAACCAAAACAAAAACTAAACATCTTCGTCCTCAGCAATTCCATCCTTCGACTTCCCACGACGTAATTCACAAACAAACGGATTCATCTCTGAACAGTCGGCATCGTTCCAGCCCTCTTCCACCTCCGGTCTCGCTCTGCTCTTTGTCCAAGCTTCAACACAGTTTTCTTTACGCCCTCCATTCGGCTCCCCAGTCCTCCAATTCCTGAAACGGGAATTTGCCCCGCCTACCCAAACATACCTCCCCTCAGACACGATATCGTTGAGCCCGATCCAGTAATATGACGCTCCATATGTTTTGGCCAAGCTGTTGAGGAAGTTGCTGTTGTCACGATTGCGCACAGTCACGAGGTCACCATCACTTTGCTGACATACCTGCTGTGCGTTGCTCCACGTTTCTATCTTACAGACGAACCAGTAAATCCTGAAACGAATCAAAGTTCCAAGTCCTTGCTCGTTTTCTGGTCGTTTAGCCGTTCATCTAGTTGTTTTTCGGTCCATTGTTTTAAGAAATAAAAGTACAAGAAGGGTTTTCGCTTGCTATTTTCTATTACTTATCGTTCATTTTGGTGTTAACTACTACGTCGTTTTTTACTGTTAAAGTCTGTAGCCAATAACGGAAAAGTCGTTTTCGATAATTACTTCAGATAATTAGGGTGTGGTTTCGACTCTCGACTAACTCTCTTCCGCTAAGATCTAGAAAGGGGGTCGCGGGGGGGGGGGGGGGGCTACAGCGCTCTTATACTATCTGTGTGATCAATGCTGATAATGAGGCGAGGAGGGTAAGGCGATATAGCCAATCGATCACTTATGATTTACGGGTAGGAACTTGTGACTTCGCTTTAATTTCCAGAGTTGTAGTTGCGCTCCACTGGTTTTGGAAAGTGACGTGGAAAGTAAATGCACTACGTGGTTAACAACTATCGGGGCAAGTCAGCGAGAGGTTATCGAGGCGCAACGACTTTCCGTTTCTTCTTGCGCTCGGCGGATTCTTGCTCTCCTTTTTGGAAAGCGAATCCGTTGAGAACGACAGAAGCGACAAAAGGCGGGTTCTCGCCGTTCCCCGAGGACTTCTCGGGGAGTCGAAGGGAACGGCGAGAATAGAGAAAGTCACTCCACGTGGACATCTCTTCCGGAAAACGACGAGAACACAGGGAATCCTTCCAAAATGAATTTTCTTCTAAAAATAAATATGAAGTTGACGAAATTAGTTTGGATCCACTTTATTTTTGGTTTGTTTATTCTGACTGTTTATGGTTAATTTTACATTGTACCAACACTAGCAAAAACTGATTCCCTCTGAACAGGGGCGTCGCTAGCCATAAGTCGAGGGGGGGGGGGGGGGGGGGGGGGGTGCCGCCCGTTTTAACTTTTCGTCTCATATGTGATAATTATTATTATTACTACCCCCCCCCCCTCCACACCCCCTTAGCGACGCCTCTGCCTCTGAATCTGAAAGGGAGCCCTTCTTTATGATGGTGGTGATAATCGAAGCATTTCCCGACCGTGGGGACTCGCGAGAAGACAGGGAGTGAGTCCCCGGGACAAACAAAAACGCGGGGACTCCTCAAGTGGAGTCCTCGGGGAACGGCGAGAAAACGCCCCTAATATAAGAAGGGCTAGTACCTGCATCGCTGGTTCGGATTTGGAGGGCAGTATTGAACCTGTTGGTTTGAGCAGTTGCCTTGGCGTAGAAGAGCAATTTCCCTGAGGATTTCCGCATTCCCCGACTGGATCTCCGAACGCAGCGCTGTCAAATTTGTTGCTGGACAGTCATGCTTTTTTGTTGCTCGAAGTGTTGCTGTGATGTCTTCCTTCGCTTGGGTTATTGCCTTCTCCAGGTAGAAGACGGTATTCCCGTGACTGGCGTCGATTATGTCCCCAGTAGCGCTGATCGTGTCTTGAAGCTTTTTGGAGAGGAAGCTGTCGAGGTGTCGCGGGATGTCGTTGCTTGGAACTTCTCGCGTTGTCGGGCTATCGATCGGCTCGATGACCTGTGAACTCTTTGTTTTAAAGTACGCCCGTGGGTAGTTAAAAGTGGGTAAAAGTATATTAAAATTAACGTCACTAAAGGATGGAGGAGCAGTGTTGCCAGATCATTTCTGCGGAATTGCGCGGCTCATTCACAGTTTTGTGAATGAGCAAACATATTCACTTCACATTATTTTTCACATACTTTTTCAAAAAAGAGAAGAAAAAGTGAAAGAAGAAGAACAAAAAGAAATGAAGGAAGAAAGCAAAGAAGAAACAAACAACAACAACAAACAATGTGGGAAGCCAAGCCGCCGTACCAAAATCAACCAATCAAAAATTTTATCAATGGCGGTCTGTCAAGAAATGTTTCTTTAGTCTGTCCTTGAACTGAGCTAAACTTACGGCATTCTGGATTTCACAAGGATTATATTAGGACTATATTATGTTATACTATTCTTATATATATACTATTATGTTCTGTACTATTCTTATGTTATAACCTACTAGTACCTATTAAAAGTGAAGGAATAGATCGGACCAAATTGCCACCATCGCTGTTACAGGCTGATTATTCGTCGTGTCGACTACACTGTAAAATCTTGCAGTATTTCCTACCGGGATTAATCTTATCTTTATTGAGATAAGATTAATCCCAGTAGCAGATACTGCATCCTTATTCGGAGAAACGTTTTACAGTGTAGGCTCGACACTAGCAGGTGTCCATTTTACTTTCAAAGTCGTTCTCTCGCATTCCCTGTTTAACTCAGTTCAGTATGTTCGTGGATAATGTTTTCTCATTGATAGAGCAGTCTTGTGAACCAATCAGTGACAGCGTGTCCACTAGACCTGCATCTTTAGAGCATGAAATAGCTTTCAGCCTCAAACAACTTGTATCGTGATCAGGGGCGTCCCGAGCCTTTCTTCATGGGGGGGGGGGGCGCAGCTGGGTATAATTGACTGAATCAGTACCTGATTTTTACCGGATTTATTAAAAAAAAAAATGTAAAACACAGCGAGTTGCCTTCATGAAGCTACAACATAAAAAGTTGCAGAGTATTACAAACAAGTCTAAAGAGAAAAATTGGCGCGTTTTCACGGTTTTCGGCTTCTTTTTTTTCATGGATAGGCTAGGCCGTCACTAGCCTTTTACCTTTGGAAGACCTCTCCAGTTTTGCCAACAGTTCTTGAAATAATCGCAAAAAACGGTGTTGCTCCATAGCGACAACGTCGCTAACGGCTGTGCCCATGATTAATCAAGGCGCCGTAAGCGAAATTTTTTTAATCCGCCTTTTTTTTCTGGCAACATACAACTACTTCCCATGCAAAACCTAGCTTTTAACATAGTTCAAGCCCCCCAAAATTGCAAGCCTCAAACGCCAACCAAGTGAGGCAACCTTTGTCTAACTAGTGAAGAGTGGAAAATGCGCTGCAGGCGAGGTTTTGTGGAAACACTGATGATAAAAGTGCCTTTCTGCGATCCCAAAATTACATATTCAGCCCAGAGTTGTCTGGCAACGAAAGGGGGGACGATCCAGGGTAAAGTGGATACAAAGTACATTTGTTCGGAATTAACAGCCAACAAAAGTAGGCTAGTGTTCACGTCAAGAGACGTGT